>WAAF01018256.1:0-73588 GCA_013400475.1 Tricholaema leucomelas
GGGCGGGGGACACCCAAACCATCACATCTTCACACAGCCTCAAATATGCCCAGGCAGAGCTTACAGATGGTAAAGACCAGAGCCCCACAAAATGCCCAGATCTGCCAGATGAGCACCTGGGGTTGCCAACACTGCCCAGGCAACTGCAGAGCTCAATAACCCCTCTACAACTCTTAGAGCCCAGCACCACCAACAGCTGGCCAAATTCATCTTGGAGAAATCCCCTGGATGAAAGCTTCTAGCTACTTAGCTATTATTATTTATAGACATTTTAATACTTTTAATAGGTTGCTAGAACAGCTGAACTCAGCTGCCATATCAGATTAGTGGAATCTATCAGAGGGTTTTTCCTATAGATTTCTTTCCTGACAGCAAGCTCAGCCTTCCCTCCAATAAGCAGCATCATGTTTCATGCTTTGCTGCCACTCTACTACTTAAGGTTTCAATTCTATTACTTTATTTGTAGCAAGTTAACTGCCATTAGCACAAACAATTCTTTCCAAAATGATAACCACATTACAGATGCCAAATCTAATAGCTCCATTATCCTAGATTACCTCCTGGAAATAAATAAAAGGGTGAGCTGCTCTGGTTTTACACTGAGTATCAACAACCCAGTTCATCTGCCTCACAGAGAATGGATTTGCTATAGCACAGGAACCATTTGACCTCTCTAGTCAAAGCCTGTTAGGTCTGTTAAAGGCATTCAGAAAACAGTTAATGCCAGAAAAACATCCAGGCTAAAGAGTTAGACAAATAAAAGTGGGTAACTGACCCAATAATATGGGGACAGAGTGGCTGGAGAGCAGCCAGGAAAAAAGGGACCTGGGGGTGCTGGTAGATAGNTGCAGCTCCCTGAAGGGAGGCTGTAGCCAGGCAAGCAGCAACAGAACAAGGGGACACAGCCTCAAGTTATGCCAAGGAAGATCTAGGCTGGATGTTAGGAGGAAGTTGTTGGCAGAGTGATTGGCATTGGAATGGGCTGCCCAGGGAGGTGGTGGAGTCACCGTGCCTGGAGGTGTTCAAGCAAAGACTGAATGGGGAACTTAGTGCCATGGTCTTATTGACTGGCTAGGGCTGGGTGCTAGGTTGGCCTGGCTGAGCTTGGAGGTCTCTTCCAACCTCATGATTCTCTCATCTTGAACAGCTTCCTCCTCACGTCCAATCTGACTCTCCCCACCTCCAGCTTTGCTCCGTTCCCCCCAGTCTTGGCAGTCCCTGACAGCCTCAAAAATCCCTCCCCGACAGCCTAAAAAGTCCCTCCCCAGCTTTTTTGTAGCCCCTTTCAGATCCTGGAAGGCCACAAGAAGGTCACCTGGGAGCCTCCTCTTCTGCAGCCTGCACAGCCCCAACTCTTTCAGTCTGTGCTCACAGCAGAGCTGCTGCAGCCCTCTCAGCATCCTCCTGGCCCTTCTCTGGACACACTCCAGCACGTCCACATCCTTCTTGTAATAGTGGCTCCAGAACTGGACGCAGTACTGCAGGTGGGGTCTCAGCAGAGCTGAGTAGAGGGGAAGAATCGCCTCCCTGGCCCTGCTGGCCACACTTCTCCTGCTGCAGCCCAATTTCCCTCTTGTTTCGTTTCGCTGCACATCCTGTTTCCCGCACACGACACCGTGAAGCATGCAAAGCAGCGCTCTCGAGCGGAGCTGAGGTCCCTCAAGCAATACAAATTAAGTGCCACATTCTTCTTTGTAACAATGCCTCCATATTAAATAAATGAGGAATCAAGCAGTGCTCGACAACTCCAATAAAAACACCATTTGATTTGGTGGCAAATCCTTCCAAAAGGTGGACGTTTACAATAACAGATAGCCCATCCCCAGTGAAATAATGGCCCGCAGACAAAGAGCTGATAAAGCCCCTTGTTCCTCTACCCCTTAATTAAAAGCATTAACACAGTTTGTTTCTAAAAAGCACATGGCTCAGCTCAGCTAAATGCATTTTTATTTGTCCTGATAGCTATTCTTCCTTTAATGAGAAAGGGGGAAAAAAAAAACCAACAAGGCAGGATTTGGCAGGAGATGTTTAGCAGAATGATTAGGTTTGCATCCAGAAATCTGCAGCCTTAGTTCCTCGCCATGATTTCGGTTGGCTCCTCCATACAGTAAGTGATGGGAGGTCAAAAAGAGCAGCTTTTATGAAATATCCTTGGCCTGAATCTCTAACTAAAGATGAGGAAGATCCAAGGGGAAAAAAAAACCCCACGTTTATCCTAGTCTATTAAGTTCCTTTAATGGTCTTCCTTTCTTTAGCGCACGGTTATCATCTAATGATTAAAAAGTCTCAAGTAGATTGCTTCTTCAACTCAAGGAAATTAATTTTCCTACACAATTGGATTTGGCTTCCAATTTTATACTAAAGTGTAAGTTATAAAATATGTAGGGGGGGGGGAAAGGATATTAAAAATAATACTTAGTGGTCATAGTGCTGAGCACAAGAAGAGCTGCTGGGGTGTCCAGTTGCCACTAAGCTGCTCTTGTCTTTAATAAACTTCTGTCATGGACACAGTCCCATTGTTTTAGGAGACATGGAACTCTACTGAGCTCCTTCAGGATGGTCCTTTACCTGCCCAGGTGTTATTTGTCTCTATCCCAAACTTTTCATTCCACATCTAAACAGCTTATTTTCCATGTTCAGAGTCCAAAACATGGACAATTTCCTTGAATCATGAAGGCTGGGAAAGACCTCTCCAAGTCCAGCTGTCAACTCAACACCACCCTGGCCACTAAACCACATCCCAAAGTCCCATGTCTACACATTTGTTGAACAGCTCTCCAGGGACTCAATCTCCCCAGGCAGCCTGTTCCAATGCTTGACCATTGCAGGGAAGAATCTTTTCCAGATAGCCAACCTAAACTTCCCTTGAGGAAACTTGAGTCTTATCACCTGTTACCTGGGAGAGGAGACCAATCCCCACCAAGCTCCAACCTCCTTTCAGAGAGCTGTAGAGAACAGGTTGCTTCCCAGCCTCCTTTTCACAGTCTCACAGTATCACCAAGGTTGGAAGAGACCTCATAGATCATCAAGTCCAATCCATTACCACAGAGCTCAAGGCTAGACCATGGCACCAAGTGCCACGTCCAATCCTGCCTTGAACAGCTCCAGGGACAGCAACTCCATCACGTCCCTGGGCAGCTCAATCCAGTCCCTGACCACTCTCCCCATAAAAACTTCTTCCTAATGTCCAATCTAAACCTTCCCAGCCTCAGCTTGAGGCCATTCCCCTTTGTTCTGTCTCCAACTACCTGTGGGAAGAGCTCAGCAGCAGCCTCTGCACAACGTCCCTTCAGGTAGCTGTAGGCAGCAATGAGGTCTGCCCTCAGCCTCCTCTGTTTCACACTAACCATCCCCAGCTCCCTCAGTCGCTCCTTATTAGATTTATTCTCAGGCCCCTCACCAGCTTCCTTGCCCTCCTCTGGACCTGCTCCAGCACCTCCACATCTCCCTTGTATTGTGGTGCCCAAAACTGAACACAATACTTGAGGTGTGGCCTCACCAAAGCCAGGTATACAAGGGGATAATCACCTCCCTACTGCTGCTGGCCAAGTGATGGGTCATGTAAAACAAATCAGAGGTCCAAAAACAAATGTGGCCCTGCCCGGCCTGATTGTCATCTTCAACACCTCTACCTCACCAATGCAAACCTTGTCTTCAGACAGAGTTTGGCCAGGTGGCACCCCTGAGGAGGCTCAGGGGTGACCTTATTGCTGTCGACAGCTACCTGAGGGGTGGTTGTAGCCAGGGGGAGGATGCTCTCTTCTCTCAGGCAGCCAGCGCCAGAACGAGAGGACACAGCCTCAGGCTGCGCCAGGGGAAGTTTAGGCTTGAGGTGAGGAGAAAGTTCTTCCCTGAGAGAGTCATTGGACACTGGAATGGGCTGCCCAGGGAGGTGGTGGAGTCGCCGTCCCTGGAGCTGTTCAAGGCAAGGTTGGACGTGGCACTTGGTGCCATGGTCTAGCCTTGAGCTCTGTGGTAAAGGGTTGGACTTGATGATCTGTGAGGTCACTTCCAACCTTGGTGATACTGTGAGACTGTCTGATACTGTGAAAACAAGGATGAGGATAAGAATGAGGATAAGGATGAGAACAAAGCAGTGCTGTCCTTCCTGGCACCAGTCTTTGTAGTCCTTCCCACCAGCTCCTCAACTGTGACAGCAAATACGCAGTGCCCAAGTCTGACCCCTTAGCCCCATCTCAGCTTCTCTCAACAGTAAGCAAGGAGGACAGACGCAGCCTATCACATGCTATAGAGAGATGTTTGCTTTAAAAGTGCACTTCAGATCATTAATTTAGGTACCCTGCAATAGGGGAAGAGTGTTTGAGTGCCAGGGCGACCGCGGGAGGCGGCTAACAGCAGCGTGTGAGCGCAAGGGCAAGATGCTGATTACAAAAGCCCAAAACCTCATGTCACACACAACACATGGAGAAGATACATCACTCGTGCCTCCTACAGCAGGACATCTACATGCAACTGCTCCCAGGTGCCCTTCACTGCCTGGGTAATGGCTTGGGCAGGCAGAAGCTGCCTGTTTTTCAGGAGAACGCAATAAACTATCTGCGGAGGAACAGCGTTTAGCCCGCGGCAGCGGCGTACCTTGCTTAATATTATCCCCAGGATGGCAGCTGCAAGAGTTGTTTCTTGACTAATTCTAGCTTCCCTGCCCCAGTGACCTGGCTTAATTGCCTGTTTCAAATGGGTTTATTTTCCCACTGTCGCTAAGTACACCAGGATCTGCGAAACAAATTAGAAGCAAGCGACGCCATGTAAAAGAGATGCTAGATTGAATGAATGCCTGCCTGAATTTCCTGGAGATTAATATGACTTAAAACTTTTAATGGCAAAGAAGCTGT
Source organism: Tricholaema leucomelas (assembly GCA_013400475.1). NCBI lineage: Eukaryota > Metazoa > Chordata > Aves > Piciformes > Lybiidae > Tricholaema lacrymosa > Tricholaema leucomelas. The sequence continues at coordinate 4,854 of WAAF01018256.1, forward strand.
GAAAACTATGCATTATTTTTCTTTTTTGAATACCTATTATGCCTACCCATGTCTGTGACCTTGCTGGAGATAGCTCTGACTTTGTCGCTGTTGTCTGCCTGCTGTGAGTTCCACATCAAGAAGCGGCTCGCTCTGGGACCTCGGGCAAAGCATTTAGCTTCTTTGTACCTCTGTTTCCTCATCTGTCAGATGAGTATAATACCCAGACACCTCTGAGAAAAAGCATTCAGACATCAGTTTAGCCATTTCCACATTGGCACTGCTAAATTAACCACGGATACTGCTATGTGTGCAGACCCTCTCAGTTTAAGCCATCTATAGTGAGCAGAATCAGAGATCATTCACAGAATCATTTAGGCTGGAAGAGACCTTTAAGATCATCAAGTCCAACCCTTAACCCAGCACTGCTAAATCCACCACTAAGCCTCAGCACCACATCTCTACAATCCCTCCAGGGAAGGAGACTCCACCACTTCCCCAGGCAGCCTACTCCTGATCTTGACAACTCCCATCCTTCTGCTTTGCTTTCACAGGAACCCAGACCCTGGCAGACTCAAGCACAGCAAGGAAAGACTGGAGCCAGCAGACAGAGTAAGCTGTTCCTGTCCTCCCCACCATCCCTGGGCTGGGAATTTGGATACCCACAGGGCAGCAGCCTCTGCTGCCCCAGTATGTTCTGTACAGATGCCCCCACTGTGCAGAGCTGTGGGCGGCTGCAGCCCCTGCATGGTGCTCTCCTCAGTAACACTCTCTGTTTTATTTTAGCTGGGGAATAGCAGTTTTTAATAAGGTAAGAAACCACAGATAACAATTCCTGGACACTGACTGGTGCTAAAGTTCTGCAGCTTCAAAAAACAAAAGAGAAATGGTGACACTGCTGCTGGTAATTAATAACTTGATAAGGAAGGAGTGCAACACAACATTTGCCATTGCCAGCCTTGCTTTAAGACACCAGTAGCCACAAAAGCTGTGTGAACAAGGCCTCAAAGATGATCAGAGGGCTGAGGCATCTCTGCTGCAAAGACAGGCTGAAAGAATTTGGGCTATTCAGCCTGAAGAAGAGAAGGGTAAGAGTTTCACTTCAATGTCTGAAGGGGACCCACAGGAAGACTGGGGAGGGATTGTTTTGAAGTCAGTGGTGACAAGACAAGGGGAAATGGTTTGCAAGTGGAGCAGAACAGATTTAGGTTGGACATTAGGAGGAAGTTCTGCACAGAGGGTGGTGAAATACTCAACCAGAGAGATGGTCGAGGCCACGGCCCTGAAGACATTCAAGATCAGACTTGATGTGGTCCTGGGCATCCTGATCTAGTTGGAGGTGTCCTTGCTGACTACAGGGGGGTTGTACAAGATGACCTTTGAGGGCCTCTTCCAACCTCATGCAAGCCATGAACTTGTGAACACCTTTAAGATGCCCACAGTGTGCTAAGACACAGTGTGCAAGCCGAAAGTAGATTCCTAATTACAACATCCAAGCTTCAGGGTTGCAACTCAGCTATAAAATTTCCTCTCCAGCATAAAATCTGCTGCCAAGGTCATTGCCTAAAAGCTTTTTCCTTGTCTATTCCAGAAAACCCAAGGAAGTCCCAGCATTAAAACCCACCCTATGCCTGAGAACCCACCTCCATGCTCCTGTTTTCCAGCACTCTTGGCATTATTCATACAGAAGGGTGCTGTTGTAAGCTGTCAAAATGCTCATGGGCAGGCAGTCATCATGCCCAGCTCTAGGTACTTTCTCAGCTGAACTGAAACTCCAGCCTCAAAGATCTCCTTTATATGGAACAGAGCTTACCCCATTTCCACAGCTGCTTGGAAGCAGGAAACACTTAAGCCATCTGCCCAACCATCTTCAACATCCATCTTGCTGGGACCTCAGCAAAAGACACTAACCTAGAGAAACCCTTCCAAAATGGATGCAAGATGGGAGTGAGACTTGCTCAAGGTCATGAGAATTTGCAGAATGCATTTTGGGCTCTTCTCCACCATTCACCCAAGCACTGGCAGTAGCACAATGTGCTAACTCCTACTGGTAACCTCAGTCCTGAGCTCTCTGTGTGCACAGGGGAGCAACACTGCATTGCAGCCTTTGAGGTGTGTGCTTTTTGAGCCTCAGAGCACAAGCCCTGAAGAAGTCACCTTGGAGAAAGCAAATCTGATAACTACTCTTCAGATGGGACTCAGTCTCTGCTCACAAATGGTTTTGAGGAAATAGTTGCAACTACAGCCTTCTCCTTTGGGATATACTTAAAAGATGGCTCTTCATTTTAGCTAATTTAATGGCAGAGTTATTCCTGGAGGCAGTGTGGAGCCAGACACTCAGGGGGAAACCTTCCACACTTGCTGTGAACATTTTGGCCTGCGGTGATGAGCTCAGATGCCTCTTTAGAGCACAAAGGGAAAAGGCTCCTTCCCACCAGCCAGTGGAGCATGACTGCATGTTTGCAAACATCAGCATGCTGGAGGTGTGGATCCTTAATGGTCTCCATTTATTCACAGAGGCAGAATTGGGGGGAAATAACAGTGATCGCTCACAGTGATTTATTAGGGCCAGTTCTAGAGGAGAGGCAACAACGAGTCTCAGGTTTGGAGGCTGAGATAAAACAGAGCATGATTTTAATATTGGAAGCCACTGAAAAATGCATAAAAGATAGCAAGAAAAATTCTCTCTGCTGCACATCAAGACAGAGTACAAAGGGGAGCAGAGATTAGCATGGATGAAGAGTCAGAAAGACACAGAATTTAGTTAACCTGGTTTTGTTTTTCCTATATGACTGCTCCCCTAAAGGTTTTACACTCAAAGCTGATCTGAAAATTGCTGCTGCATTTTGCTTGCACAGAAATTATCCAGCCAGAGTACATCTTGTAATCAAACCCAGGAGCTAAGCCACAAAGCCTTGGCTCCACTAGGAAAAAAGATGTTCTCTTGTATCTCATTAGTTAAAACATGTTAACCAACAGGAGATAAAATTCTAGCAAAACAAAGCAGTTTGCAATTTTAATCTGAGCCAGGAGGTGAGAGTGAATCAGAGGCTTCTCTACACACTGGGTCTCACCATGTGGTGCCCAGGAAAGCTGCAGTTACTTAATATGAGGTAGGTAAGGAGAGCATAAACCTTTGAAGAACTGTCCTGGGGTACCCCAAATTCCATTCTTCTCCATCTCACTCCACGGGTTTGATTGGGAGAAGAAGATGTAAAAACTGCTTCCCCCCCAACCCTGCAGGCTTGAAGAGGGGCAGCAAAGGCACCTTTCTGAAGCCCATGCTGGAATCAGGCTGGTGCTTGGCTGGGTTTTCATGCCCAGTACAAATAGTAAATGAACACTTTGTCTAGAAAAGGATAAGCAGAGCAAGAGTTCCTGCCTTGAGAGTCCCCTGCCACTGGGAAGGACAAGGTCCTGCTGTGACTGGACCGTCCCCGCTTTTGGATGGCTTCTACCTTTTGTACGGGTCTTGGTTTTATCTCGTCCCTGCTTTTGGGCACTTCTACCCACTTTTGCACCCTTTTGTGCAAACCTACAGGCTTGGCAAGTCCTGGGGTCCTTTGAGAGTGTGCCAGCATTATCTGGACCGCCCTCTCTGAGACCCTATCAGTAGCAAACTTCCTGGCTGCCTCCCAGACTGGGGAACCTAGTAGTTGTGGCTCTCCCCCGCCGTCGTGAGGGCAGCATCCTTCCATGATCATTCCACTTGGGAAGAAGTGCTCAAGACATTTCTGAGTTTGGCAGCTCTGTCACTCACCTTGGGATTCTGCTGTGTGGATCTCTGTGATTGGATATTGCCTGCAGCATCAGAAGGCTGCTCCTGCCGAGGAATCCAGCAAGGGATCATTGCCAAATGCCTATCTCACCTCTGTGTGTAAGACCTGCTGTTCCCTTCATCTTCTGCTCAGCCTGATTAATAGTGGGGTAAAGCTGTGTTTATAGCTTAGCCTTTTCCATTTCCTGACTTCCTAAATAGCTAAATTTATCTATAATATCCTTTTGGAAGGAATTCCTGAGCAAACTGAATCTGTAATAAACTCTTTTTTGTATATAGTTTTGGGGGCAGGGTGCCAGGAAAATAATTCTGTTTTTATAATTCCTGACTCAGCCATGTTAATTCCCTGCCTCCATGGCAAGAACAAGAATTCAACAATCACAGAATCAACCAGGCTGGAAGAGACCTCCAAGATCATCCAGTCCAACCTAGCACCCAGCCCTAGACAATCAACCAGACCATGGCACTAAGTGCCCCATCCAGGCTTTGCTTCAACACCTCCAGGGATGGCGAATCCACCACCTCCCTGGGCAGCCCATTCCAATGCCAATCACTCTCTCTGACAACAACTTCCTCCTAACATCCAGTCTAGACCTGCCCTGGCACAACTTGAGACTGTGTCCCCTTGTTCTGTTGCTGCTTGCCTGGCAGAAGAGACCAACCCCACCCGACTACAACCTCCCTTCTGGTAGTTGCAGCCAGCAATGAGGTCTGCCCTGAGCCTCCTCTCCTCCAGAGGTCAGGGTCTCTTCCTATTATTGACTGTGTCTCTTTAATGAAAGCCCAAGCACCCTCCTGAACAGCTTATTCAGGGGTTTTCAATCCCATCTCAACCTCTCATTAAAAGATAATGTTTGTCTATGCAAATCAGACCTATTTATTCCATGTTACAGATGCAGAACCCCTCAGGGCAATGTCAGGACAGGCCTCAAAGTTTTGCCAGAAGTAATTTAAAACCTCATTCCTGCCAATTAGCAGTGACTGAAACTGCCCTTCACTGGGCAGCTTTAAGTTCAACAAGAAGCACCCTCAGCAGCCCTCCTAGCTGCTTGGATTTAACACAGACAGCTTAGGCAGCCAACACCTTTAAACCATTCCCCAGTTCCTCAGGAAGGCAGTGGGTTTATATAGTCCTGGATTTAAGGAGTTGCATTTGCACCACTTCAAAATCCCAGTGACAGGACAGCAGGCGAATGCTGAGACTTTACCTCTACGAAGGTGAAAGATTTCTTGTACTTTATTTCCTTTGATGTGTGATCTTTTGGCACTTCCAATTCCTGACTTAAAAAAAAGAACCCAACCCCCCTCAAAAAAAACCACCAAAAAAGTCTACACAGGAAAAGATCAATTTTTTTATCCTTAACAATACTTAGGATGGAGAAGAGAATTTGTGTCTCCAAGACAGCAGATGCTCATCTAATCTGCTATCTACATCTAATCCCACTCTCACTGGCTTTGAAATGAAAGCATTCAATTCCCTACAGACAAAGCAGGTGGTTATTATGATGATTCTCTCCCTGTACTCTGGTGAGACCCCACCTGCAGTACTGTGTTTAGCTCTGGAGCCCCCAACACAAGAAGGGCACAGCTGTTGGAGAGGGTTCAGGGGGCTGGGGCACCTCTTCAGGCTGAGAGAGTTAGGGTTTCTCAGCCTGGAGAAGAAAAGGCTGCAGGGAAACCTAAGAGCAGCTTTCCAGCATTTGAAGTGGGCTACCGGAGAGCTGGCGAGGGACTTTTTAGAAAGGTATGGAGTGACAGGACAAGAGGATAATGGTTTGACACTGGAAGAAGCTTGACTTAGATTAGATATTAGGAAGCAAACCAAGACAGTGGCATAGGTTGCCCAGAGAAGTTTTGAAGTCTCCCACCATGACAGTGTTCAAAGCCAGGCTGGATCACAGAATCATTGAATTGTTTTGATTAGAAAAAGACCTTTAAGATCATCAAGCCCAACCATTCTCTAACTCTACTAAGAGTGCTTCTAAACCATGTTCCTCAGTGTCTTTCAAACACTTCCAAGGACAGAGATTCAACCACCTCCCTGGGGAGCCTGTTCTATCACTTGAGAACCTCAGTGAAGAAAAGCCTTCCAATATCCAACCTAAACCTTCCCTGGTGCAAGCTGAAGCCACTGCCTCTGGATGGGCCCTTGAGCAGCCAGGTATAGTATGTGTCCCTGCTCATGGCAAGGGGATTGGAACGAGATCATCTTTAAGGTCCCTTCCAATCCAAGGCATTCTATAATCCAATTATGGAAGACCTGCAGTGGACATATGTTGGTCCCACCTTTGGGTGCCTGCCAGCGCCACTCACTGCAGCCCCCAGCCCCAGTGGGTTCGTCTCTGGGGTGCCCACCAAAGGGCTGGTCCAAAATCCCTTCTGCTGGCATTGCTTCCCCAGGAAGATGAGCCCTCCTCTTGCTATCAGTAATAAATGCAATGTAACCGTAGCTTCATCTCCACTGTTGCTAGACTGCTAATTAAATGATAATTACTTCTAGATGCAATATGTATAACTAAGAGGCACTTAGCAGGAATATCTTATTTACTTTTCTCTTTTGAATGTGAATATGTATTTTTTTTCCTCAAGGGCAGCAAAGCAGCTGACTTTGTCATGTTCCTCCTATCCATCAAGCATAAAAAGCACAGTGAAATAATTTCACAGGTAAACAAACTTCTTTTTGCCTCTGCACCCAACACAGCAACAAGCAGGGCCCTGGTTAAAGCATCAAGATGGAATTAAAGGGTCATGATTCAATCTCTCTGATCCCTCATTCTTCAGTACTCAAAATGGACTTGGGCAACAAGATGTGACCTAGAACAGGACAATCAGTGTCCCCATTTAATTTGTCAGACTCACATCTCTGTGAGCTCTCCCCAAGGACTCTACTCTCGACTTGAAGAGAAGCGGGGAACAATGAGCTCAGTGTAGAGAAACAAAAGCCACAACTGCTCTCTTCCAAAATCCCAGCCCTGCCTACGACACAAAGCACACATCTACACAGACCAGACAGAACAGACATGTCACAGAACATATCTGACTGGGACAGACTTTCAAGATCATCCAGTCCAACCTCCAACCAAGTACTGCAAGGTCAACACTAAACCACATCCCTAAGTGCCAGGTCCATGCATCATTTAAACACCTGCAGGGATGGTGACTCCACCATGGCCCTGGGCAGACCATTCCTATGCTGGAGAACCCTTTCAGTGAAGAAATATTTGCTAATCTTCCTAATATTCAGCCTAAACCCTCTCTGGTGCAGCTTTTACCCATTTCATTTTCTAGTCCAAACAGGGGGCTCAGAAGGCAGATGCTGCACAGTGGTTGGGTCCCATCCCAATTGCAGGACTCCTTGTGACCCCTTCTGGGTGAAGATAAGTGACACTGCATGAAGAACATTCATGATTAATTGCACAAACTCAAGAAGCCTTTCTCCATTGAAGCAGTCACCAAGATACTCCTGCAGCTTCTAAACCTGCTTCAAGTAACTACCAAGTGCCAGGAAGGCCAATGCCATTTTGCAGTGGATTGGAAGGGCTGTGGTTAGTAGGTCCTGAGAGGTTCTCCTGCTCCTCTACTCTGCCCTGGTGAGGCCACATCTGATGTACTGTGTCCAGTTCTGGGCCCCCCAGCTCAAGAAGCACAGGGAGCTGCTTGAGAGTCCAGCACAGAGCCACAAAATTGATTAAGGAAATTGAGCATCTTCCTTATGATGAGACCCTGAGGGAGCTGAGGCTGTGCTGCTTGGAGAGGAGACAACTAAGAGGTGACCTCATTCATGTTTATAAAGATATAAGGGGTGAGTGCCAGGAGGCTGGAGCCAGGCTCTGCTGGGTGATGCCCAATGACAGCACAAGGGGCAATGGTGGAAGTTGAGGAGTAGGAGGTTCCATGTGAACCTGAGGAAGATTTTTTTTCCCTGTGAGGGTGACAGAGCACTGGCACAGGCTGCCCAGGGGGGTTGTGGAGTCTCCCTCTCTGGAGATACTCAAGAACCGTCTGGATGTGTTCGTGTGATCTCCTCTGGGTGATCCTGCTCTGGCAGGGGGTCTGGACCAGATGATCTTTCACTCCAACACTGCAGTTAGATTTAAGGAGGTGATACCATGAAAATAGGCTCTGTAGGCTATGCATGTGAACATCACCCTAGAACAAAGCTGCAACATCATCTTTATTCACTGAGCAATCAAGCCAAAGCCCAGAAATCACGAGAGAAACCTCTCTTGGAGAATCATTGCCTGGAGCAAATATGCCACAAGCCAAAACCGTACATCTGGGGGACAAACACACAAATGAAATTGAGAGATGTCACAAAGTGGAGTTAAAAAGTCATTCCCTTGACAAGCAGGGACAGGGCACAAATCCCCCTGTCAGCTCAGATGGCCACTAAGAAACTACATGAATAAAAGAGCAGTGAAAGATGAATGCCACTGTTATGCCTTGCTCTGCTTGTGAATGCAGACTCACAGCACCTCTTCCACCAGAGGGTTATTTCGCACCATCACTTTCAAGCCTTCAGTCTAACCACAACTCAATTACTGGTTCTAGTTTCCTTCAAACACTCAGAAATGACTCCTAATTCTAAATGCCTCCTAAACACTAAGTTCAAGGTGCTATCAGGAATGTGTTGGGTGATGAATCATAGAACCACAGAATTGTTTTGGTTGAAAGAGCCCTCTAAGGTCATTGAGTTCAACCATTGACCTAACACCACCACAGCCACTAAACCACATCCCAAAGTGCCATGTCCACATGTTTTCTGAACACCTTCAGGGATGGGGACTTCACCACCTCCCCTGGGTAGCCTGTTCCAGGTCCTGACCACTCTTGTAGGAGAACAATTTTTCCTTATCTCCAACCTAAACCTCCCCTGGCACAATTTCAGGCCATTTTCTCTCATTATATCACTTGATATCAGGGAGAAGAGACCAAGCCCCAGATGATGTCAACTTTCTTTCAGGGAGCTGCAGAAAGCAATGAGATCTCCCCTCAGCCTCCCCTTCTCCACATGTTTTGATGGTGACAGAAGACTGGCACAGGCTGCCCAGGGGAGCTGTGGACTTTCCCTTCTCTGGAGATACTCAAAACCTATCTGGATGCACTCCTGTGTGATCTGCTCTCAGTCATCCTGCTCTGGCAGGGGAGTTGGACTGGATGATCACAGGATCACAGGATGTTAGGGGTTGGAAGGGACCCAAGTATTTCTTCTAAGGTCATTTCCAGCTCCTGACATTCTATTAATCTACGATTCCAGACTAAACAATCTCCATTCCCTCATCTGCTCATATGATCATAGGATGTTAGGGGTTGGAAGGGACCCAAGGAGATCATCAAGTCCAAGCCCTCTTCCAGGGCAGGACAATACTAACACAGATCACAGAGGAACACATCCAGACAGGCCTTGAAAGGCTCCAGAGAAGGAGACTCCACAACCTCTCTGGGAAGCCTCTGCCAGTGCTCTGGGAGTAAAGAAGTTCCCCCTTGTGTTGGGCTGGAACTTCTTTTGCTGCAACTTACACCCATTGCTCCTTGTCCTATCCAAGGGAGCAGTGAGCAGAGCCTGTCCCCCCCATTTGGCTAAACCTCAGATATTTATAAACACTTATCAAATCCCCTCTCAGTCTTCTCTTCTCCAGACTAAGCAGCCCCAGCTCCCTCAGCCTCTCCCCATAAGCCATGCCTTCCAGTCCCCTCATCATCCTCGTAGCCCTCCACTGGACCTTCTCCAGCAGATCCCTGACCCTTTTCAACTGGGGAGCCCAAAACTGAACACATTATTCAAGATGAGGTCTCACCAGGGCTCCTCACCAGACCTCTACTCCATCCACAGCCTTGACCAGCTTTGTTGTCCATCTCCAGACACGCTCTAGCACCTCAACATCCTACCTGGAGTGAGTGGCCCAAAACTGAACAAGCTTCTCACTTATAGTTACTTTTGCAGACATCTGTGTTGCTTTCTGACATCTCACTGTAATGGATGTTGAAGTTTAAGATTCAGGAGACAGAAGTTCGAGCACAAGCCCTACGAGGAGAGGCTGAGGGAGCTGGGATTGTTTAGCCTGGAGAAGAGGAGGCTCAGGGGAGACCTTATTGCTGTCTGCAACTACCTGAGGGGTGGCTGTAGCCAGGAGGAGGTTGCTCTCTTCTCTCAGGCAGCCAGCACCAGAACAAGAGGTCACAGCCTCAAGCTATGCCAGGGGAAATTTAGGCTTGAGGTGAGGAGAAAGTTCTTCACTGAGAGAGTCATTGGACACTGGAATGGGCTGCCCAGGGAGGTGGTGGAGTCGCTGTCCCTGGAGCTGTTCAAGGCAGGATTGGACGTGGCACTTGGTGCCATGGTCTAGCCTTGAGCTCTGTGGTAAAGGGTTGGACTTGATGATCTATGAGGTCTCTTCCAACCTTGGTGATACTGTGAGACTGTGACACTGTGAAGTTATTGGGAATTTCACGGATGTTTCTGCAGACAGAATTTAGGGGAAGGTGCTTAGGTTCACGACAGGCTGGTCCTAAGCAGAGGGAGGTGAGTAATGGTTATTGACAGATGGAGCAGTTTCACTTTGTGGGTAAATGAGAGCACACTGAAACAGCCCTGTAAGCACCTCGGAGAAGCTGAGTAAAGCATTTATTCTGACAACTACTTGATGGGAGCCTATTGGTAGGGAGGGCAGCTCTCAGGTTTATCTTACCCTTCACGCATCCGCAGCGCAGGAGCACAACTCCCAAGAAACAGAACAGATAGATTCTGTGCCTTCCAGCATTTAATAGCAAATGTCATCCTCATTCCTCAAGGCTTGGGGGTGATTTTATTTGAAACACTGAGCAGAGGCAGACAGAACCAGAGAAATGAATATAGGAAGGACTATAGCGAAATGTAAACACAAACCTGGTGAAGCTGATTGCCAGGCAGGGAAGCGCAGAGGTGGGAAGGTTGTTTTTTTGATTCACCTCCATCTGGATTAGATGAGATCTACCCAACAATAAATCAGATGTCCCAATATTTGCAAAAGGATTTAACCAAACTGCCTGCTTAAGGGTCAGAAGAGTCAGGGCAAACAGCTTCAAAAATAGAAATCCCCTCCCAGGAACACTGATCTCAACAAAAGACCTATGAAAACTTCAAGGCTCTGTGTGTTTCTCCAGCAGATGAACACAGGTTGGGGACCACTACTGCTGATGCCAGAGCTCTTTGAAAAGGTGGTGTGGAGCAAGGCTGATCACAGTGCAAGCAACAAAACTGTGCTAGGTGATCTACTGACTTCACAGATCATAGAATCAGGCAGGGTCGGAAGGGACCACAAGGAGCAGCCAGTTCCAACCCCCCTGCCATGCCCAGGGACACCCTACCCTAGAGCAGGCTGCACACAGCCTCAGCCAGCCTGGCCTTAAACACCTCCAGCCATAGGGCTTCAACCACCTCCCTGGGCAACCCATTCCAGCCTCTCACCACTCTCCTGCTCAACAACTTCCTCCTCATGGCCAGTCTAAGACTTCAAGTACCAACTTCAAGTTGGTACAAGCACAGTCCAGCCTGTCCCTGAGTTCTGCTGAAAGGGGGCACACTAAAAGTCAACCCACGAAGGGTCAGCTTGTCATGGAGTTTTAATGTTGTTTGTTTGGGCTTTTTTATTAGGTGTATATAACCACTACAAAGTGCACAGATCTTTTCTTTCAGCCTGGAAAACAGGAGGCTCAGGAGAGGCTTTGTCACTCACTACAGTTACCTGAAACGAGGTTATAGTGAGGTGGGAGTCTGTCTCTTCTCCCATAAAACAAGAAAATGGACTAAAGGAAATGGCCTCGAGTTGTGCCAGAGAAGGCTTAGATTTGTAGATTCACAGAATGGTTTGGCTTGAAAGGAATCTTGAAGATCATCTAGTTCCAACCCTCCTGCCATGGGCAGGGACACCTTCTACTAGCCCAGGTTGCTCAAGACCTCATCCAACCTGGCCTTGACCACCTCCAGGGAAGGGACATTCACAACCTCCCTGGGCAACCTGCTCCAGTGTCTCACTACCCTCACTGGAAAGATATTTAGAGTGGATCATATTAGAAGAAACTTCTTTGCTGAAAGGATTGTTGAGCTCTGGGACAGGCTGCCCAGGGCAGGAGTGAAGCCACTGTATCTGGAAGGATTGAAAAGCCATGCAGATGCAATCCTGAGTGACTTGGTTCAGAGGTGACCTGACAATGCTGGGTTACCAGATGGACTTGATGATCTTCAAGGTGTCTTCCAACTAAAACTATTCTTTGATTTGCCCAATGGACAACTTAGATTTTAAGGCCCTCTTGAAACTGCTGGCAAAACTCTGAGCATGCTCCTTGGCAGCAAGAGTTCACCTTCAATGCTTTGGAGAGAAAAGGTGTTTGAATTCCAAGTTGCTCACATAAGCAGCCAGCGTTCAGCAGCAGCCAGCTTCTGCTCTCTGGCACCTGATAATGAGGTGACTGTGCAAGTTGGGATGAATAGGCTTAAGCATGTGTAAAGGCAGCATCAGCCCAAGAAGAATCTGATCTGATGAAAAGCCAGGATTTAACTTGTACACTTAAAATGACAGGAGCCTGTTTGAAGTCAGCACTCAATCAGCAAAAAAAAAGAACCCCTTCCAGAAATAGGTCCTTTGTCACCTTAAAATTGTCATCCCAAGGAATATGGCTCACTTGCTACACCCAATCAGACTGCAGAAGTCAGCACAAATGGTCATTTAGCCATGTTTGCTTTCTTGCAGTTCACAACCAGTTTGGCAGCAAGGTTCCTAGGATAAGAGACAGAAGGTCGAGGGGAGGCTGGTTCCCAGCACCCCAGGCCTGCCACAGGCACAGACTCCTTTCCAGGAGGCAGAAGGGACAGCCCAGCACCCCAGAGTGCTGAGTGCATGGAGAGCTATTTGAGATGGTTTGAGTCCCAACCTCCAAGTGGTGTAAAACCACCATACAGCTCTACAGCACAGCTTTGTAGCTTGATGCATAAAAATGCAGCTGGGAGCAGAGAGGAGGCTGCTCCCCTTCTCTAGGGAAAGGTGACATTTTCACACAGGGAACCCCAAGTGCTTTGCCATTTTGCATTTGTCCCAGCTTGTAACACGTTTCTAGCCAAAAAGCTGACTCTTTTATTTGTGTTTTACCTAAAAGTTAAGCAGTATCAGATTCCTTGGGGGAAGGATCTACTCTTTGACCTGGCAGACCTCCAACACGCCGCAGGCTTTAAACAAATCAAGACTTTGTGATTGAATTCATGGCCTGGGAAACACTGGAGGAAGTGGATGTCAGCGACTGGAAAGCAGTCCTGTGGAGAGGGACCTGGGGGTCCTGGTGGCTGACAAGTTATCCATGGGACAACAGTGTGCCCTTGTAGCCAAGAAGGCCAATGGGATCCTGGGGTGTATTAGGAGGAGTGTGTCCAGCAGATCAAGGGAGGTTCTTCTACTCTGCCCTGCTGAGACCTCATCTTGAATAGTGTGTTCAGTTTTGGGCTCCCCAGTTGAAGAGGTACAGGGGTCTGCTGGAGAGGGTCCAGTAGAGGACTACGAGGATGATGAGGGGACTGGAGGGCATGGCTGATGAGGAGAGGCTGAGGGAGCTGGGGCTGCTTAGTCTGGAGAAGAGAAGACTGAGAGGGGATTTGGTAAGTGTTTATAAATATTTGAGGTCTGGCCAGGATGGGGGGGACAGGCTCTGCTCACTGTTCCCTGGGATAGGACAAGGAGCAATGGGTGGAAGCTGCAGCACAGGAGGTTCCAGCTCAACACAAGGGGGAACTTCTTTACTTAAGGGTCCCAGAGCCCTGGCACAGGCTTCCCAGAGAGGTTGTGGAGTCTCCTTCTCTGGAGCCTTTCAAGGCCTGTCTGGATGTGTTCCTCTGTGATCTGTGTTAGATAGCATTGTCCTGCTCTGGCAGGGGGCTTGGACTTGATGATCTCTTTGGGTCCCTTCCAACCCCTACCACCCTGTGAGCCTGTGACTGAACTCCTAGCAAAAAAAGTTTCCTCACCAGTCCAACTTCTACCAGTGGATTGTCTGTGACATCCTGCAAATCCAAGGGCTGCTGAACCGAACCAAGGGTTGCAATGAGTTCACAGTGCAAGGACATGCTCCATGTCTCCCAATCCAAACTGCCTTCTGACTCTTGGACACACAAGTATTAACATAAATTGCATTTCAGAAATGTCTTTGCAGAGGCTTCTTGCTCATGCAAACTTCACAGCACAAAGAAGGGGGAGGAAGGGAAAAAAGATGACAACTAAAGGCACTTAGTAGGAATCACTGCCAGTTCTACTACATGGCATAACCATTATAGGCTCTCTTTCTACAAAGCAAGGCATGCCAAGAGCCACAAGCACTTTTGTCTTTAATTAGAAAAAGCATTTGCTGGTTGCAGCACTCTAAAGATGGCCCCAGAATAGCAGAGGAGGCAAGGGAAGTTCTAACCTCTAGCTTGCCAGAGCCAGGTGCAAAAGGAGGTTGCTTTTTAACAGCAGGCTGCAAAGCTAAACTACTCCACAGAGACCGAACAGCAAAGTTAAATTCTTCTGAGGCTGTGAGGTAAAACTGTATGCAACCTACACAGGACAAGTGCTGTAAAGGAAAGGTTCATCATCTGGGCTTGTTCAGCCTGAAGAGAAGACTCTGGGGGGGACCTTAGACCTGCCTTCCAACACCTGAAGGAATGCTACAGGAAGGCTGCAGAGGGATTCTTCATGAGAGTGTCTAGAGACAGGACAAGAGGGAATGGTTTGAAGCTGAGGGAGAGTAGGCTTAGACTGGATCTGCGGAAGGACATCTTAAGTACAAGGGTGGTGAAACTCTGGAACAGGTTGCTCAGAGAGGTTATGGATGACTCTTCCATGGAGGTGCTCAAAGCCAGGTTAGGTGAGGCCTTCAGCAAGCAAGTCTGGTTGAGAGGCATCCTTGCCCATGGCAGGGAGGTTGGAGCAGATGACCTCTGAGGTCTCTTCCAGTCTAAATCAGTCTATGATTCCACGATCATCTGTATGTGAAATGTAACCAAACACTTCAGGGTCAAGCTACAGTCAAGAACCTCTTTACTGAGGTCCCACTTTACCAAGAGAGCCAATGGCATCCTGGCCTGCATCAGGAATGGTGTGGCCAGCAGGAGCAGGGAGGTCATTCTGCCCCTGTACTCTGCACTGGTTAGACCACACCTTGAGTACTGTGTTCAGTTCTGGGCCCCCCAGTTTAGAAGGGACATTGAGATGCTTGAGCGTGTCCAGAGAAGGGCGACGAGGCTGGTGAGAGGCCTCGAGCACAGCCCTACGAGGAGAGGCTGAGGGAGCTGGGATTGTTTAGCCTGGAGAAGAGGAGGCTCAGGGGTGACCTTATTGCTGTCTACAACTACCTGAGGGGTGGTTGTGGCCAGGGGGAGGTTGCTCTCTTCTCTCAGGTGGCCAGCGCCAGAACGAGAGGACACAGCCTCAGGCTGCGCCAGGGGAAGTTTAGGCTCGAGGTGAGGAGAAAGTTCTTCACTGAGAGAGTCATTGGCCACTGGAATGGGCTGCCCAGGGAGGTGGTGGAGTCGCCGTCCCTGGAGCTGTTCAAGGCAGGATTGGACGTGGCACTTGGTGCCATGGTCTAGCCTTGAGCTCTGTGGTGAAGGGTTGGACTTGATGATCTGTGAGGTCTCTTCCAACCTTGGTGATACTGTGAGACTGTGATACTTTGCTCTCCTAAATGTCCATCTAGCCAGCAACACTTGGAGACAGTGCCTGGCAAATCTTGGTCTTAACCTTGCAAAGAGTGTTCTACTGTGCTAGTTTGAAGCTAGCTAGAATGTTTTGGTGAGAAGGATTAGATCACAGGCTGTGAAAGAGAAACAGTGCTGATATCTACTTCACTCATAGGCTTGCTGAGATGTATAAGAACAAGAATCCAAACATAGATAAGGCTTGGAAGCTTGGGAGCTCTGAGCTGCATTTCTCTCTCTGGCCTCTCTGCCATCTCTCTCATTAATCCACTTTGTTTCCTAACCCCCTGGCCAAACCTCCAATTCTTCTCTGGGATTGGGGCAAGGTTGAGAGGGGTGGGAGAAGGTGTAAGGGTGGTTGAGAGCCCCTCCTGGGGACTCAGGTTTCTGGGAGGGCTGTTGTGTTTCTGTATTATCTTTTACCTTGTCTATGTCTGTCTATAACTGTATATACTGTAAATATCTGCTTGTATATTGAGCTAAGCTGTAAATAAAAGCTCCATTCAAATTTCCAGAGCCAGCTGAGTCCAGTCTGGGTGATTTCCAAAGGGAACAGGGGGCAGGGAACACCCAAACCATCACAAGGGGGCACAAGGGGGCAAAGAGGAGAATTAAGTGATCTTGAAAAAGATCAAAATTGCTCTAGCACATGCATGCTGCTCTCTGCAAGCAGTTGGGTTTCCATCTCTGTCTCCCACAGGTGGTTTGCTGGAATCAAGGAGCTACAGATCACAGAAAGGTTTGAGTTGGAAGGGATTTTAAAGATCACCTAGTTCCAGCCCCTTGCCATGGACAGGGACACCTTCCAGTACAACAGGCTGCTGAAAGCCCTGTCCAAGCTGACCTGGGATGTTCACAACTTCTTGTAGTCTCTTACCATCCTTGTGGTGTTGGATCTCTTCCTTTCTCCTCATCCAAATCTCTCCTCTTTCCACTCAAAGCTATTCCCCCTTGTCCTATCACTACAAGCCCTTGTAAAAAGCCTGTCTCTTATAGGCTCCCCTTAATTCTACTGGGAAGCTTCCATTAGGTCTCCCCAGAGTCTCTTCTCCATAGAAACAATCCAAACTCTCTCAGCCTGTCCTCAAAGCAGAAGTGCTCCTCCCTTCTCATCATCTTCATGGCCTCCACTAGACTTGGAGGGCCTCAGAGCCGAACACAGTACTCAGAAGGGACAGATCCTTGCCTTACACTCAGAGAAGCTTCTCTCAACAAAAATGCTTTATGATTATTCCTGAACAAAAATCTCATCTGGTCAATGTAGTCAATGGAAAACTCCTGTGTATTACCCACAGCAAATCAGCCCCATCACACATGCTGGAAGAGATCATAGAATCAACCAGAATGGAAGAGAGCTCCAAGATCATCCAGCCCAACCTAGCACCCAGCCCTAGACAATCAACCGGACCACGGCACTAAGTGCCCCAGCCAGGCTTGGCTTCAACACCTCCAGCCACGGCCACTCCACCACCTCCCTGGGCAGCCCATTCCAATGCCAATCACTCTCTCTGCCAACAACTTCCTCCTCACCTCCAGCCTAGACCTCCCCTGGCACAGCTTGAGACTGTGTCCCCTTCTTCTGTTGCTGGGTGCCTGGCAGCAGAGCCCAACCCCACCTGGCTATAGCCTCCCTTCAGGGGGAGTAGACAGCTCTGCCCTGAGCCTCCTCTTCTGCAGGCTGCACACCCCCAGCTCCCTCAGCCTCTCCTCACAGGGCTTGTGATCACAGACAAAGCCAGAATTTGATTCCACATCACACTTTCCAGAAGTGAATAAAAAAAATGTTAATTCTCAAATTAAACACAAATATTGTTGGGTTGGGTTTTTTTTACCTTTTGCCTGAGTGCCCCAAGTGTCTCCAGAGCTGCTTTTGAACCACACTGAGAATCAAGTGCAAGAGCCAAAGCTCTGCAGTATTAGCTTGGGATTTAGAGCATCTGTGTGGTTGATTTTTCTCCCCATTAATTTAATTTGGCAGAAAAGAGCAGGAAGGCTTCTGGCTCCCGTGTGGGCAAAGTGGATAAACAGCAGGAATTTTAAGGGAAGCTGAAACTAAACAGAGGAGAAAGAGGCTGGTGCCCTGGCTAACAGCCTTTTGTGCTTCCTTCTCTCCCATCCCATTCACTGTGCCCTGCATGTTATAATGAGACTATTTTCCTGCTTGCCACTTGCCTGTTTCAACCTATCCTTTGCATTTGATTTAGACTATTTAGACTGGAAAAATAACACACAGTGATGGATCCCCTGTTGCAGGAGCAGAGGCAGTGCCCTACCACTGCCCAACCCCTGCCCCCCTCCCGAATTCCATCAAATTCAGGCTTGAAAGCAGCAAATTTTTATCCTGCTGCTCCAGAAAATTCTGCAAGAGTGAGTAATTCCTTAATGGGGAGACATTTGTGTAGCTCTGTAGTCAGAACTGCATGAATTTAGCATCACAGCTACTCTTGCAGAGGAGATCTTAAAACCTCGTTTGTTTTTATTGCTTTTCTGACTATTTGTCAAGGCAGAGCAGAAGCACAGCGAGCTGTGGCAGCAACACACACAGCAGAGCATCTTACTCACTGTACCTACTCTTGGTTCAGAGAGTCATAGAATGGTTTGGATTGGAAGGGACCTTAAAGATCATCCAGCTCAACCCCCCCTGCCATAGGCAGGGACATCTCCCATTAGAACAGGTTGCTCAAAGCCTCATCCAACCTGGCCCTGAACACCTCCAGGGAGGTGAACACCTCCAGGGAGGTTGTGGAGCACAGAATCCCCCATTGTGATCAAAGATCACATTGGGTGATTCTGTGCTCCACAACCTCCCTGGGCAACCTGTGCCAGTGTCTCACCAACCTCACTGTCAAGAATTTCTTCCTAATCTCCAGTCTAAATCTGCCCTCCTGCAGCTCAAAGCCATTGCCTCTCATTCTATCACTACAAGCCCTTGTATAAAGTCCCTTCCTGTGGTTACAACACATTCAAGCAACAGCTGTAGACACCAGCTGATTTACACCCTGTGAAGCAGCAACAGGTTCAATCTGAGCATGGACATTTCTGACCTCTCAGCATCTTATCTGAGCACAAGCATTTTTTTCCAAGCCACAACACTGCTTTAACTCTTTAGAGATATCTCAGCCAAGCTGAAGTGCATCCAGACATGAAAGAAGTCTGATCTCAGCCCTGGTTTGGAAGCTCACTGCTTCCAAGCGGAGAAGAGATAAAGTTACTTTCTCTGCTGACTGAAAGAGCGAGTAAGGAGTTGAATCTTAGGCCAATGCAAATGAAAGCAGGCAAGTCAATCTTTCAGGGCTCTTGTAACAATAGATAACATATAAATCTTACCTCCTCCTCTCTTCAAGAAATGGAGAATCTTGGCTCAAGAGCAGAAAGTTTTGCAATCAGCTTCAGTAAGGGAAAGAGCTTTAGCCATGACCTTCAGGATTCTGACAGAGCAGTTCAGTATGAAAGCTAAGCCCCTTGTGCCTGCCCCACCTCTTCCAGCAACTGCAGGCTTTAATTAAAGCAGAAATTGGCTGCTAATTCACCTTCTCACTTACACAAGCTCACCAAACCTCCGGCACAACCAACTCAACAACCCTGGATTGAGCCCAGGAGGAGTGAGATCAAGAGTGTGGCAAATCAGCTATAGAAGGAAGGCACTAATTAAGCAGCAGCTGCTTCACAATTTCCTATAGTTTCATCAGCCACCCGCTCTGACAATATAAACAATCAACCAGAGACTGCTGTGGGAGATGGCAAACACTCTTCAACTAAAATAGGGCAGTGCTGCATGAGAAAGAGCCAATACAAACCTCCTCTTACTAAGGGACTAACCGCAGCGAGAGCCAAACAAGAGACATGCAGAGAGAGCCAATCTCTACAGCTATACTGGGATCTCTGGTGGCTTTGTGAGAAGGCAGGATCCAGAGGTTGTTAAAATCATAGAATGGATTGTGTTGGAAGGAACCTCAATGGTCATCTAGTCCAACTCTGCTGCAGTGTGCAGGGACATCCTCCGCTAGATCAGGCTGCTCAGAGCCGTGTTGAGCCTGATCTTCAGTATCTCCAGGGACGGGGCCTCAACTATCTCCCTGGGCAACCTGTTCCAGTGTTCCACCATCCTCATGGTACAGAACTTGCTCCTAACATCCAATCTAAACTGTTCATCAAGACAGTGTGGTTTTATGTTACCAGCTGCAACAGTAGCTGCTTGCTCCTTGCTCTGTTATTGAGCTACCAACTCTCATCATCTGACAGCAAATACATTCCATGTGAACACTTCCAGTTCCCTGCTCACTGCAAGAGGGTTGGAGATACACAGGAAGGACATGGATCTGGTGGAGCAGATCCACGAAAATGATGAGAGGGTTGGAGCACCTCTGCTACAATGACAGGCTAAGGAGCTGGGGTTTTTCACCCTGGAGAAGAGGAGACCTTGGAGCAGCCTTCCAGTACCTGACAGGGGGCCTACATGAAGGATGGAAACAGAATGTTTACCAAGGCCTGTAGGGACAACAGAAGGGCAATGGCTTCAAAGAAGAGAAGAGCAGATTTAGACTGGATGTTAGGAACAAGTTATTACTATGAGGGTGGTGGAACACTGGAACAGGTTGCCCAGGGAGGTGCTTGGGGCCTCATCCCTGGAGATATTCAGGGTGAGACTTGGCAGGGCTCTGGGCAGCCTGATCTAGTTGAGGATGTCCCTGTTGAGTGCAGGGGAGGTTGGACTAGATGACCTTTGGAGGTCCTTTCCAGCCCAGCCCATTCTATGATTCTTTGAGGGTCCTTTTCAGCTCAGTGCAATCTATGAACTCAACAGCAAAAGGCAAGCACTGTGTGGACTTTATGGACAGGGATGGACAACCATATTCATTAGAAGAAATACATTTTAAACCAAAGAAATATCTTCAGTTCAAGCAAAAGACCAAACTTCTTTAGCTTCCCAGCTAAAAGAAGGCCACTCACATCCTCCTTGGTTATTTTCTTAGGCAATGAAAACTTTGATTTTAGATTAAACCCTCCACGAAATACCCAAAGTGACATTTTTGTTTCAGATCACAGCCTGATTTTTCACTCAGCTGCATTCACATGGAGACACAGGCAGGTCCTTCACATCAGATAACGATGGAAACAAAAATCTCTGAGAAACAAAAACCACTGAGAGCTTAACACTAGGCTTAGGAAATTATGCAGCCTTCAAAACTGCCATTTCATGTGCTGCCAGCAGCAGTTATCCTGCCCACAGCAATCCATGCAGCAAGGGAATGCTAACCTGTACTTGTCCAAAGCAGGGAAATCTGTCCCCTCAGGGTCCTATGTCACCCACACAAGGTACTTCCTGCTTGGAGGCTCTCTCACAGGCATCACCTAGTGGCTTCATATGAATTAAAAAGACAGTGAGGTTGGAGGGGAGGTTGCTATTGGGATTGGGGTATTTTTTTTTCCTAGTGTGGTAATTCCTTATGGGAATGATCTACATAGAGACCCCACTGGCCATCATTTTACAAGGACCAACATGGCATTGATGCACAACACATTGATGGTGGAGTTCAGAGGATGGGGACTGCAAGCCCCTAGAGTGCACATGCAGCCCACACAGCAACTGTGTGCTGGGCTGCAGCAAGAGCAGTGTGGCCAGCAGGGCAAGGGAGGGGATTCGCTCCCTTTACTCTGCTCTCCTCAGACCCCACCTGGAGTATTATTGTGTGCAGATCTGGAGCCCCCAGCACAAGAAGGACATGGAACTTTAGAGTGAGTCCAGAGGAGAGCCATGAAGATGCTCAGAGGGCTGCAGCAGCTCTGCTCTGAGGACAGGCTACAAGAGTTGGGGCTCTTCAGCCTGGAGAAGAGAAAGCTTTGAGGAGACCTTGGAGTGGCCTTCCAGTAGCTGAAAGAGACCCACAGGAGGGCTGGGGAGGGACTATTGACAAGGTCTTGTAATGACAGAATGAGGGGTAATGGGTTTAAACTGGCAGAGGGGAGATTTAAACTGGATGTTAGGAGGAAGTTCTCTGCAATGAGGGTGGTGAGACACTGGCACAGGTTGCCCAGGGAGGTTGTGGAGCACAGAATCACCCAATGTGATCAAAGATGAGGTCTTGAGCCACCTGTTCTAGTGGGAGGTGTCCCTGCCCATGGCAGGGGGCTGGAACAGGATGATCCTTGAGGTCCCTTCCAATCTAAACCATTCTATGATTCTAAGCCACCCTCACATGAGCAATTCAGGGGCTGGCCTTTAGCTTTGTGCATGTCCCAGCAGTGCCAAATTCACATGTGGACATGGCTGTCACACAGGCTGCTCTGGGAGATGGCCCAGCACAGGCAAAGATCCAGCTAATCCACAGCAAGATGACCTCAGATCTGCAATGAGCAGCTTCAGGTAAACCAGATCACAAAACAGAGCCTCCAGAACAGCTTCAATCTCTGCTTCAAGCATCTCTCTTTGTAAAGGATCTGAATATTATGCAGGGATGTGTTCTCACTTCCAATACAAACACTGGTTAGCAAAACAGCTAGAGACATCCAATTTCATCCCTGAACCAAGAACATTTTCACTGATACAGACATGGGATGCACTTTAATTCAGCACTTCAGAAAAATAAAGCCAGTGGCCTGAGTGCTTTCTGTCAGCCAAAGAGGGTAACAAGGGGAATATAATTTATCAACCTTGATTAGGAGAATTTGTGTAGGACACAACTGCAGGCTTCAGGCACTTGTGCTTTCAGAACATAACCTCCTGCAGAACATCAGTGCCCTCCCTTTGCTTCATTCTTCAACAGCTGCACTGCATCTCCCGTGCTCAAGAAAGGGATTTAAAACTAGAATCATAGAACCATTAAGGTTGGAAAAAAACCTCTAAGATCATTAAGTTCAACCTTCAACCCAACACCACCCAAGCAAGCTAAATCATGGCCCAGAGTGCCATGTCCACACCTTTTCTGAACACCTCCAGAGATGGTGACTCCATCATCTCCATCGGCACCTCTGCTATGAGAACAGACTGAAGGAGTTGGGGCTATGCAGGCTGCGGAAGAGGAGGCTCCCAGGTGACCTTCTTGTGGCATTCTAGGATCTGAAGGGGGCTACAAAAAAGCTGGGGAGGGACTTTTTAGGCTCTCAGGGAGTGACAGAACTAGGGGGAATGGAGCAAAGCTGGAAGTGGGGAGATTTAGCCTGAGTGTGAGGAGGTTGTTGAGCATGAGAGTGGTGAGAGACTGGAATGGGTTGTGCAGGGAGCTGGTTGAGGCTCCATCTCTGGAGGTTTTTAAGCCAGGCTGGATGAGACTGTGGCCTGCTGTAGGGTAGGGTGTCCCTGGGCATGGCAGGGGGGTTGGAACTGGTTGATCCTTGTGGTCCCTTCCAACTCTGACTGATTCCATGATCTCCCTGGGCAGCCCATACCAATGCCTGTCTACTCTTGCAGGAAAGAAAATTTTCCTGGCACAATTTGAGGCCATTTCCTCTTGTCCTACCTACTTGAGACAAGAGACCAACACCCACCTCACCACAAGTTCCTTTCAAGAGGCTGGATTTTTTTCATGGAGCATGAGAACTGAATCAGGAGCAGTGTGGCCAGCAGGACAAGGGAGGTTATTCTGCTCCCGTACTCAGCACTGGTCAGGCCACATCTTGAGTACTGTGTCCAGTTCNCTAGGTTGGACTGGATGATCTTGGAGGTCTCTTCCATTCTGGTTGATTCTATGAACTACCAGTAAATTCCACATTCTCAGTTCTGTACTGCCAGCAACAAAGAAGGGAAAAATAGCAGGTTAAGTGCAACATTGCGAAGTGAAGTGAAGGATGAAACGGTTCAGTAGGGAACAGTTTCCCTGGTATTTCTCACAGAGAAGATGCTAGAAGGCAGGAATGGACCAGAAGAAACTACAAGAAGAAAAAACTACTGGGAATATAAGTGATGCTGGGGATCAGAGAATGACAGAATCAACCAGGTTGGAAGGGACCTCCAAGCTCATCCAGTCCAACCTAGCACCCAGCCCTGGCCAATCAACCAGACCATGGCACCAAGTGCCTCACACAGAGCACAGGGGAAAGCAGAATGTTCAGGATTTCTGGAGGGTAGGTCCAGCTGCACATTTTCAACACCCAGGTGTCAAGGCACAAACTGATGCTAAGTCCAATGCCACTTGTAGCACAAGGCAGGAGAAAAGATAGCACCTCGGGCTTGCCTCACTTTTGCTTTTCAGATACATTGTCACCTGCTCACAGAGCTTGGACACTACATGAGGCTTTTCTTATATTAAATATTCCTATCAGCTCTGTACAAATCACAGAATATCAGGGGCTGGAAGGGACCTCAAAAACCATCAGGTCCAGCCCCTCTGCCAGAGCAGGATCACCCAGAGCAGACCACACAGGCACACATCCAGATGGTTCTTGAATATCTCCAGAGAGGAAGACTCCAAAACGCCCCTGGGCAGCCTGCTCCAGTGCTCTGTCACACTCACAGAGAAAAAAATTCTTCCTCAGGTGCACATGGAACCTCCTATGCCTCAACTTCCACCATTGCCCCTTGTGCTGTCATTGGGCATCACCCAGCAGAGCCTGGCTCCAGCCTCCTGGCACTCACCCCTTACATCTTGATAAACATGAATGAGGTCAGCCCTTAGTTGTCTCCTCTCCAAGCCACACAGCCTCAGCTCCCTCAGGCTCTCCTCATAAGGAAGATGCTCAACTTCCTTAATCAATTTTGTGGCTCTGTGCTGGACTCTCAAGCAGCTCCCTGTGCTTCTTGAGCTGGGAGGCCCAGAACTGGACACAGTACGTCAGATGTGGCCTCACCAGGGCAGAGTAGAGGATCAGGAGAACCTCTCAGGACCTACTAACCACAGCCCTTCCAATCCACTGCAAAATGGCATTGGCCTTCCTGGCACTTGGTAGTTACTTGAAGCAGGTTTAGAAGCTGAAGGAGTATCTTGGTGACTGCTTCAATGGAGAAAGGCTTCTTGAGTTTGTGCAATTAATCATGAATGTTCTTCACGCAGTGTCACTTATCTTCACCCAGAAGGGGTCACAAGGAGCCCTGCAATTGGGATGGGACCCAACCACTGTGCAGCATCTGCCTTCTGAGCCCCCTGTTTGGACTAGAAAATGGAAATGGATACAAGCTGCACCAGTGCAGCCCTTCTAATCCACCCCAGAATGGCATTGGCCCTCCTTGCCACAAGAGCACACTGCTGGCTCGTGGCCATCCTTCCATCCACCAGCACTCCCAAGTCTTTCTCCCCTTCTCTGCTCTCCAGCAGGTCAGTCTCTAAACTCCTACAACTATAATTCCAAATCAGTTCCTATAAACCTTCATGATTTAAGCAATCCATTCCCTTACCTTTTTAAATGTAAGGTTTCATGCAGTCCCCCAACACCACCACACTCAGCATCACAGTGGGTCACACAAAGACAGAAGCAGCCTATTTTCCAAGGTGATTTTCCTTAAAAGGGCTCTGACTTCACTCTCCATGGAACACAACATTTCAGCAGATCAAAATTTTGACTTGTGACATTTCCAGCCAGCACAGGAGCTCTGTGCTGCTCCATGCATGACTGGACTGAACAGAAAGCACCTTTCAGACGATGCAGTAATTTGCAGAGGGAATTTCAGAGGCCTCATGAGATTAATTCAGGAGTCTTGGTGGTCAATAGGATGACCAGCAATGCGCTCTTGTGGCCAAGCTTTGCTTCAGTCCCCCCAGTCCTAGCACTCCTTGAGAGCCTCAAAAGTCCCTCCCCAGCTTTCCTGTAGCCCCCCTTCAGATCCTGGAAGGCCACAAGAAGGTCACCTGGGAGCCTCCTCTTCCGCAGACTGAACAGCCCCAACTCTTTCAGTCTGTCCCCACAGCAGAGCTGCTGCAGCCCTCTGAGCATCCTCCAGCTTGGAGACCAGGATGTGGTGCAGGACAGTGTCAAAGGCCTTGCTCAGGTTCAGGTGAGTGACAGCAGTTGCTTGCCCCTCATCTATGCCCAGGGAGGTGGTGGAGTCACTATCCCTGGAGGTGTTCAAGAAAAGATTGGATGAGGCACTTAGTGCCATGGTCTGGTTGATTGGACAGGGCTGGGTGCTAGGTTGGACCGGATGATCTTGGAGGTCTCTTCCAACCTGGTTGATTCTATTCTATGCTATTTCCTACCTAGATTTACTACCTCTTTGGAAAACAGAGTCCACCTTTCCCATTGTCATCCCAGAGTCACATACAGACAAACCAGACTGCAGTCTCAGGGCTGATGGCAAATAGTGCTCAATGCATGGGCAGCTGCCAACAGGACTATCTGGAGCTGCTTGCTCCAGACATCTGACCTAATAATCACATCTGCCTTCTTCACAAATGCACACAGCTTTTGTGTGACCAAAAATTTCATGCTTGCCACACTGTGCTTGAAACAGATGCTTGACAAAACTCCAGGGATATAAATAGGGCACTCATTTACTAAGGCCATATGTTGGAAGCATGTTAAGATGGACTTGCTCAACTGAAGAGCCTTTGTGAACCAGCAATGATAATAATAGGATTGAACAGATCTCAGATCTAATATTCTTTGGAGCTTTTTGGTTTGGGGCATTGTTTGCTAGAAACTGAAATGACCTCTAAATAGCTTTCCTTTGCCCTCTCTGACAAACCTTTCCAGCAATGATGCAGCTGCAAGGTCTGATTGAGTGGACCATGGCCCCAGAGGTCCCTGTAGAGAATGGAGCTTGGGTCACCAGTCATGACAGTAGCTATTAAAACAAAAAAGCCTTGCATGATGCTTGCACCTTGGATATCTTCACTGCCTAGAGTAGTCTCAGAGTACTTAAAGACCCTACAAAAGCAACAGCAGACATCTTCTGACTGCCCACCATAAAATGTCTTGCTTGGTTAAAACCAAGGTGATTTCTCTAGCAACCAGTCCAAGAGAAGCAAATTGCTATTCAGAGAGACCTAGATGGGGGGAAAGTGCCAACAGGAGCTTCAGGAAATTCAGTACAGATAGAATCATAGAACCATAGAATGGTTTAGGTTGGAAGGGACCTCAAGGATCATCCAGCTCCAACCCCCTGCCACAGGCAGGGACACCTCCCACTGGAGCAGGTTGCTCAAGGCCTCATCCAGCCTGGCTTTAAACACCTCCAGGGAAGAAGTATCCACAACCTCCCTGGGCAACCTGTGCCAGTGTCTCACCACCCTCACTGTAAAGAACTTCCTCCTAACATCCAGTCTAAATCTCCTCTCTGCCAGTTCAAACCCATTCCCCCTCATCCTAACATTACCAGACCGTGTAAATAGTCCGTCCCCAGCCTTCCTGTAGGCTCCCTTCAGATACTGGAAAGCCACTCTAAGGTCTCCTCGAAGCCTTCTCTTCTCCAGGCTGAAGAGCCCCAACTCTCTCAGCCTGTCCTCATAGCAGAGCTGCTGCAGCCCTCTGATCATCTTCGTGGCTCTCCTCTGGACCCGCTCCAGCAGTTCCATGTCCTTCTTGTGTTGGGGGCTCCAGAACTGCACACAGTACTCCAGGTGGGGTCTGAGGAGAGCAGAGTAAAGGGGGAGAATCCCCTCCCTTGCCCTGCTGGCCACACTTCTCTTGATGCAGCCCAGCACACGGTTGGCTGTCTGGGCTGCATGTGCACACTGCCGGCTCATGTTGAGCTTTTCGTCAACCCAGACCCCCAGGTCCTTCTCCTCAGGGCTGCTCTCAGCCATTCACCACCCAGCCTGTATCTGTGCCTGGGATTGCACCGACCCAGGTGCAGGACCTTACACTTGGCCTTGTTAAATGTCATGAGGTTGGCCTGGGCCCACCTCTCCAGCCTGTCCAGGTCCCTCTGGATGGCATCCCTGCCCTCCAGCAAGTCAACTGTGCCACACAGCTTGGTGTCATCTGCAAACTTGCTGAGGGTGCACTCAATTCCTCTGGTGCCAAGTTCTGCACCTGGAGTAGCCTAACACATTGCATGAAGACAGGATGAGGGTAGCCCAGCTGAGGAGGACCCAAGAGTCCTGGGGACAGTAGAATGAACACCAGCACACCTCAACAACAACTCAGGCTTGCAGACCAGGGAAATGGACAAGTAGAAGAGTTATTCCTCTTCACTTGGCACTTCTCAGTTCACATCTGGACATCACCCAGTGCTGAAGGTAAGAGAAGGACTAGCTCAGGGGAAGCAAGTTCAGCCAAGCCCCCTGAAATGGTGGAGGACAGGCTGTGGAACAAGGCCAGCTCAGCCTGGAGAGGAGAAGGCTTTGGGAACACCCCTGCTAACAGCCTCCCATACCTGCAAGGCATCTACCAAGACAAGAGAGCCAGGCTCTTCCATTCCATGACTAAACATGCAGCTTTAAGCACTTTACCCAGATACTGCTCACTAATGCAAGAGGATGTGCTACAGACAGATTCCTTTGTCATTTCCTGGGTAATATTCCCTTCTCTTTCAGTGGTCCTCACGTTTTGATGTTTCTAATTTTACTGTTATGTTTTGGTTTGGAGGTTTGGGTTTGTTTTGTCCTTTTCTTAACATTAAACATTTCCTTGCTGTTATGTTTTGGTTTGGAGGTTTGGGTTTGTTTTGTCCTTTTCTTAACATTAAACATTTCCTTGGTTTGATTTTTAACACGGAGGAAATTCTGCACCCCCTATGCGAGGGGGAGCAGAACATGCTGACTGCACAAGGGGGTGGAAAAGTCCAGGGGGAACAGCAGCAGAAGGAAGGGAAGACACTGCACTAAATATTAGTGTTTGGAAGCTGCTGAGCAAAGGAGGAAGATTAGGATAGCCAGGTTTGAGATACAGCCTTGCACCATCACTCCAGTCCCCAGGAGCAAGGGAGAGAGAGGGTGCAAAGCCTGATGCCCAAAGGTGAAGCAGATGGTGAATAATTCAGAACTCATCTGGTTTGCTGATGAGATCTCGGGAAGGAGATAAATATGCCAGTGTTTGCCTGATCTTTATCACTGCATGAAGGGACAAATCCTACAAGGTGCTGACCATCAATAACCTAACAGAGCAGAATCTCAGGGGCAATGAGGATGTTCATCAGCCTTTGCCCATCAGCATCTCAGTTTGCTGAGAGAGTTTATAGAATCAAAGAATGGTTTAAGTTGGAAGGGACCTCAAAGCTCAGCCAGTTCCAATCCCCCACCATAGGCAGGGAAGCCTCCCACTAGAACAGGTTGCTCAAGGCCTCATCCAACCTGGCCTTGAACACCTCCAGGGAGGTTGTGGAGCACAGAATCACCCAATGTGATCTAAGATCACATTGGGTGATTCTGTGCTCCACAACCTCCCTGGGCAACCTGTGCCAGTGTCTCACCACCCTCACTGCAAAGAACTTCCTAACATCCAGTTTCATTCTCCCTTCTGCCAGTTTAAACCCATTACACCTCATGCTGTCATTACAAGACCTTGTCAATAGTCCTTTCCCAGCCCTCCTGTAGCCTCCTTCAGATACTGGAAGGCTACTCCAAGGTCTCCTCAAAGCCTTCTCTTCTCCAGGCTGCAAAGCCCCAACTCTTGTAGCCTGTCCTCATAGCAAAGCTGCTGCAGCCCTTCAATCATCTTTGTGGCCTCCTCTGGACTCTCTCCAACAGTTTTGTTCTCCTTGTTTGTGTCAATCTGCATTTTCAACTTCGTTGCCTCACTTATATACTCCTTTCTTGTTTCAGAGGCTGAATATTCAGCAGCACTTGGGAAGACTGATGTTGGATGAGAACATATTGATCTCTGTAAGAAAACCAAGGGATGCAGCTTAAAGTTTAGGGGCAGGAGTAACCATCTACAGAGAAGTTCATTTGCTATAAATGCTGTTTTCATTTACAGGGAATGACAGCTTACAATAGCTCACCAAGTTTTGGCTCACAATGAATAGTAATTGCATCCTAAAACCTCAACTGTTCCACTGCAGCAAATCGCTCAAGAGTGCTTAGAGGTCTTCAGAAGCAAAATCCAATTTTCAGAGGTGACTCACATACCTACAACCCTGAACCTCATCGATCTGGGGCAGCTCCCCTCTCTTCTCTTCCCACTATGAAAAATGAAGAAAATGGTTCTGCAATCCCATTAGTTTGCCTAACACTGCAGGAGAGGTTCAGCGCTCATGGTGAGGTGTTACTGCCACAAAAGAACTTAGCTGCTCAACTCTCTCTTCTCTGCAATGCAGCATGAAGCTTTTCCACCTAAATACCTTAAAAGATATCAAAAGCAACCTGGACTGTCAGGTTTCTTCTCTGCTTTTTGTGCATTTGGGGCTGCAGTCTGATGAAACACACTCACTGGGCCCCCTGACCAGCTCTGCAGCCAGGCATGAAGACCTTCATGTGTTCAAGAGCTCCCAACAGTGATAGCACAGCCACCCAGGTCCCCTGTGTCCCTCTGGCCACAGAGATATCCCACACTATGGGACTCTCTATCACAGAATGTCAGGGGCTGGAGGGGATCTCAAAAGCTCATCCAGTCCAACGCCCTGCCAGAGAAGGATCACACCTAAAGCAGATCACACAGGAACACACCCAGGCAGGTTTTGGATATCTCTAGAGAGGGAGACTCCACAGTCCCCTGGGCAGCCTGTTCCAGTGTTCACCTCACCTTCCCAAACCCCTGCAAAGCCACTTTACATCCCAAAAATGTGTTCAACCAACAGCTAGTCCTGAGTGTGCCAGGGCAAACTTCAAACCACTTAGTGATAGGACTGGGGGGAATGGAACAAAGCTGGAAATAGGGAGATTCAGACTGGATGTTAGGAAGAAGTTCTTCAGCATGAGGGTGGTGAGAGCCTGGAATGGGTTGCCCAAGGAGGTGGTAGAAGCCTCATCCCTAGAGGTGTTTAAGGCCAGGCTGAATGAGGCTCTGGGCAACCTGATCTAGTGTGAAGTGTCCCTGCCCATGGCAGGGAGGTTGGAACTGGTTGATCCTTGTGGTCCCTTCCAACCCTGACTGATTCTATGATTCCAGGCGTACACCTCCACAACCCTGCAGGCATTCATTCCAGAGCCTTCCCAAAGACAGACCTTTCCCTCCCCACACCCTTTCCAAAGCTATGTTGTATTGGTGGCTATCCCAGCAGCCTTTGACTGGATGAAATCTGTACAAACACACTACATTTTGCCACAATTTCTTAAAATCTCTCCTCTCCATATCTGAAATTCTTCAGTGCCTCAGGGGCAAAAGGTGTGAAACAGCCCTGGATGCCTTGCACTGCACCAGGTGAGGAAACTGTCCCATCCATCACACACTTTAGCCTGGAGAAGAGGAGGCTCAGGGCAGAGCTCATTGCTGTCTACAACTACCTGAAGGGAGGCTGTAGCCAGGTGGGGTTGGGCTCTTCTGCCAGGCAAGCAGCAACAGAAGAAGGGGACACAGTCTCAAGTCATACCAGGGCAGGTCTAGGCTGGATGTTAGGAGGAAGTTGTTGGCAGAGAGAGTGATTGGCATTGGAATGGGCTGCCCAGGGAGGTGGTGGAGTCGCCGTGCCTGGAGGTGTTGAAGCCAAGCCTGGCTGGGGCACTTAGTGCCATGGTCTGGTTGACTGGACAGGGCTGGGTGCTAGGTTGGAGTGGATGAGCTTGGAGGTCTCTTCCAACCAGGTTGATTCTATGATTCTATGATTCTTGCAGCTTTTCTCTTAGCAGCAGTGAGGAGCTGAGCTCTGCAAAAGCACCTATGGGCTTCCTGGAGCTGGTGTGACTACACGACAGCCCTTAGGGATCTGGCTCTGGAGTGACAGGGATGTCCTTCAACTGTCACAAACGAGCCTTATGAATTATATACAGAGAGCAGGCTCGACAGCTCTGAATTCATCACCCTGCTGCTGTCAGCACCCTGCCACAAAGAGCAGGATCATGCCATGATCATCCTGGGTGTTTATCTGCCAAGCCACACCAGCAAGTGGGGGTCACCAGGGGACTGCCAACATTTAGTGGTGTTGCTGAGGCATTTTTTGACCATTCAGCACCTGCATCAGTCTTCAGGGTTGATTCAGGTTTTAGGATATTGACAGTGGTGCTCTCAGCTGTGTTGGGAAGATGCATCACAGCCTGGCAGATTTGTCATGGGATGACTTCTAACACAATGCAGTTTTCTCTGCAGGATCATTTGTTTTCTGCTCCACACTGTGCAAGACAGTGCACACATCACCTTACAAAAGAGCTTAGTTAAAAGGAGGCAGGCACAATAAATAAATGTGCTGGGAGAAGACGTGAATTAGTGTTCTGGCCTCAGGGTACAGGCCTATGGCTCTACTCCCTTCCTCCTTATGGCTTGATGTGTGGCCTTGGGTGAGACATATACACTTCCTTAGCTTCACTCTACCTGTAAACACCTTCCTCTAACTGTTCAACCTCCAAAGCCTTTGCACCAATGATTGCTTCTGCTATGTGTTTGCTTATAAATTGCTTCATCTTGTTTGGGATCTGTATGAGAGGTGACACAGAGAACAACCATATCAAGGGGTCAAGGAGGGAACAACCAGGGTGTGCATTACATGTAAGAGTTAACGCTGAACAATCCTCCTTCTTCCAGAGGTAAACAAAGGAAAATAAGAGAGGAGGGTGAGATAGGTCTCAGTGACCAAAATGAGATCCAGTTGGTCAAGCTGATGATCCAGGCCTGCAATTCCCACCAGTAAATTAAACTGTGACCATTTACACAGCTGATGTGAGGCTTTTATGAACCATCTGCTACTGGCTTACCTTTGCTGTTGGCTGTAGCTAATGTTTGCAGTTATTAAACTTTGTCATTTTAAGACAGTTTCATGTTGTTAGAAATTAATTTTAGCTTGTCTGACTCACACTGCTGTTAGCAGGATGCTTCTTCTTTGAAACAGGAAAGGTAGCTCAGCCAGCCCCTTTGCATCCAGTTCCACCTTGTTCCCTGCCACGTCTAATAGGCAGCAAATGGGTTTTACCATCTGCTGGTTAAACCTAATAAGGCAGACCCTGCAGTGGCACACCCCAGATCTAACACATGGTGCTTTCCACAAAGATCACTGCCAGTGGCTAACACCTTGCATGACTTTTGAAAGAGCCTTTGCAAGTAATTAGTATTCCCTTGCCTTTTTTTTCCCCCCTCTCTCACCCAGAAATAGGCAAAAAAAAGGCTACAAAAATCTCTCCTTCATAAACTGTAGGACACAAGGCAAGCAGGATATTTAATGGGCCACTGTGCTTACATGCAGGGAATATTTCTCAGGGAGCATCCTTGATGTTGGATGTTAATGAAAGAGCATCTTTCAGAGCAGAAGAGCTCTTCAGAGATTTAAAATATCTCTATTTCTCGGGATTTCAGAACTCAATCAACATTTCACATCTACAAGGGATGAAAGAAGAGCTCATGGGAGCTCTGCAATCTGGCTTCCAGCTTCCTACTCCTGTGCCCTATCCTCTTAAAAACGTTTCTGTAAAGCAGCCACATTGGCAAAATGCAGATGGTGTCAGAATTCAGGATCCAAACTCTACCATATGTTCCCAACACAGCCTCAGCACTCCCAAGGACTGTCACCCTGACTTTCCTTGGCAGCCCCTTCTACGCGCATCAGTGGGGAACTGCAGCATCCTTCACCTCCATCAGCTGGGCAGAAGACAGAGCCACATGTCCACTCAGTTTTTAGGCTGCAGGATGAAGATGTTGATCATCTTGTTAAAGCCAACTTCCAAATATTAAAGAGAGAAAAGAAAGAATCTAAAACTTCCTTCTGCAGAGGCAATTACTGTGCCGTTCAGTACTACATGTTCTAGTGTTAAGCTGCTCATACAGAAGACCTTTGGAATTGGTTTTTGATAGCCTGAAGTACAACACTACAGATTATTTCTCATCATTTCTCCCCTGTGTTTTGCAGGGAACAAAGGCAGATCTGTTAAGAGTCCAGATCACAGCATGAAAGCGAGGGGAAGGAAGTAGAGGAAAGAGTTTAACAAGGAGGCTCTGCACAGAGGAAACTCGAGAGGATTTCTAGCAGTGGATAGTGCAGCAAGCTGACAGAGGCAAGCAGCTGGGATCTCCCACTCCAGTCAACTTCATTTTATGACTGCTTTCAAGGTAAGCTCTGCCCTACTTTCCAGCCCTTCACACACCTCCTCCACTAGAAACCCAAACCTGCACAGTCAGCAAGTCACCATTTGGACGTACTCCAGATTGTCTCTGCTTAGAAAGCAGCAGAAGCAATAACAACCTGTGCTGGGGACGTGCTGCACCTCCAGGTATCACCGAGGCGACGCAGGAGACTGGCAGGGAAAGCAACATCTATGCCTCAGCTTCTTCTAGCTGCTATTTTTATTTCACTTATGGCAGAAGACTGAAGAAGAAACTTCTACCACACAAGGTGTGCCTCCATCATTTATCACAGGGACATCTGTGTCTGCTTTGCCCCTGGCCCACAGCTCAGCTCGCAGACCTCACAGCTCACCCCAGAGCTGCTGAACCCATGCACAGCTTCACTCATAGAACCACAGAATGTAAGGGGCTGGAAGGGACCTCTGGAGATCCTCGAGTGCAACCATACTGTCAAAGTAGGGCAGGCCACAGAGGAATGCATCTAGGCAGGTTCTGAAAGGCCCTCTGCAGGGCCTTCCTACTCTCCAGCAGATTGACACTTGTGCTTCATTTGGTGTCATCTGCAAACCTGCTGAGGGTGCATTCGATCCCCTCAGCCAGGTCACTGATGAAGCGATGAAACAAGACTGGCCCCAAAACTGAGCCCTGCGGGACTCCACTTGTGACCAGTCACCAACTGGATGTAACCCTATTGACTCCAACTCTCTGGGTTTGGCCATCCAGCCAGTTTTTAACCCAGCAGAGTCCACCTGTCTAAGCCATGAGCCACCAGCTTTTCCAGCAGAGAGTCAGAACAACTCTCTCTGTCAATACAGGCTGGGGGAGTAGGAGGTGATAGAAAGCAGCCTTGAGGAAAAGGGCTTGGGGGTGCTAGTAGGGAAGAAGTGGGATAGGAGCAGCCAATGTGAGCTTGCACCACACAAAAAGCAAATGACAGCCTGGGCTGCATCCAAAGCAGCATGGCCAGAGATGGAGAGAGAGGATCCTTCCCCATTGCTCTGCTCTGGGGAGACCTCACCTGCAGGGTTGGGGCCAGCTCTGGAGCTCTCAACACAGAAACGACATGGACCTGATGGAGCACGTCCAGAGCAGGGCCATGAAAATGATCAGAGGGCTGGAGAACCTCTGCTACAAGGACAGGCTGAGGGAGCTGGGGATGTTCAGCCTGGAGAAGAGAAGGCTTTAAGGACACCTAACAGGTCACCAACTGAATTTAACCCCATTGACCACAACTCTCTGGTCTCAGCATCCAGCCAGGTTTTAACTCAGCAAAGAGTCCACCTGTCTAAGCCCTGCTCTTCAGAGTCCAAGTGTGCTGCTCTTTTGGGGCCAAGCCTTGAGCCCTCTTTTATTCTAAGCCACAAATCACAAGAGGTTGCTCTGGGAATGGGCAGGTTGGGGGGGACACACACACACAAATAAATAAATAAAGTGAAGGTTATTTTCCATTTGCTTGTACACAGCAAGAAAGATAATGCCGCTTTGCTTCAGAATAAAAATGCCACTGGTTATTTATCCAGGTGAAGAATTAGGTATACTGCACTAGCTAGCAAAAGCTCAATGAAAAAATAAATCCTTAGGATGGAGCACACAGGGGAAGGAAAAAGAAGGGGGGAAAAAAAGATTAATTGATTTGTGACTACGAGGAGGCTTATCCAGAAGCGTATTTATCACTACAGTGTTTTTGAATGCAGTAGAAACTCTACTCAATTTTGTGCTGCAGCCCTGCTTTGCTGTTAAAGGAAATACATCAGTAAGAGAAGTGGCATTTCATTTTAAAGGAGTGTCACCTTGCTTTAGGAAAAACAAACAACCCACAACCCTAGAATTTGGAAGCTCCAGCTCCAGGATGTTTGCTCACCCCTTAGAGGCAGGTGGGATTGGGCAGAAGGGCAGCGCTTCTAAAAGGGGAGCAGCGTCACTGGAGTGGAGGAATCAAGGCTTTGCCTTCCCATTTTACTCGCTCTTCGCCTCAAGGTGCTGATGTTGGCAAGTTGCTCAGAGTAGAATCATAGAATGTCAGAGGCTAGAAGGGACCTCGAAAGCTCATCCAGTTCAACATCCCTGGCCAGAGCAGGAGCATCTAAAGCAGATCACACAGGAACACATCCAGGCAGGTTTTGAGTATCTCCAGAGAGAGACTCTACAACCTCCCTGGGCAGCCTGTGCCAGGCTTCTGGCACCCTCAGAGAGAAAACATTGCTCCTCACGATTACAACTTCCTCTGCCTCACCTTCCACCATTGCCCCTTGTCCTGTCAGTGGGCAGCACCCAGCAGAGCCTGGCTCCAGCCTCCTGGCACTCACCTTCACATATTTAGAAGCACTGAAGAGGTCACCTCTCAGGCTTCTTTTCTCCCAGCAGCACAGCCCCAGCTCCCTCAGGCTCTCCTCGTAACAGAGATGTTCCATTCCCTTCAGCATCTTTGTGGCTCTGCTCTGGACTCTCTCAAGCAGTTCTATGTCCCTCTTGAACTGGGGGTCCCAGAACTGGACACAGTACTCCAGATGCATCCTCAGCAGGGCAGAGTAGAGGGACAGGAGAACCTCTCTCAACCTACTAACCACAGCCCTTCTGATACAGCCCAGAATGGCACTGGCACTCCTGGCCCCCAGAGCACATTGCTGGCTCATGCTCAACCATTAGGACCCCCAGATCCTTTTGCCTTTTGTGAAGCAACTTTTTTACACGAGGAGCACCTGAAGGAGTTGGGGCTGTTTAGTTTGAAGAAGAGGAGGCTGAGGGGAGACTTCTTCACTCTCTACAACTAACTGAAAGGATGTCATGGAGAGGTTGGTGCTGGTCTCTTCTCACAAATAAATAGTGCTAAAACAAGAGGGAATGGTCTCAAGCTGCCACTGGGTAGGTTTAGAGTGGACATTAGGGAAAAAGTTTTCACAGAGTGGTCAGGCATTGGAATGGGCTGCCCAGGGAGGTGGTGGAGTCATCGACCCTGCATGTGTTTAAAGGTCACTTGGATGTGTTGCTTGGAGTTTAGGGATGAACTTTGTGGGGTAGAGTTATAGGTTGGAATTGGGCATCCTGAACCTTGTGGGGTAGGGTTATAAGTAGGACTGGGTGATCCTGAACCTTGTGGGGTAGGGTTATAAGTAGGACTTGGTGATCCTGAACCTTGTGGGGTAAGGTTATAGGTTGGACTTGGTGATCCTGAACCTTGTGTAGTAGAGTTATTGGTCGGACTTGGTGATTCTGAACCTTGTGGAGTCGGGTTATAAGTTGGACTTGGTGATCCCGAACCTTGTGGGGTAGAGTTATTGGTTGGACTTGGTGATTCTGAACCTTGTGGAGTCGGGTTATAAGTTGGACTTGGTGATCCTGAACCTTGTGGAGTAGGGTTATAGGTTGGACTTGGTGATCCTGAAGGGCTTTTCCAACCCGAACGTTTCTGTGATCCTACGAACCAGGCAAGCCCTGAGCTGACAAACCCTCATGGATTCTGGTTATTAAATCTTTTGCCTCTCCAGTCATATTCCCACAGTGCCTGTTCAAATATGCATTTGCTCATATTTACCCACCATGGCAAATGGGAGGCTGTGTTGAAATGCACTGAGATTTCAACACTAAAACCAGACAGGTTAATCATTTATTTATCGCTCACTTATTTCAGAAGCCTGAATTACGCCGTAATTACTTGAAGGGAGGTTATAAAGGCCCAAGCTGTTTGTCTAGCAGCCTCATTTATTTTTTTTCTTGCATGGCAAAGAAATTATTTCACCCTAAAATATCAGAAGAAAAATACCTTTCAGTGCTTCATCCAATTTTAAAGCAAGCGATGGGTTAGTTGGCACAGCAGACAGCAATTTAATTCTTAATTAAAGGATTAGATCAAACAATAACTCTGGACCAGTTGTCATAAAGCAAACATCTTGGAAGGGGAACAGGCAGAGTTCTGCAACTGTGAGGTACTTCCTTACGGCAACCTGCTGCAGGCACCTGAGGTTTCCTTTGCAGGCAGAAGAAGAACAATAGAGAGCAAGGAAAGAAAAAGCAAGCAGAAAGAAATTGGGCTGTCAATGACTGGAAAGGTCCAAACAAAGGGAGAACTTGGTGCTCTGCAGCAGCCAGGTTTCCCAAGAGGAAGGGCTGAGGAAGCATTGGTCCTTCTCCCACAGACAGGCTGCTCAAACTGCTGCATGAAGGAGCTCACTCAGGCAGATCTCCAGGACATGTGCCTGCTGGAAGGACAGGATGAGCTGAGGCAGTGCCAGCTTAGAATCATCGAATCAACCAGGTTGGAAGAGAACTACAGGATCACCCAGTCCAACCTAGCACCCAGCCCTAGACAATCAACCAGACCATGGCACTAAGTGCCCCAGCCAGGCTTTGCTTCAACACCTCCAGGGACAGTGACTCCACCACCTCCCTGGGCAGCCCATCCCAATGCCAATCACTCTCTCTGCCAACAACTTCCTCCTAACATCCAGCCTAGACCTCCCCTGGCACAACTTGAGACTGTGAACCCTTGTTCTGTTGCTGCTTGCCTAGCAGAAGAGACCAACCCCAGCTGGCTACAGCCTCCCTTCAGGTAGTTGTAGACAGAAATGAGCTCTGCCCTGAGCCTCCTCCAGGCTAAACAACTCCAGCTCCTTCAGCCTCTCCTCATAGGGCTGTGCTCCAGGCCTCTCGCCAGCTTCATTGCCAGGTCAAGACTCCTTCATGGACAAGACGAAATGGCCTCAAATTTTGCAAGAGGAGGTTTAGGTTGAATATTGGGAAGAAGTTCTTCACCAAAAGGATTGTGAGGCACAGGACCAGGCTGCCTAGGGAAGTGATGGAGTCCCCATCCCTGTTGGTATTCAAAAGCTATGCAGATGTATTGCTGAGGGACATGGTTTAGTGGCGAGCTGGCAGTGCTGGGTTAATGGTTGGATTTGATGATCTTAAAGGATCTCTTCCAAACAAAACAGTTCTATGGCTCTAAGGGTGAAGCCCAGCCAGGCTATGGGAGGCTTATCTGATAATGTCTTATGTGACCTGGAGGCAGCCTTGGAGATCAGCCATCAGGAGGTGGGAGGAGAAAGAATTCAGCAGCACATGAAAGCTGCAAAGATCAGTTCCAGATGTGCTTCTGGCTTCCCTCTCCCCACAAAGTACTTAGGATTTGCGGCATTTGCCTATTAAACCATCCCTGCAGTCGCAGACGTGTCTTGCTGCAAACATTTTCAGGCCTTTTCCCTTAATTCCTGGTCTTCTCTGCTTCTTCTGGAAAATGAGCCATGACACATGAGCCATTTGCAAGGCACTGCAACTATGACATTGGTTGTATTTCCATGGCAACTCTCCCCCTGCTCTCCTCAACTTATAGATATGCATAGTTCAGTTGCAGCCACAGATCATTATATTTAATCTGAACAAGAGTGTACCTGAGTTGACTTTATTTCATGGAACTGCATAAGGAATTAAATTCCTCTCACCATTTCCTTCTCTTCTGTCCCAGTGTCATTACTTGCAGCACTGTGCCATTACTTGCTGGCATTTTGCATCGGTACATAATGATCCAATATCAGATAATGTTAAGATGCAAAAAGCCACTCAAAACACCAGACAGCAATTTTCTGCTCAGTTTCCCAATTTAACCTGAATTGATGCTACATTGTAAGTTTGGATGAGGTTCAGTGACTGCTCTAATTATAATAGCATCTTGGGCAGCAGCAGTCACTTGCATCCTGCCTTTTTGATACTGGCCTTGATAGAGCAATTAAGAGGCAGGAGAGAGAACTCCTTTCCAAGACTTGTCCTAATGACAGTAAGAGGGTCCAATGTTAAACCACTTCCTTTGATCAGGCTGCTTTCTCTAGCCCAATGTAGCCCACAGCTCTAAAGGAATTCATTATGTTTTATGAATATCCCCTTCAAATGAACATGTTTAACTCCCTCTCCCAAGAACAAAGCAGTGCAATGCTAAGTACACCTGGCAGGACATTACATTCATCAGCTCTCTCCAACTCTTGCAGCAAAGCTTACTCAGTTTGCAAGCTGGGAAGTGCTTTTCCCCCGCTCCTAACCACTGGAACTGCAAATCTTCTCCTATTGAGCCAACTCTGGTCTTTCTGTTCCAGAGGCCACCAAAAAGAGACACTCAGCAGGTCACATGTGGTGGCAGCAACCCAGCCTGAGTTGGGTAGGCACTTACTGCCCTAAGGATGCTGTGAAACAACATTAAAGCACACAGACATAACCAAGGGAAGCATTTCCTTCTGTCAGACCAAAGAACAAGATGAAGATGTGCTGACCCCACAGGAAATGTGCTGAATCCCATCAGGCATTTCTCTTCAACCACAGCAGCCCTGCATGGTGGGGACAGCAGCAAGTTCTCAGCCCACAGGGACTGATGCAGGAGATGCCTCATGGATGAATCCTTCAACACACATCATGGAAAGCCCCATCTGACAAGAAGCAGAGAGCTAGTAAAACACCTTCTTTACTCCTCTCTTACCCCTAGAGCTGTGTATGAGCTCAGAAAAGAACAAGGTGTTGTAGTGAAACCTCACATCCCTGTGTGCCGAGCACACACGCGACCCTGCTGCTTATTCAGGGCTGGATCTGAACCCAAGGCATTTAAGTCAACACACATGAGGTGTGACAAAAAACATTGGGTAGAAATTTCCTAATGGAAACCTGGAAGTGTTTTTTTGCCTCTGGAAAGAGCTGCCTTATGAGCAGCTTCATGACCAAATGAAAGAAGAAAGTGGATGGAGGCTGACACACAGCAAACCAGCAGGGTTGCTTGAAACACAGTGATTGAACATTTTATGTTGTCTTCATCTGAACTGAGCTGGTAAAGATTCCTGCATCCTTGGTAACCCCTCTTATTTGGTACCTGCAGACAGTAGTTCCTCCATTTCTGGCCAAGTCTAGAAAGCTAACAGAAAATGCACCTACTGTGTGTGGTTAGAAGTGCCCTGTCTGGCAGAAATGAAGTCTAAATGAGGCAAAGCCCCAATGAGATGAACACTGAATAAGACCAGGTTCTGCTTGTCTAAGATAGGTGATTGCTTTGATGCTATCAGAGAAGCATTTTACAGCTTTACTGAGAAACAGTTCACAGATTGCATCAGGTTGGAGAGGACCCTCAAAGGTTCATCTTGGCCAACCCTCCTGCAGTGAGCAGGGACACAACCTACTAGATCAGGCTGCCCAGGGCCATATCAAGTCTCACCTTGAATGCCTCCAGGGACAGGACCTCAACCTTTAGTTTTCATTCTGTACTGGCTGCAGTGGGATGATTGTTGGGCTTTTTTTGTTCCCTTGAGGAGAGATAAAAGATGACCAAAGGACAACACTACCTCAGAGCAAACATACTCAACTTCTTCTTGTTCAGGATATTCAACCAGGACATCAAAAGGGAAAGCAGCAGCTGAAGGCAGAACATGCCTGTGCATAGAATCACAGAATTGCTTCAGTTGGAAAAGACCTCTAAGATCATTGAGTCCTGCTGTCAACCTAATGCCACTGTGGCCATTAAATCACTTTCCAAAGCACCATGTCCACACATTTCTTGAACACCTCCCAGGACAACGAAGCAGCAGAGTTGCTGCATTTTGCTCCCAACCCCTTCTCACCTTTGATAAATTAAACAGCTTAGAAGAGCTCTAACCAAAGGACCTGCAAGCATTTCCCTAAACGTGGAACACTGACCTGGGACTAAACAAGCTTTAATTTCCCACGTTTCAGGTCACTGAACTGAACTGAATCAGGCTGCATCTCGCTGACAATTTCAGAGGTTTCCTACAGCTCTCAAAATCCAAGCCCAAATGCCCTAGGCCAGCCTAGCTGCAATTGCTACAGCACCACTGAAATTTCATTGGGGAAAAA
Organism: Tricholaema leucomelas; assembly: GCA_013400475.1. NCBI lineage: Eukaryota > Metazoa > Chordata > Aves > Piciformes > Lybiidae > Tricholaema lacrymosa > Tricholaema leucomelas. Next base: position 46,163 of record WAAF01018256.1, read on the forward strand.
TGGCAAAAAAAGAAGGAATTCAGCCCAACACTTTCCCACCTGCACTCCAGAGGAGCCTTCCCAGATAAAGCTGCATGGGCTGAGTGCAAGCTCATCACAAACTTCTTTCTGGGCCTTCCAACTTCAACTCCTTGTTTATTTCATCCCTGCAACTTGCCTTTAATATGTCATGACTCTTTAAAACAAACTGCTCTGGTGTGGTGTTCACTCAGGCACAGGACATTAAAATGTGTTAGAAAAATAATTCCTGTGGCCTGTAGGCATCAGAGCTGGTGGAACACACCTCCGTGGACACACACTTGGGAAGCATTCGCTCATGTTTGATCTCAGTTTTGTTAAACTGTGTTAGAAACAGCTGGAAAGTTTTGAACTTCCTTTTTTTCTCTTTTTCTTTCTTTTCCTTCTTTCTCTCTCTCTTTCTTACTCTCTTTTCCTTCCTTCCTTCTCTTCCTCTCTTTCTTTGCCTGCCTTCCTTCTCTCCCTTCCTTTCCCTTCCTTCCCCTCTCTCTCTTTCTTTGCCTGCCTTCCTTCCTTCTCTCCTTTCCTCTTTCTTTCTCTTCCTCTCTCCCTTTCTTCCTCCTTTCCTCCCTTCCTTCATCTCGTTCTCTCTTTCTTTGCCTGCCTTCCTTCCTTCTCTCCTTTCCTCTTCCTTTCTTTCTCTCTCCCTTTCTTCCTCCTTTTCTCCCTTCCTTATCTCTCTCTCTTTGCCTGCCTTCCTTCCTCCTCTCCTTTCCTCTTTCTTTCTTTCTCTTTCTTTGTCTCTCTCCCTTTCTTCATCCTTTCCTCCCTTCCTTCCTTTCCTCTCTCCCTTCCTTCCTCCTCTCTCTCTTTCTTTGCCTGCCTTCCTTCATTCTCTCCTTTCCTCTTTCTCTTTCTTTCTCCCTCTCCTTCTTCCTCCTTTCCTCCCTTCCTTATCTCTCTTTCTCTCTTTGCCTGCCTTCCTTCTTTCCTTTCCTCTTTCTTTCTTTCTCTTTCTCTCTCTCCCTTTCTTCCTCCTTTCCTCCCTCTCTTCCTTTCTTATCTCTCTCTTTCTCTCTTTCTTTGCCTGCCTTCCTTCCTTCTCTCCTTTCCTCATCTTGTCTTTCTCTCTTTCTTCCTCCTTTCCTCCCTTCCTTCCTTATTTCTCTCTCTCTTTTCCATCCAAATGGAAAACTTCATCAAAATGAACACTTACATGAGGTTGAGGTAGGGCAGGGGAGGTCTCTTTCAATATTCTATCCGGGACTGAGGGTGCAAACCAGTCCACTTTCTTTTCATCAGGGCTGAGGGTACAAACCAGCCCAGTTTCTTTTCATCAGGGCTGAGGGTGCAAACCAGCCCAGTTTCTTTTCATCAGGGCTGAGGGTGCAAACCAGCCCAGTTTCTTTTCATCAGGGCTGAGGGTGCAAACCAGCCCAGTTTCTTTTCATCAGGGCTGAGGGTGCAAACCAGCCCAGTTTCTTTTCATCAGGGCTGAGGGTGCAAACCAGCCCCATTTCACAGAACCACAGAATGTCAGACATCGGAAGGGACCTCCAGAGATCATCGAGTCCAACCCTCCTGCCAAAAGCAGGATCACCTAAGGTAGTCCACACAGAAATGCATCTAGGTGGGTTTTGAAAGTCTCTGGAAGAGACTGCACAGCCTCTCTGGGCAGCCTGCTCCAGGGCTGTGTTGCTCTCACTGCAAAGAAGTTTCTCCTCGTGTTGAGGTGAAACCTTCCATGTTCCAGTTTGTATCCATTGCTCTTTGTCTTATTACTTCACACCAACAAAAAGAGATTGACCCCCCTCCACTTGACACCCACCCCTCAGATATTTATAGACATTGACCAGATCCCCTCTCAGACTTCTCTTCTCAGGAAGACCTCTTCTCTTTTCATCAGGACTCATTACATTGTCCTTGCTTTCTCTGAAAAACTTCCCAGGAGAAAACAAGTTCCCAACAAGCTTTAATAGCTTTAATTTTAATTGATTCATATTCAATCCAATGAGGTCATGCATGCTTAATTATTATCATCCTTATTACAGATGGAAAATCAACTTCCTCTGATGCTGCTCTGCTAATTATCATCTCATTTGTTCAGCAATGGCATTTAGACAACTGGTGGAGATTACAGCAAACAAATAACACGGAGACCTGTACCGAAGCCACTGCAAACAGTGGCCAGGATTCAGCAGAGTGCTTTGCCATGTATCATATTTAGCACCATTTAAACCTTCCTGTTACAGCTCTTTAAGCTAAGAACATGCTCAAGTGTTTTGCCACACTGCACTTTCAGTAAAATGAAGATGAAAAACCAGAAGAAGAGATGATCACATTCATTTCACTGATGGGAATGGAGGGGCAAAGTCATTAAAGATGAGCCTTTGAAAGGGACCAAAACGTGTCTGAAATGCAAGGCTGTCGGAAACACCAGCTCAGGTCTCTTGGGTTAGATGGATTGGGAGGAATAAAGCACAGCCTGGACAGATTTTTGTAAGTATCCAACAGCACCAGTAAATCACCAGGCCATATATATATGTATACCTTTGCCAATTTGCCCCTTATGACTGTTAAGTGCCAAGTTGTCTGTTAGTGGTGGTAAGTGAGAAGTTTTCCTCCTAATGATCTCATAAATTCAACACTCTCTTAAAAGCCAGCGAGGGGACAGATACAAGAGTAAACAAACTGTCATCTGAAAACCTGCTGATAGACAGAAAATGCCTCCTTTTCTCCTTTTGCTTACAGAGAATGTAGATAAACTTAACCTCTGCTCCAAGCAAGCTTCGTTTTTTGCACCCAAATAAACGGTGGCATCTAGGAGCACAGCTACGAGGCATTGGTGCAGTGATGTGTGTGACCCAAAAGAAGAACACGAGGACCAGGAGGCTGCTGGGGAAAGCAGCTGGGAGTATGCATCTTTGAAATGGTTATGAAGCTCATTTAAGTACCAAATTAAGCAACGAGTGGGAGGAAAGACTGATGAAACTAAAATCTGATCTCCTGATCCAAGTTTAACCTTGGCTTGGCAGCACCCTCTAGTTTCATCCTTCTTTTTAAGTTAGTAATGCTCTGATGATTTATCCCTATATTAAAACCTTTCTCCACAAAAGCAGAAAAAAGAAACTGCAGCACAAAAAAGGAAATGCTCCCTTGCAGTTAAAAATGAACTCACTTTAGTAGGCATGCAGGATTTCTTGACTGAGCTAGCCACAAATCAGCAGTAGGACTGCTCACTCGGGAAAAAAACCCAACCCACCAGCCATATCACATTGTCTTTTGCAAGGCTATTTCTTGTTAAAATGGAAAAGGTGCCTCTGTCATAGAGCCCTGATGAAAAACAGGTCTGCAGAGCTCCTTGGTTTGCATCAAGACGTCCCTGGAAATCTCAGAGTATTTTACCACATGCAGATTTAGAAAGCCCCTTCCGACTGCTGCTTTGCTGTCCCAGATGCCAAGAGGCCATCAGTCTGGTGCCACAGTCCAGTAAAACTCTTAATCCTTTATTATATTTGCCTTTGTGAATGCTCAAGTGATTTTCCTTGGCAATGACTTATATCCCCATCCCAAAATCAGCTGGAACAAGCCACCGTGGCTAGCAGCAAGCCAGCCATCTGCTTCCCCCATCTCCTCATTTCTGTTCCAAAAGTAACTGGAATCTCTCCTCTCCTTCCCTTTTCCACTTTATTTTTAGAGCATCCCTCAGCCAGAGTTCAGTTCCCCAGCAGTGGGCTTCTCTCTCCTTACAACCACATTTTCTTCCACCATAAGTACTGTAGTGGAAATACTGCATTTGTTGACCAGTGGATCCAGAGCTTTACAACGTGAAGAAAACAAAATTCCACGTGGATTAGGCATGCCTAGATCCTGAAATTTACTCAGAGGAAGGTAAAATGCCTTCATCAAGCCCTGTTATCTGAAAGAAAAAGCAGATTCCTATTTCTTTCTTTTTATATTCTCAGAAATGGGGACCAACTTCATGCCTGTTTATAGGAAGGGAAAAGACAAAACCAAATGCTTGTGCAGTTTGTTTCTCCTCTGTACTTTCAACAGCCTGATCCTGAGGTGATACCCACAGGGCTATCAACTGATACAAAAAGATAAGCCTGAACAATTGGTTGATCCCAGAGTAGTTAGTATGTGTCCATGTGCTTTTCCTTCCATGAAAAGAAGGGAACACACTGAGACATCCCAAGTCATCGTGGAAGCCACAGCCATACTGATAAAGCAGAAGAATAGTGGGGAGAAAGACTCTCAGCCACCCCAGCTTCCATTTGAAATCAAATCATCACTGCTTTTCAGGCTGATATAATTAACACTATAATGACAGCACTCACTCTTCTGACCAACTATTTGAGCTTTCCATGAAATGTAAATGACTGCAAGTTAAGAGCAGTTTTGAACACATCCATTTTGCTGCATGGCTTACCCTGTTGGAACAGCTCTGTAGCGAAATCTGTCTTACTTGTCCCTTCCAGTGCACTCGGGTAGGGAACCTCCCAACTCTCTCCAAACTTGGAGAATCAGAGAATCAACCAGGCTGGAAGAGATCTCCAAGATCCTCCAGTCCAACCTAGCACCCAGCCCTGTCCAATCAACCAGACTGTGGCACTAAGTGCCCCAGCCAGGCTTGGCTTCAACACCTCCAGGCACGGCGACTCCACCACCTCTCTGGGCAGCCCATTCCAATGCCAATCACTCTCTCTGCCAACAACTTCCTCCTGACATCCAGCCTAGACTTCCCCTGGCACAACTTGAAGACTGTGTCCCCTTCTTCTGTTGCTGGCTGCCTGGCAGAAGAGACCAACCCCACCTGGCTACAGCCTCCCTTCAGGGAGCTGCAGACAGCAATGAGCTCTGCCCTGAGCCTCCTCTTCTGCAGGCTGCACACTCCCAGCTCCCTCAGCCTCTCCTCACAGGGCTGTGCTCCAGGCCCCTCCCCAGCCTTGGTGCTCTTCTCTGGATGCATTCCAGCACCTCAACATCTTTCTTAAACCGAGGGGCCCAGAACTGGACTCAGTACTCATTCTCAACACATTCAGCACTCCAAGTCCAGTCCTACCAGGGCTGCCACCAGTTTCAAATCCTCTGTACCACTCCTGGATCCTGCTCTTCTCCAACCCTTTTGTTTTCCTGCAGTCATAAAGTTCATACTAAGAGGATTTCATAATGCTGCTTCTTGGTGCCCTGCCTTAACAGACTACCTAAAGAAAAAATGTTTGTCATTGTAAGGGGAGTGGGGGGGAAGGGGAGGAGAATGATTAAAAAAATCAACTTCTTCCCCCTCAGAAAGAAGGCAGAAATATGCAATCACACCATCAGCAAATCCCTGGTGGCAACTGCATTTGTGAAGAACCTCTGCTGAGCTCTGGGAAACCTGTCAGATGCTCTTTTCTTCCAGGGCTGGACTTGACAAGAACATTGATGCTAAACAGGGCACGCAAGAAGGCAATTATAGGTGCAGGTTTGTGAGCATGATTGATGGCTTCTCTAATTGCAAAGAAAAAGAGAGCGGCGGAGCTGGTGGCAGCAGTGGCAACAGAGGGGACTGCTGCTTTTGCAGGCATCAATCCAAAGCTCAGCAAGGAAAAGAGCTTGGTCAGAACAAACAGTGCTGATGGACGGGCCCAGAGAGTGGTGGGGAATGGAGTCAAACCCAGGTGGCAGCCTCTCGCAAGTGGTGCTCCCCAGAGCTCGTTCCTGGAGTCACTCCTGTTTAATATCTCTGTCAATGACCTTGATGAGGAGATTGAGAGCACCCTCAATAAGTTTGCAGACAATACCAAGCTAGGTGGGAGTGCTGATCTGCTGGAGGATAGAAAGACCCTTTAGAGGGACCTGGACAGGTTGGGTCAATGGGCTGAGGCCAATTGTATGAGCTTTAAACAAGGCCAAGTGCTGTACCTGGGTCACATCAACCCTATGAATGCTCCAGGCTCAGGGCAAAATAGATGGAAAGCTGCTCAGAAGAGAGAGACCCGCGGGTGCTGACTGAAGATGAGCCAGCAGGTGGCCAAGAAGGTCAACAGCAACCTAGCCTGGTTCAGCAATAGTGTGGCCAGCAGGACCAGAGAAAGGATTGTCCCCCTATACTCAGCACTGGTGAGGCCAGCCCTCAAATACTATGTTCAGCTTTGAGCCACTCACTCCAAGAAAGATATTGAGGTGCTGGAGCGTGTCAAGAGAAGGGCAGCAAAGCTGCTGAAGGACCTGACATGGTGCAGCTGAGGGAACTGCTGCTCAAGGGTATTGTGCAGTAGTGGTGCTGGTGGAGTTAGATAATGGTTAGACTCAGTGATCTCAGAGGTGTTTTGCAGCCATAGTGATTCTGTAACATCTCCAAGCAATGACTTTGGGAAGAATTCCCAAAGATAAGATAATTTGAACAATCCTCTCTTGGGGGAGTGATGAAGTGATGAACTTCTCTGGAGGCTAAGCCAGATGCAGGATGTCCATCGTGGAGGAACCCACCACTCTCTGCCCAACTCACACTGAACCAGGATGCCTAACTTCTAGCACTGAAACCTCTTCTTCAGGTTCTCCCATTTAATCAGACCAGCTCACTGCAACTCCAAGGTCTTGTGGTACCATGCAAGGCTGCTGACAGCAGTTCATTTAAATATTTTGTGTCTTTGGGGGTTTTCCCCCCCCCTTTCAAATTATTTTTTTCTTGAGGAGAAACCACAGAGAGAGAGTCAGAAATGATAAGGAAGGCAAAGAATGTCGGAGTTATCAGCCAGTGCTCCAGGCTGGGCAAGGTTAATAGCAGTGTTACACCAGACTATTCTACTGGCTCCATGCCTGCAAATTAAAAGACAGGACTAAGGAAGGGAGGGCTCTGCAAGCCCAGTGCAGTGCCCAGCCTCCAGCCCTCCTCTCAGCCAACTGATTTCTTTGCTTCAATGCAGCAGGCTTGAACCAGTTCCCTCTCCCCTCAAAAAGAGGTGAGTTTGTCCAGGCATTAATCAGAGCAAAGCGAGTGCTAAGTCAAATCAAGCTAGGAACAACTCCAATCTGACTGCTCATTAGCAAGTACCTGCTCATCTCCTAAGGAGCAGAGCAGCTACAAGGCAACTGGGATCTGAGAAAGGTGTTCATTAAACACCACGGTGCCCAACACAGAGGAAACAGCTTTCTTCAACTGTCACGTCAAGGCACAGAGTCAGCCAGAGAGCTTACAAGAGCAAACTCTGCTGCCATCATTCCACTTCCACAGAACGCTCCTTTGCTCTTCCCAGATGCTCCTGGGACTGGAAGCACAGCAAGTTTTTTATTTTGGGACCCCAGACATTTCAGTGAGCTGTGAGAACTCCTCCCCACCACATGCTCCCTCTGTGTGGGACTCAAACACATCAGCTGAAGCTAGGGCACTCGTGCTGGGGAAGCAGCAGCAGCAGCAATGACCCAGAACCTCACCAAACCCTTCTGGATCAGCATAACTGATTCATGACCCAAGGGGATGTGGGTTTAACCTAGAAAAGGTGAGATTCTGACCAGATATAAGGAAAACATAAAGCTTCTACAAAAGCAGCTGGAGCAGCAGGGCTTGCCAAGCCAGCCAGCAGTGCTGGCAGGTGGGAAGCCTCTCCAACCACAGGCAAAGCCAGACACCAGGCAGTCACTACACATGGTCATTTAGAGGCACTGACAGAGCTGGAGCCTCAAAAAACAGCGATTCAAACATGTTTGAATGTATTTACATATGAATGTAAGAAATCCCTGGCAGCAATATTGTCTGCCAGTCCTCAATCTGTTCTGTGGAACTCTAGGCACAGAACTCCATCAAACGCTCTACAAGATCAGCCCTGCTGCAAAAGGCAGCAAAGAGAAGAGGAGGCTCAGGGCAGAGCTCATTGCTGGCTACAACTACCTCATATAAGGCTGTAGCCAGGTGGGGTTGGTCTCTTCTGCCAGGCAACCAGCCACAGAACAAGGGGACACAGTCTCAAGTTGTACCAGGGCAGGTCTAGGCTGGATGTTAGGAGGAAGTTGTTGGCAGAGAGAGTGATTGGCATTGGAATGGGCTGCCCAGGGAGGTGGTGGAGTCGCCGTCCCTGGAGGTGTTGAAGCAAAGCCTGGATGGGGCACTTAGTGCCATGGTCTGGTTGATTGGACAGGGCTGGGTGCTAGGTTGGACTGGATGAGCTTGGAGGTCTCTTCCAACCTGCTTAATTCCATGATACAGCAACTTTTCAGCTGCTCTTCTCCAAAGACAGGGAGAAGCTGGGTGCAGTCATGTGTATGAGGGCAGAGCATCACCATTGTGGAGCACCACAGCTCCAGGAACCCAACAGCCAGCCTCTTGTCAAAGCCAGAAACACTCCTCTTAATCCCCATCTTTGATGGTCAGTGTAAAGTTGGAGCTTCTCTAATGTGTCAGTTCCCATGACAAATGCTGGGGCGGTGAGGGCTGTGCTCTGCAGACAGTCTTCTCTTTCAAAGCTCAGTAGTGATTCTCCCATCTGTGGGATGTGTGCCCAGTCCACTGTGGAGAATAGCAGCGCTTGCTAGAGACCAGACCTGCACCCAATAATGCTCTCAAGGCTACTGCTTGATCTGAGAAGGAATTGACTGTGAAAGAAATCTTCCCAACAAAGTCCTGTCTTCACCGCCTTCAGATTCAGGAGTGATTGACTGGTGCCTGCTGGCAGCCAGAACATCTACCACCAGTGCCAGGCCATCTGCAAAGCTGCTTCTCTCTGCCACCACCAAATCACACCCAACCTACAGCTATGCTCTGCCACCTTTATCCACCCCCTGTTTTCTCTAGATGACTTCTCCCTTATCAAAGGTCCTTCCATGTCACTGAGATCCTCAAGATCCCACGACATTAATCTCTGGAGCTGCTGATTGGGGTTGTTTAGCCTGGAGAAGAGGAGGCTCAGGGCAGACCTTATTGCTGTCTACAACTACCTGAGGGGTGGTTGTGGCCAGGGGAAGGTTGCTCTCTTCTCTCAGGCAGAACGAGAGGACACAGCCTCAGGCTGCGCCAGGGGAAGTTTAGGCTCGAGGTGAGGAGAAAGTTCTTCACTGAGAGAGTCATTGGCTACTGGAATGGGCTGCCCAGGGAGGTGGTGGAGTCGCCGTCCCTGGAGCTGTTCAAGGCAAGACTGGACGTGGCACTTGGTGCCATGGTCTAGCCTTGAGCTCTGTGGTGAAGGGTTGGACTTGATGATCTGTGAGGTCTCTTCCAACCCTGATGATACTATGATACTATGATTGACACCAGCCCACTAGCCTGGACCCGCAATTATAGATGAAGGCTCCAGGAAGAGCTTACTATGGCCTTTCAGTACTTAAAGGTGCTAAGATGGAGACAACCTTTTGAGCAGTGCCTGTTGTGACAGGACAAGGGGCTACAGGTTTAAAAAAGATGAGATTCTGAAAAGATAGAAAGATGTAATTTTTTACACTGAGGGTGGTACGATGTTGGCTCAGGGCTGTCCAGAGAGGTCAAAGATGCATCATCCCTGGAACCATTCCAGGTCAGGTTGTTCAGGGCTCTGAGCAGCCTTCTCTAACTGAAAACATCCCTCTGACTGTAGGGAAGTTGGACTAGATGAGCTCTAAAGGCCCCTTCAACCTAAACCATTCAATGAATCTCTGACATGCCACAGGCAAGGCAGCAGGCAGGAGGCTGTTTGTGCTCTTGATCCTATCCCATTGCAAAGTAAAAAGCCACCACACAGCCTAACTGGCAGCCTCACATCCAGTTTCCTTGAGATGCTCTAAGAAATCCACCTGAAATGCCAGAACTGTAACATGTTCACTGCGCTAAACTTCCAGAAACCCATCCAGGGCCAAGACTCAGCTATGACCTAAACAAGTGACAGCTGCAAACCCAGCAGCAACTCACCAACTGTCCTTCTCCAGCTTTCTCCAGCTTTCCAAATCCATGTTTGCACTGGAAATTCAGGATAAATATGAGTGGCTGGGGCTGGCTGGACTTGCCAGCACAGAGACCAGGCACTTGACACTGCCACAGATGGCTGAAGTCAGCACTCTCAGACACCACTACAGCTCCACTCCAGCAAACCCAGGTTGAACGGACAACTCCCAGGACAGGCTTTGCCCATCCAAACACGCGGCGTACAAGCCAGCTGCTTGCACCTGTGTGTTTTACAAGCACAGGGAGAGCATTTAGAGATTTAAGCTTGAGGAGATTTAATTTAGACCATCCAACACAGAGCAGCAAGTCAATGCTCTGAGCAGGGAGAAAGAAAGCAAGGTAGTTTATGAAAGCCTCCTGTGCTGCCAAGCAGAAGCAAGTTGGGAGCTCTCAGGCATCACCTGCTTACGGCTTCACCTGGCAGGTATGATAATAAGGATCCATTTTCCCTTTAATTTCAACTACACCTCTTTATGTGTTGCTGACTGAAAGGACAGTGAATTAAAGTGCACATGAAAGAAAATCATAGCCCACAGCACTCGCTCTCAAACACTCTTTTAAGTCCACTTGATGAAGAGCTGCTGTATTTTGTCACCCAGCGCAATCGACTCCGCTCTCGCCTCTTTGTTGTACCCCCATCCCGAGTCATTAAATACCTGCTTCTTAATGAGAATAGACTTGGGTGGGGCCAATAAATCACTTAAATACCATCTGCCAAAGTTAAAAAAAACCAAAACCTTAAAACCCCAAATTCCCCCAACTCATTTTTGCATACTTCCCCCCTGGTTTCAGCTGGAGAGAGAAAAGCCATTTGTATAATCCATCAACGGCAGCTTTCTCCTAGGGGAAGCGAGAACAGACCACAGAAAAAGCTCCTCTTGGCTTTGACTTGCAAAAGCACTTCACAGACTGCTTTGAAACAATTCAGTCAGCAGGATATGAGGCTCTTGCACGCTGGTGTTGCCCCAGATTGTTTTGTTTTTATTCATAAGATTATTTCGGCACAAACAGGCTGACTGAAGCTTAATTTCACCAGCGATTGTTAAATAATTCAATACTCATCTTCTCTGTCTCTTTAATGCCTCAGGAAAAAAAAAATCAACCCCCTCCACAAATTAAAGGCCAAATCCTGTTTACTCTTTCTTTTTCTAAAGCAACTTTGACATCAATAAAACAACAACAACAAAAAAAAAAAGGCTCTTTTTGTGAATTGGGCTCAGATGAACAAAGTTCTGCCAGTGTTGAGTATTTATTTTACAGGTTTTTCAAAATCAGAAGCCTGCTTTTCGGTTTGGTTTTCTTGTGTTGATTTCCCAACCCCCTATTTTCCATCAAAACATTTCTCTTCTGCAAAGCTTTTAAAAGACAAAGGCAAATGCCTGCAGCATGGCCAGCTTGCATTGTAAATGGATTGCATCGACGTTCTGCACTAATGAACTATGAGTCGCTTTGCTCCCTTTCCTGCACCTTCTGTTTGCCTCCCGAAGGGACAAGCCCACAGGCTAAACGTCCCTCACCCACTTTTAAAGGCTCTTCAAGAAGAAGCCCTGCTGACTTTAGTGTCCCACGAAGGACTTCCAAGTTTTACTTGCAATGGCACTTTCGTTTTGGCAAACTGTGGTGCTTTCCATGAAAGGAAGCCTCCACTCAAGGCTGGGAAGAGCTCCTGGCTACAAGGGAGGCACCAAGCTGGCCTGAAGGCTAAGAACTCAAGGAATGGATGGGTCTGCTATGTCCCAGGAGAAACACATCCTTCTGTGGGACAGCTATCACAGAATGAACCAGAGAACTAACTAGGTTGCTAAAAATCCTTGAGATCATTGAGTCTAACCCATTACCTAACACCTCCTAATTAAGCAAAGGCCTCATCCAGCCTCCTTTTAAACACCTCCAGGGATGGGGACTCCACCACCTCCCTGGGCAGCCCATTCCAATGCCAACCAGTCTTTCTGTGAAGAACTTTTTACTGTGTTCAGTTCTGGGCCCCCCAGTTTAGAAGGGACATTGAAATCCTTGAGCGTGTCCAGAGAAGGGCAACGAGGCTGGGGAGAGGCCTCGAGCACAGCCCTACGAGGAGAGGCTGAGGGAGCTGGGATTGGTTAGCCTGGAGAAGAGGAGGCTCAGGGCAGACCCCATTGCTGTCTACAACTACCTGAGGGGTGGTTGTGGCCAGGGGGAGGTTGCTCTCTTNGTTACAACCACTTTTCAGGTAGTTGTAGACAGCAATAAGTGTTTGGTGAAAACTTTCTGTGAAGCCACCAAAGAGCCCCACACATGTTCTGCAGCTGCTGTGACATTCACACTCATCCCATCCCTCTAAGCAAAAACCTACTTACAACTATCTTTCAGGCATACCAGGTGAGGTCTCCAAATGCAAGTTATCTTTATCACCCCATGGCTCCTATGGAAATTGGCTTTCTCCTCGACTCTCAAAAGCAGCCACAGCAGAAGAGTAAGACCATCTTACAACTGTCTTCACAGAGAAACAGGAATCTCCCCAGGTTTTGTCAATGCTAAAGTCAGGAAGCAGTCATTTAGAACTACCCAGCATTCTGTACTAATGGTTTGTTTGGGAGCTTGAGAGTCTTTTTATCTTTCAAGGCAAACCAACAGAAACTCAGGAAATAATCCTTGAAATTCTGCCCTTTCCTCACCTGTTGCCTGTGTTTAACAGACTACAGCAGCTCTGAGTTGCTGGATGCCTTCAGATAAGCTCCCAGACTGAACAGTCAAATGCTGTGAAAACATTTCTAATAGCTCAAGCAAGCCTGTCTAAACCTGTCTGCTGATTCTACTCCTGCTAAGTGGGGGATGTGCTACAGGACCAAGTTGTCCCAGACATGACGATCCTCTTGCATCATTTTGTGTGGCTGCAGAGCTTATTTATAGAACGACAGGCTTCTGAGAGGTTATAGATAGCATCAGAGAAACCAGGCCAGAAGAGACCTCCAAGCTCAGCCAGTCCAACCTAGCACCCAGCCCTAGACAATCAACCAGACCACGGCACTAAGTGCCTCATCCAGCCTTTGCTTCAACACCTCCAGGCACAGTGACTCCACCACCTCCCTGGGCAGCCCATTCCAATGCCAATCACTCTCTCTGCCAGCAACTTCCTCCTAACATCTAGACTAGACCTGCCCTGGCACAGCTTGAGGCTGTGTCCCCTTCTTCTGTTGCTGATTGCCTGGCAGAAGAGACCAACCCCACCTGGCTACAGCCTCCCTGCAGGGAGCTGCAGACAGCAATGAGCTCTGCCCTGAGCCTCCTCTTCTGCAGGCTGCACACCCCCAGCTCCCTCAGCCTCTCCTCACAAGGCTGTGCTCCTGGCCACTCACCAGCATTGGTGCTCTTCTCTGGATGTGTTCCAGTACCTCAATATCTTTCTTAAACTGAGGGTCCCAGAACTGGACTCAGTACTCATTCTCAACACATTCAGTGCTTCCCTGGGCAGCCCACTCTAATGTCAATCATTCTCTCTGGGAAGAACTTTCTCCTAACACCCAGCCACACTTCTGAGAGCTCTTTTCCTCCTGTTTCAAGGTTTGTCCATATCCTGTGTAGACAAAAGCTTCAGGCTGTAACAAATGCCTGGAAGAGTCTTAGTGGTTGAATTAAACCAAGAAAGAACACATCATTTACAAGGGCTTGCAGTGATAGGGTGAGGGCCAATGGTTTGAAATTAGAGCAGCATAGATTTAGGTTGGGCATTAAGGGGAAGTTCTTTACAATGAAGGTGGTGGAACACTGGAACAGGTATCCTGGATTAGGGGTGGAGTTCCCATCCCTGTAAACATTCAAGATCAGGCTTGATGGGGTGCTGAGCAACCTGATCAAGTTCAAGACGTCTAATTAATGACGTTGAGATGGAAGAAGGTAGATTTAAATTGGAAATTAGAAACAAATTCTTCACAGTGAGGGCAGCGAGGCACAGGAACAGGTTGGCCAGGAAGGCTGTGGATGCCCTGTTCCTGAAATTGTCCCAGGGTGGACAGGGCCTTGAACAACCTGGTCTAGCAGAAGGTGTCCATGTCAGCAGAACTGGAACGAGATGCAGTCCTGAGTTGCAGCAAGAGCAGCATGGCCAGCAGGGTAAGGGAGGGCATTCTCCCCCTTTACTCTGCTCTCATCAGACCCCCTCCGGAGTATGTCTGCAGTTCTGGAGTCCCCAACACAATAAAGACATGGAACTGTTAAAGTGAGTCCAGAGGAGGCCACAAAGATGCTCAGAGGGCTGCAGCAGCTCTGCTCTGAGGACAGGCTATGAAAGTTGGGGCTCTGCAGTCTGGAGAAGAGAACGCTTCAAGAAGACCTTCCAGTATCTGAAGAGGACCTACAGAAAGGCTGGTGAGGGACTATTGACAAGGTCTTGTAATGAGAGGACAAGGGGGAATGGGCTTAAACTGGCAGAAGGGAGATTTAAACTGGGTGTTAGGAGGAAAGTCCTTCCAGTGAGGGTGGTGAGACACTGGCACAGGTTGCCCAGGGAGATTATGGCTGCTCCCTCCCTGGAGGTGTTCAAGGCCAGGTTGGATAAGGCCTTGAGCAACTTGTTCTAGTGGGAGGTGTCCCTGTCCATGACAGGGCAGTTGGACTAGATAATCCTTGTGGTCCCTCCCAACCCTGACTGATTCTATGATTCTATTCTATAATAATATAATCACGAATCCCTGTGGTCTTAGTGCAGATAAGCTGCATAGCAGCCACAGTGGGAGACTTCAACAGCATCTGCAGTCTGTGGCTGAGCACAGTTTGTGTTCACCACCACAAGCATTTTACTAAGCAGCAGAACTGGGCACCTTCCCTCCACTTTTGTGTTGTACTCAATAACATCCCCTGCCCCCAGCTGCTTTTTTCCATCTCATTGACATAACCAGGATGAGAGTTGGCTCTTTCAGAAGTAGGTTGCAAGAGCAAACTCCTTAGCATTTGTGAGGCTGAGATAACAGGTAATTGAGTGGGTTAATTCAAATGATTTTCATCTCTAAAGCACCCCAAACCTAATAGCCTTTCTATTCTTTTACAATCCATAACTCTCAAAACTGATTTCCCTCCTCGCAGCGATCTTAATACTAATTAAATGAGCTTTTGTCTTCCAACACCAGTAAAGATTAACTACCACATAAAACAGCTGCAGCAAAGAACCATCCAAAGTCCAATTTAACCTGCTAGCTGGTTCCCAGCTGGCAGCCCATGAGCTGCATGCTTGGAAAGAGGCTTTTTCGTCATCTCTGAAGTCACTTGAGAACTTCTCCTTCAGCCCCAGCACATTACAGGGGGTTGCTAACTAACAGAGCTATTCAGCAGGGCTTTTTCCTCCTGCAATCCACTCAACATAGTGTGCAAAACACAAAGAAGAAGTCAGGAAATGGATTACATTGCAAATAATCTGTTGGTTGGGACCTGTGTGGTGACAGCACTGTCAATGGACTCATCAGCCCAGCAGCAAAGATCCAAGTTTCTTCTCTCTCTGGTGGGATAGGCAAACTACTGCCAGTAGAAAAGCACAACGACCCGAATTTCCATGCTCAGGTAAGTGTCCCTTGTCCTCAAGGCTGCTTAATATGCACTATCTGCTTGCTTGGCTTCTTGAGGAGACACGGACGCAAGAGTGCATTTAATTGTTTGCCTGATTCAGACCCCTGGAGCCATCAATATCTCACATATGTAATTATAAATCATGACTCTTCCAAGTGAAGCGCAATCAGCACATCTAGCCATAAATCTTCCAGATCAGCAATTCCTCCAAAGCTGCTTTTTGACAAAACCTGATGCAGCATGAACGAGTCAGGCAGAAGAAACTGCTGGCACTGAGCTTTGCCGACCACCGGTGCTGCAGCTCTGGACAGGCTCCAGACTCCAACATCAGTATCACAGTCTCACAGTATCACCAAGGTTGGAAGAGACCTCACAGATCATCAAGTCCAACCCTTTACCACAGAGCTCAAGGCTAGACCATGGCACCAAGTGCCACGTCCAATCCTGCCTTGAACAGCTCCAGGGACGGCGACTCCACCACCTCCCTGGGCAGCCCATTCCAGTAGCCAATGACTCTCTCAGTGAAGAACTTTCTCCTCACCTCAAGCCTAAATTTCCCCTGGCGTAGCTTGAGGCTGTGTCCTCTTGTTCTGGTGCTGGCTGCCTGAGAGAAGAGAGCAACCTCCTCCTGGCTACAACCACCCCTCAGGTAGTTGTAGACAGCAATAAGGTCTCCCCTGAGCCTCCTCTTCTCCAGGCTAAACAATCCCAGCTCCCTCAGCCTCTCCTCGTAGGGCTGTGCTCGAGGCCTCTCACCAGCCTCGTTGCCCTTCTCTGGACACGCTCAAGCATCTCAATGTCCCTTTTAAACTGGGGGGCCCAGAACTGAACACAGTACTCAAGGTGTGGCCTAACCAGTGCAGAGTACAGGGGCAGAATGACCTCCCTGCTCCTGCTGGCCACACAATTCCTGATGCAGGCCAGGATGCCATTGGCTCTCTTGGCCACCTGGGCACACTGCTGGCTCATGTTCAGGCGGGTATCAATCAGCACCCCCAGATCCCTCTCTGTCTGGCTGCTCTCCAGCCATTCCAACCCCAGCCTGTATCTCTGCATGGGATTGTTGTGGCCAAAGTGCAGCCCCTGGCACTTGGACTTATTGAACACCATCCCATTGGACTCTGCCCATCTGTCCAGGAGGTCAAGGTCCTGCTGCAGAGCCCTTCTGCCCTCCAGCCCAGCAACATCCTACACTCCACTAGGAGGGAAATGCATCATTTCTGGAGACCATCAACCCCACCTCGGGATAATCCTAGTCCAGATCAGGTCACTGATATCTGCAGTCTGTACAGGCTCCAGATGTACAGAAGCCCCCAATACCTCATGCTCTGTTAGATGGGAAACAAATCATTTGTGGAGATCATGAGAAAGTGGATCCCACCTTGGGATAATGCCAGTCCAGATGAGGTCCAGTCCAATTTGGACTTGATCCCAAGAAGCCCCCAACAGCCCATGCTCTGCTAGGTGGGAAATGAATCATTTCCACAGATCATGAGAAGATGGATGCTACGTTGGCATGATCCCAAGTTGAGATCAGGTCATCAATCTGCAGTTTCACAGCTTTTCCAAAGACCCTTTCAGGGCTTCCCACAGGACATGGGTAGCATCATCTCTGCTGCTGCACAGGTTTTCAGGACTCTCAGTAAACCCTGATTAATGCATATCCTTAATGACAAAGGACTGAGTAAATCTTGGCTACATGTCCCAGAGCAAAGTATGTCCAGATAGAGAATCACAGAACCACAGAATGATAGTGTTTGAAAGGGAGCTCTGGAGATCATCAAGTCCAAGTCTCCTACCAAAGCAGGTTGCACAGGGTGTTGTGCAGGTGGCTTTTGAATGACTCCAGAGAAGGAAACTCCATCACCTCTCTGGCCAGCCTGTTTGAGAGCTCTACCACCCTCACAATAAGCTCCTCCACACCTTTAGATGGAACTGTCTTTCTTCACTGAAGGAGCTCTCAAACACTGGAATGGTGTCACCAGGGCAGTGGTGGAGTCACCATCCCTGAATGTGTTTAAATGTTGTGTGGACCTGGTGCTTAGGGACATGGTTTAGTGTTGGGTCAAAGGTTGGACTGGACAATCTTGAAGCTCTCTGCCAAGCAAATATATCCTATGATTTCATGTCCAAGTACTGTAAGCCTATATTCATTTATACACACAAATTAGCACCATCTCAACTAGGAAATCAAAACACCTCTGCAAGAGCTCATGCTGGTGAAGATCAGGCTCTACGTGACGACAAATGTCACTTACTGTCAGCCTCTTGTGAGAGAGCCAATTTAGACATGACACATTACTCTGTAATCACCATTTTATCTTCTGGGTAGAGTAGTCAGAGGAAGTCTGTAGGCCTGGCAAAGACAGTCTAGCTATGAAATGCATGCACAGCTGAGTGCTGAGAATGAGAGGATCTTTGTGTATCAGGATTTTAAATGGTAATGGGGGAAGAAATACAACAGAAGATGCATTACAGAATACAGGTCTTATACCAGCATCCCTCCTAGGCACTAAGAGAGACTACTTCTTATGGAGAAATTACTGTATAAAGCAGAGCCTGGAGCCAGTTTGAGACTGGGCCATATTTCAGATGGGTTTCATGCCATCAGCTTTCTTTGCCTGGATAATTATATCTTGTGAATTATCCATGAGAGAAAATTGCCTGCAAACGGATTCACACAGCTGTCTGTCTGCTTCCTGCTGCTGAGTATTTGGTAGGGGACGACAGGCTGGAGCATCCCTCCCAGGCAGGGGAACCTCTCTTGGGGCTGCTACAATCCCCATGCACCAGGACAGCAAAGGCAGAAAAACAGAAAGGAATAAACTGTCTAACTTCACTGCCACTCTATTATCATAAAGAGTCTCTTAAAAAAAAACCCCACTAATGTACCTCTGTACACTATCACTTCAGAATCTCTTCTAATTCCATGCATAATTACATGGTGCAGTGCACTGGTATCCCTTTCCTGCAAACACTGCTATAAAATGCAGAGTTTTCATTGCATTATATGACAACAAAAATAACTGCACTCATTTATTTCTGGTCCATATGTGGTTACACAACATAATGCAACCAGACAGTATTTTTCAATAGCTTTTTGTTGTGGACACTACCCATTTATCTTTCTCATAATCCTTCCCTCAGTGCATGTTAACAATGTTATTTCAGAAAGCTGTTTCATTATTTAACATCCCTGAGAGGCTTCTGGGCTTGCTACAGGAGCTTTTTCCCAGAGCACACTGCAGAAGCAGCACCCTTCCATCCCAGCTCTCTTCAGTCCCTGAGCCCTGATTCCCACACACCACAGAATCACAGAATCATTGAGGATGGAAAAGACCTCTGAGATCATCAAGCCCAGCACCACGATGTCAGCTGAACCATGCCACCAAGTGCCACACCATGGCAGTGCCCACACTCCAGATGCCTTTAGCAAAGTGCATGATCACGATGCACATCCTTGCTGCTGCCAGCTGAGTGTCTCCAGAAGCCTCCTCTGATCTCAAGTTCACTGATGGTTCAGCTCAGCAGTGTTAAAGAGAAGGATTATAGAGCTGCACATGCTGTGGGGTTCATGGGACATCACCCACTGATTATGTCTCTGAAAGGGGATGCAACTGGTTGCAGGAACCCTAGAGTAGACTGACAGATCTCTCATACATCCCAGCTCCTCCTAAGCAGTAAGTTTGCTGACAACACCAAGCTGTGTGGTGCAGCAGACATGCTGGAGGAAAGGGATGATGTCCAGAGGGACCTGGACAGGCTGCAGAGGTGGGCACAAGCCAACCTCATGAGGTTCAACGAGACTAAGTGCAAGGTCCTGCAGCTGGGTGGAGGCAATGCCAAGCACAAATCCAGGCTGGTCAGGGACTGGATGGAGAGCAGCCCTGAGGAGAGGGACTTGGGGGTACTGCTGAACAAGAAGCTCAACAGGAGCTAACAATGTACAAATGTAGTCTGGAGGGCCAAGTAGATCCTGGGCTGCAGCAGGAGAAGTGTGGCCAGCAGGGCCAGGGAGGTGATTCTCCCCCCTACTCCTCTCTGCTGAGACCTCACTTGGAGTACTGCATCCAGTTCTGGAGCCCCCATTACAAGAAGGATGTGGAGATGCTGGAGCATGTCCAGAGAAGGGCCACAAGGATAGGCAGAGGGCTGGAGCAGCTCTGCTGTGAGGACAGACTGAAAGAGTTGTGTGGCTGTGCAGTCTGGAGAAGAGGAGGCTCTCAGATGACT
The DNA here is from genome assembly GCA_013400475.1 of Tricholaema leucomelas. NCBI lineage: Eukaryota > Metazoa > Chordata > Aves > Piciformes > Lybiidae > Tricholaema lacrymosa > Tricholaema leucomelas. Next base: position 65,781 of record WAAF01018256.1, read on the forward strand.
TTGTGGCCTTCCAGTATCTGAAGAGGGCCTACAGAAAAGCTGGGCAGGGACTTTTTGGGCTCTCAAGGAGTGACAGAACTGGAGGGAATGGAGCAAAGCTGGAGGTGGGGAGATTCAGCCTGGATGTGATGAGGAAGCTGTTCAGCTTGAGAGTGGTGAGAGGCTGGAATGGGTTGCCCAGGGCAGTGGTTGGGGCCACGTCCCTGGAGGTGCTTAAGGCCAGGCTGGATGAGGCTGTGGCCAGCCTGATCTAAGGTAGGGTATCCCTGGGCATGGCAGGGGGGTTGGAACTGGATGGTCCTTGTGGTCCCTTCCAATCCTGACTGATTCTGTTTTAACTGCTTGCAATCTGCTTAAACACAGAGGTATGATGCTTAAGCTCCTGTCCACATTTTAGCAACACCTACCAGACCCATGGAATTGTTCCAGCTGAAAAATACCTCTAAGATCATCAAGTCAAACCATCAACCTAACACCACCACGCTCTGAAAACATGCTCACAGAACAAAGAGCCAGAACAACAACTTGACAGCCTTTCCCTTCTGTCCATCCAGCCCCTCCTTTAACAGATACAGCAGCCTGCATTTGGTTTAAAAAATAATTAACTGTTTATCCCTCGAAGAGTTGATTCCTGTCTAGAATAAACTGTCCATTCCTCCACTGATGGTTGAAATTGCTGTCTGGAACAAGGGAGCCCAAAGGAGTAAAGCAGGTCTCAATGCAAATGGGAACAGATCAAATTTCAGCTTCAGGGAACTGTATCACTGAGCAAAGCAGAGATATCTTAGCTCAGGATTCAGATGAGGTGTGAATTTGCCACAAACAGCTGTCAAATGTCTCAGGACAGGCCTTCTCCACATTAACCATGTTAGGAGCAACACATCACAGAATCACAGCAACATTCGGGTTGGCAAAGCCCTCAGGATCACCAAGTCCAACCCAAATCCCTACTCTGCAAGGTGCACCCTAAACCATATCCCCAAGCACCACATCCAAATGACTTTCAAACACATGCAGGGTCGGTGACTCCACCACCTCCCTGAGCAGTCCATTCCAATGCCTGACCACTCTTGCTGGGAAAAAAACTTTTCCTAACGTGTAGTCTAAATCTACCCAGAGGCAGCTTGAGGCCATTCCCTCTTCTTCTATCACTATTTACCTGTGAGAGGCGACCAGCAGCAGTGTCTCCACAACCTCCTTTCAGGTAGCTGTAGACAGCAGTGAGGTCTCCCCTCAGCCTCCTCTTTTTCACACTAACCATCCCCAGCTCCTTCATTTGCTCCTCATGAGATTTATTCTCCAGGCCCTTCCCCAGCTTCTTTGCCATCCTCTGCACTTGCTCCACCACATTCACACACCTCCCAGAACTGAACACAATAGTCGAGGTGCTTGCCTGGCCAGAAAACCACTGTGATCACAGCATCACTTCTGATATTATGGAGCTGTCAAGGGAAAATCCTTGCTGCACAACGAGCAGTTACAGTCTCCCTATTCCCTCCCCTCTCCTGCTTTTGCTTTGTTCAAAGGGACTTACCCCACATCCGAAAATCTGTAAGGGCTGGGGCAACAATTCAGAGCTGCTGGCTCCTTAAGTTGAAATGTTAGAACCATCTAAAACTCCATTTTCTACAAAGTTTGGCCCTGAGAGGAGATGTACTTTTTATTGCAGGAAAACCAACACTGTACTTCATGAATTCACACTCAGTTCATTACACAGGAATAATCACCTCATTCCTTATGATTTGCCAAAGCTTAATGCTGCAATTAAGGTAAAGTGACTTTGTCATATGCAGTTAAGTGTAAGACTGTACAAATCCACAGTCCCTCTACTTCTCCAGTGGTTCTGCACCCTGTTACCAAATAATGTCCCTCTCCAAACCCCTGCACTCCAGCAAACCCTTCCTGGCCTGCGTTACAGCCTCTCTGAGACACTAAGATGCTACGCACTGGGGCTGTTTAACCTGGAGATAAGGAGGATGAGCTGAGAAGCTGAGACCTTATGCTTTACAGCTCAAGTTGCAGTAGGGAAGGTTTAAATTGGAAAACAAGAAAAATGTGCTTCCCAAAAGGCCTGGAATCAGCCACCCAGAGAAGTGGCAGAGTCCTCATCCCTGGCATTACTTAAAAGATGCATAGGTGTGCTGCTCAAGGACATGAACCTGCTGGAACAGGTCCAGAGGAGGGCCACAGAGATGATCAGAACACCTCTCTTATGAAGACAGACTCAAAGAATTTGAGCTGTGCAGCTTGGAGAAGAGAAGGTGCCAGGGAGACCTTAGAGCTGCATTTGAATATCTGAAGAGGACCTCCAGGAAGGCTGGGGAAGAACTGTTCAAAAGGGTCTGTGCTAATAGGACAGGGGGTAATGGTTTGAAACTGGAGCAAGGGAGATTTAGGTTGGACATCAGGAGGAAGTTCTGCACAGTGACAGTGGTGAGACACTGGAACAGATTGCCCAGGGAGGTGGCTGAGGGCCCAACCACAGAGACATTTGAAATCTTCGAGGGAGACATTTAGGACCTTAGAGGGCCCTTTTCAACTCACTGAAATCTGTGAATGGTTTAGGGGTGACCTGGCAGTGCTGGGCTAACAACTGGTCTCCAAGATCTTAAAGATCTCTTCCAACCAAACAATTCTATGGTCCAACCTCTCTAAGCTGGCTTCCTCATTTCATCTTTCTACATTTTGCCCTGTGGGAACACAGTGATGGAGAGTGAGTGGTCCTGGGCTCTGGGACATACCTGATAGGCAGCGAGGGGTCTCCAGCATCCCACCAGTCCTTGGGGGGGCTGATGTACATGCACCACAGCTCCCAGCTGTACCCATGGGCAGAGTTCTCATAACGCTGCACCTCAAAGTTGTCCTGCTTGATGTTGTCTATGGAGGGGAGAATGACCCTTCTCCGGTTTTCCTGGATCCGGGAAAGGACTGGCTCAGCCCTGTGGAAAATGAACAGAAGCACAGGCAGAGACTGTTCACTTCTCCCATATTTTGCAGATGGACACTGGAGCTTTTATGTGCACTTAAATGAGGCTAAGAAAACATTCAGCAAACAGAAGGGAATAAGGTGGACTCCTCTCTGCTCTCATTTGCAGGTGGCATCATGCCTTCAGAAAGACACCACAAAATCCATGAGGAGCCTGGGGACTGTCAGGAGGTTCCAGATTCACACAGCTACTGTCTCACCCATCCACTCTGAAGCTAATTGCACAGACACTCCCATGCTGTCATTCCCATCCTGCATGAAAACACATAATCCCCAGGCTGGGAATCCTGGCTCAAAACCTTTCCTTCCACAAAGCAAGGCCATAAGATGTGTTTTGTTTAACCATACCTAGTCCACACTTCCTCCAGCTCAAAACCAAAACCACATCCCTGGGCAGAACAAGGTAAATTCTTGAAAGGAGAACTATCTGAAAGGTCTCTTTTTCCCTTGGGACATAGTTCAAGGACTCCATAGGTACAAAATTAATCTCTGGGACATTCCAACGTGTCCCAGAGCTCTAAATGTGCTCAGCCTCACCTCTGCAGCCTCAGAGCCACTGGTAGACCTGGGCTCAGTCTGCCCACACAAGGAGTACCTTGCACCCTTGGTTCTTTCAGCCACAGCAGCAAGCACATAGCACCAAGGTGAGTCAAGCCCACGCTGCAGAAAAGCTCCCTCGCCTCTACTCCTAGAAAAGCTGTTTCAAGAGCTCAGTAAGTGGGAACTTCCTCTGTTTATCAACCAAATCAATTCAGCGACCTGAGGAGAGGAACGTTTAGCTGAGAATCCAGGTATCAACAGCTCTTAAGAGACATCCTTCAGCTGCATTGTCCTTACAAAGAATTCGGTAACTGCACAGAACTCTTTGTGTGCAGCTGCTAGAGCTTTCTTCTTCTGGATGTTATCCTCTGCTCAAATTAGACTCAAGTTAGCTTCCCCTACCTCCACTTTTCTAAACATGAATCATTTATTTCCTACACTCGGTTAGGGGGGGGGAAATAAGTAGAATCACACTCAAGCTCTTCTCATGATACCTAGACTCAAGCCACTTGAACTCAGCTGTTTTCAACCTCTCTGAAAAAAATCCTTATCAAACACCTTTTGCTGCTTCTGCTTCTCCGTTGCAGAAGAAACAAATCAATCTAAAGCACCTAAAGCCTTTCCCAGTGGGATCCAGCTGCAAAGGGCAAGGAAGCAGCAAACACTTTCTCTTACAATCCCTTGCTCCTGGGGCTTATTTAAACTTCCCCAAATTACTTCAGGCTAAGGGAATGGGAAATCAACTCGAAAAACAGAAACAGAGGGCAGGAGGGTGTGCATAAAAGGAGGGGATAGAAAAGGATTAGTAAGAACAAGGGCAGGGAGAGGTTTTGCTTCTATTCTCCCCTCACATCTCATTGGCAGCCCCTCGACACAGAAGCAAGGCAGGATTAATCAGCCACTCGATTTGTTGGCAAACACATCCTTACAAAACCACAGAATGACAGAATGTCAGGGGCTGGAAGGGACCTCAAAAGCTCATCCAGTCCAACTCCCCTGCCAGCGCAGGATCACCTCTACCAGACCACACAGGAAGGTGCCCAGGCGTGATGGGCTGTCCCTTCTTTACTGCATCACACACACTCTAATGGAGACCTTGGGGTTGAGCACCTACCAGCCGGCAGTGAACTCCACATGAGCATCAAAAAACCCAGTGATCTGGCCAGTGGCAGCCTTCCAGCCTTCGATACGAGCTCGGATCAGACCTTCCCTCTTCTGGTTGCGCACCACCTTCACCAGGCCTGGGTACCGTTTGTTGACGTACTCTTCTAGTGGCGCCTTCAGTTCCTCTGGAGAAGAAGAGCCAGAGAACCCATTCAAAAGGTGCAACACCTCCCACCTAAACCAAGCCCTCTCTACTGATGGATACAAACGGGACTGACTGGAGCCACACACCTCTGGACGCTACTGGGAGGGATATCACAGAATCACAGAAGGTTAGGGGCTGGAAGGGACCTACGAGGTCAGGCTGAGGGAGCTGAGGGTGTTCAGTCTGAAGAGGAGCAGGCTCTGGGAGGACCTAATAGCAGCCTGCCCGTACCTGAAGGGGGCCTATAGGAAGGATGGACAGAAGCTGTTTACAAAGGCCTGCAGTGGCAGGACAAAGGACAATGGGTTCAACCTTGAGAAGAGCAGATTTAGACTGGATGTTAGGAATGAGCTCTTTACTATGAGGGTGGTGGAGCACTGGAGGAGATTGCCCAGGGAGGCGGTTGAGGCCACTTCCCTGGAGGCATTCAAGGTGTGGCTTGACAGTGCCCTGGGTGATCTGGGCTAGTGGGGATGTCCCTGCTAACTGCAGGGGGACTGGACTAGATGACCCCTAGAGGTCCCTTCTATGATTCTATGATTCAAAAGCTCATCCAGTCCAACCCCCCTGCCAGAGCAGGATCACCTAGAGCAGAATCACACAGGAATACGTCCAGGCAGGTTTTGAATATCTCCAGAGACAGAGATATAATCATGTAAGGCTAATCGATGCTGGCTGCAAAAGAACAAAGGTGCACTAACCACAACCCTTACAGGGAAATTCAAGGCTGGCAAGAACACTGACAATGATTAAGGAGCCCAATGTCAGCTTTACAAGCCAAGGGCAGCAGGCAGCAAAAGAGCACCCAAAGGTGGCTAAACACAACCCTTACAGGAGAAATTCAAGGCTGCCAAGAGTATTGGCAATGACTAAGGAGCCCAGTGTCAGCTTTACAAGCAAAAGGCAGCAGGCAGCAAAAGAGCACCCAAAGGCAGACTAAACACAACCCTTACAGGAGAAATTCAAGCCTGCCAAGAGCATTGGCAATGACTAAGGAGCCCAGTGTCAGCTTTAGAAGCCAAATGGCAGCAGGCAGCAAAAGAGCACCCAAAGGTGGCTAAACACAACCCTTACAGGAGAAATTCAAGGCTGCCAAGAGTATTGGCAATGACTAAGGAGCCCAGTGTCAGCTTTAGAAGCCAAAGGCAGCAAGAGGCTATCTAGATGGCATTCTGCTATCTAGGTATCACCCCACTGAAAGACAAGAATAGAAAGAATTCACTCATGGCTTCTGCTCTGCATTTCTGATGGAGTTTTTAGCTGAATGAGAAGCTAAAACTGCTGCAAAACCCATCTGATGTCATCGGAACTGCATCAGAACTGTGTACCTGAGCTTCACCATCCTACCGACTCACCCTCGCTACTACAGCCTCAGCATCTGCTGCACAGTTTCCAAGCTCTGCCACTAGGAAAGTTGAAATCCCCCTTGTATTTCTGATAGGATGAAAGAGATTTTGGTTGTGTTCAGATCCCCACACCATGTGCCTTCTGTTCATTGGAAACTGAAGACCATTTACATCTCTCGTTGAAGCCCATGTATGGCTGAGAACACAATGGACCTGTCAGCCTGCAGACATCATTAGCATTAGGCCTTTTGATAGTTCATAGAATCATAGAATTGTTTTGGTTGGAAGAGACCTTTAAGATCATCAAGTCCAATCTTCCACCTAACACCACCATGTCCATTAAACCATGTCCTAAAGTGCTATGTCCATGTGTTTCTTGAATACCTCCAGGGGCTTCACCAGTTCCCCGAGCAGCCTGTTCCAATCTCTGACCACTATTCCAGCCTAAACCTATACTGGCACAATTTCAGGCCATTTCCTCTTGTTCTATCACCTGAAAGCAGGGAGAAGACACCAATCCCCACTTCACTCCAACCTCTTTTCAGGGAGTTGTAGAGAGTAATGAGCTCTTCCCTCAGCCTCCTCTTCCTCAGACTAAGCAACCCTACTTCTCTCAGACACTCCTCACCAGACCTGGTCTCTACCCCTTCACCAGTTTTGTTGTTCTTCTCTGGACCTGCTCCAGCACCTCAATGTCTTTCTCGTAGAGAGGGGCCCAAAACTTAGCACAACATTCGAGGTGCAGCCTCATCAGTGCAGAATACAGTTGCAAGCACTAAGTACAAAAGACACAGAGGAGAGGCTGAGGGACTTGGGGCTGTTCAGGCTAGAGAGAAGGCTCCGAGGTGACCTTATTGTGGTCTTTCAGTATCTGAAGGGGCCTACAAGAAAGCTGAGGAGGGACTCTTTAGGCTGTCAGGTAGTGATAGGACTGGGGGAAATAGAACAAAGCCAGAAATTAGTAGATTCAGATTGGATGTTAGGAAATTCTTCAGCATGAGGGTGGTGAGAGCCAGGAACAGGTTGCCCAAGGAGGTGGTGGAAGCCTCATCCCCAGAGGTATTTATGACCAGGCTGGATGAGGTTCTGGCCAGCCTGATCTAGTGTGAGGTGTCCCTGACCATGGTAGGGGGGGTTGGAACTGAATGATCCTTGTGGTCCCTTCCAATCTCAATTAATTCTATGATTTTAAAATGGAAGCAAGTGAAAGGTTACAACAAGGACTAAGCACTTGTGTGTTTTTTCAGTGATCTGGGAAAGTGCCTGTACTCTGCCAGAAGGTTTGGTCTTTAAGCCTCCAGCTGCATCAGTGAAATAAATGCACAGAGCTCTATTGAGGAGAGAGACTCCAACAGCTAAGCAGTAACACTGTGTGCCCACATGGCCTCAACATCCTGAAAGCAGTTTGCTAAGAATGTCTTTTACTCCTGGGAGGGCCCAGAACAGCAGAAAATTGAGATATAGAATCATAGAATCAACCAGGTTGGAAGTGACCTACAAGATCATCCACTCCAACCTAGCACCCAGCCCTATCCAGTCAATCAGACCATGGCACTAAGTGCCTCATCCAGGCTTTTCTTGAACACCCCCAGGGACAGCGACTCCACCACCTCCCTGGGCAGCCCAT
>WAAF01018256.1:73622-315986 GCA_013400475.1 Tricholaema leucomelas
CCAGGATGCCATTGGCCCTCTTGGCCACCTGGGCACACTGCTGCCTCATCTTCAGCCTACTCTCTACCAGTACCCCCAGGTCCCTCTCTGCCTGGCTGCTCTCAGCCACTCTGCCCCCAGCCTGTAGTGCTGCTTGGGGTTGTTGTGGCCAAAGTGCAGAACCCTGCACTTGGCCTTGTTAAATCTCATCCCATTGGCCTCTGCCCACCCATCCAGCCTGTCTAGGTCCCTCCGCAGGGCTCTCCTACCTGCTCCTAGCTTGGTGTCATACAGTTCATGATCTCAAATCATAGTCTACTACCCTTTGACATGCAGGATAAGAAAAAAAAATAACAGGAAAAAAAGAAGTCACCTTTAACATAACCCACGCGGTAAAAGACTTGAGATGTACAAGCACACGTGGGTTCCTACGGGCTAGAAACACAGCAATGGAGAGCAGAAGAGTAAATAGCAAGTCCCATCTGCTGGCCTTAACCCAAGAAATTATCAAAGGAAAAAGGATTATCTGTTCCTTTCCCTTCCACGCCTTCTTCCAAGCACATAAAACATGTTTTCTTCAGACTGCCTTTCTGGGGTGGTTCTCTTCACATATCAATTTCCCCAAAGTCTCATTTCTCTTTTATGCTGAAATGGGAATCAAAAGAATAAAGCAAATGAGCCCCTTCCTCAATTCAAAGCATCTGCATCACACACATAGATAACTCAGCAACTTGCATTTCGTGCTGAGCCACTCAGAGGAAAAAGAAAACAGTATTTCATGGAGACAACAACTCTCCCAAATGGTTTTAAGGAGACAGAGACACAGATTTTTTTTTTTTTTGACAGATGAAGCTCTACAAGCTCAGCACTGGCATCTCACATTCTTTTTGTCAGGTCATCAATGCTGCAGACCATGGCAGCAGAGGCTAGCCTGAACAATTAAAACTATTTTCAAATTGGGACCTTTCATCTCATTTGGAGGAAAATAAGAGAAAAAAATCATCCTGGGAATTGCCTGAGCAGCAAAAAGGAGAGCACAGCTCCAGTGAAACAGGATGAATTGTAGCGCCGTGCCTCAAAGGCAGCCAAGGGTGAAGCCTGGGAGATTCATCTGCCCACCGCACTTGTAACAGGCAGCTTGTCAGAAACTCCCTGGAGAGCCACAGCCACATCTTGCTCCTTTCTGAAAGGATGGTGGATGCCAAGGGGTGAAGAACTCATCTTCTGAGAGCATGAAGGCCAGTACAGCACACCTGTGCAACCACACAAGGTGACCGTGAAGAGCCAGCCAAGATGATGTTTATGATGAGCAGCATTCTAATCCACCACTCTGGTCATCAGCAGAGGCCAGAGTGCCCTCTTCTCTTGCCATCAATGCATGCTTCAGGCATCCCTAACAGAATCAGAGAATCAACCAGGTTGGAAGAGAGCTCCAAGATCATCCAGTCCAACCTAGCACCCAGCCCTGGCCAATCAACTAGACCATGGCACTAAGTGCCTCAATGCATCAACAGGCTGCTACCCAACTGCAGAAACACTCAGGAGGAACAAAAGCATTAAGCAGATATGGGAAATGTGGTTCCAGACCCTCTGCTGCTAAGGGCTCCCTGTCCAACCTTGCCCAGATCCCCAGGCTTGGCTCCCTGCCCTCCATCCCTGTCTGGCCCAGCCCACAACACATGCCTTTTGAAAAGTCACTTTTCTTATGCACCAGGCAAGCCCTAATGGAGAGGATTGCTGCACATCTGTGCTGGCCTTTGCCAGTGTCTCACCCTCCTGAGCTGGTTTACATCTCTGCAGGAAGAGGGCATGGTGCACAGCAGCTGCTGAGTGCTATTTTGGTGCGATGAGATACATACTTAGCACTCAACTGAGCAGCCAGCCAGGACAGTGATGGAGTGAGCTTTGAATTCCATTCTTCGGTGCACCCAGAAGTGCAGGTGTGGAAAATCCAGTACTAAGTAACACAAGTGAAATGCCAGCCTCCAGGAATGCTGTGCAAAACTCCCATCCAAGCATCAACTCAGCCTTAGAATCATAGAATCACAGAATGGTTTAGGTTGGAAGGGACCTCAATGATCATCCAGCTCCAACCCCCTGCTATAGGCAGGGACACCTCCCACTAGAGCAGGCTGCTCAAGGCCTCATCCAGCCTGGCTTTAAATGCCTCCAGGGAGGAAGCAAAAAACTAAGCTCTGCAATGGAATCTGGAGACTCCTTTCTCTTCTGTACCCCATGGCACTCTTCCCTCCCACACTCAGCATCCTTTGAGGAAGCCTACTGGACCATCCTTTGGAGCACATCCCCATCATTCCTAAGTCATGGTTATCAAGCATGCAGTCAGTATTCACACATGGAGGTATCTCTGATCATTTAACCTTTGCCATTGCACAACCAGCTTGCAGGGAAGATTTGTAGAGAGAAACCCTACTGAAAATGCCAGCAGGTTCAATTTCAATCCTGCCTTTTGCTCTCCATCTGTCTGTATTGATCTTCACTGAAGGGCAAGTCCAAGGAACTAAAATCCAATAGACCTGTTGCTCTATTAAAAAAACCCATCTGGCAGGTGCAATGACTTATGTTATCTAGTGCAAAGTATTTTGTCACCTATGTGAGCCTTCTGGGAAACAGGTCTGCCAAAGAAATTGAACCACCTGATGCTACTGAAAGTAACCATGGCATGGACATATGCCCAGAAGCAACCTGAGAACATCCACTGCTCAGTGCTCCACACCACAAATCCTACCCAAATCTCCCCAGAGCCTGTTGAAGTCCCTAGAACTCAAGTGGGGAACTGCCTGTTGTCACACAACACAAGACCAATGACATCAGAGGAGCTCAAAAAGCTACCAATGGCAGAAAATTTCTCATACAATGGCCAGGTGGTCCCAGAGAATGGACTGCACCTCCTCTCCACCCCTAAAGAAAACATGGTTGTGTTTGCCAGGCTGAGCTGGGTGGGAAAAGTCTGCAGAGCCTGAGGCTGTTATCAGAAACTCTGAAGGTTGGAGGGCACAGAAGTCAGGGCTGGGAGCCACCAGCCCTTCCCTGCCCCACACTTTTGCCTGCCTGAATCACACCAAAGCCATCACTGATGAGGTTTCTGCAGCACAAACTCACAAAAGAAACTGCAATAAATTAGCACTAGAATGTTTGCAGTGAGGCTTGGAGACAGGTGAGTCTTTGAAACTTTTTGCCTGCAAATACTGAAGAGGGGAACAGGAGCAAGGATTAATTCTCATGCAGGATTACAGGCAAAACTGGACCCACAAGGTGCAGTCAGCTGCAAGCCTTTGGTTCAGTGAAAGCCAAATGTCTCTCCAGTTCCTCCATGCCCACACAACCTCCAGACTCACATGAGGAAACAGAGCCAGGCACCAGAGCTGTTCAAGAGCTATCAGGTAAGAAGAAGGTTCGAACTCTCAGCCCACCTACATTGTCAGCTTTCAGGAGTTCATTCAACCTAAGCCTTTATGCAAGACCTCAGCACTTAGCTTTAATGTCCTGTGACAAGAGAATGTCATGTTAGACGCAGACCTTCTGCCAAATCTCACATTCTTGATTTGATCCAGATCTGGGGCTCTGTTTTAATGGAGCTTTAGATGTGATCCTTACTGTAAAGAATTCCAGTGAGACACTAGAACAGTCTACTCAGGGAGGTTGTGGATGTCCCTTCCCCTAGAGATGTTCAAGGCCAGGTTGCCTTGAACAATCTGGCCTAGTTGAGGGTGTCTTGCCCATGGCAAGGGGGTTGGAACTGGTGATCTTTAAGGTCCCTTCCAACTCAAAGCATTTTATGAATCATCAATGAGGTTGGACTAGATGACCTCCAAAGGTCTATTTCAACCCATATTAGAAAATACAGAATAACATGGGTTGGAAGAGACCTTAAAGATCAAAGCCCAACTGCTAAACTGGCACTGCCAGGTCACCATCAATCCATATCGTTCCATGATTCTATGAACTGGAGACAAACCAAGCAGGTCTGCTGCTCTCCTCCATACCCTGGCAGGACCTGAAAGCCTTGGATTTGAACACCAGCAGGACAGCACCAGGTCAGCTACAACTAAGCAACCCGGTGAGGAGCTGGAATAATGAGGTTGGCCCAGTCCCTAGGAGACGCTGAGATATGATTCAGCTTCTTGCAGCTGTGTTAAAACCTCGCTTGAAACACAAACACATGGAACCCAGGCGAGGCAGCTCCCAGGAGAGCACGCACAAACTGCTGTTGTTGCTGCTGAAATGAGCTGCAGAACAAGAAAGTGATCTATCAAGTCACAGCTAATACGTTACAGCCAGGTAAATTATGACCCATAGCATGTCTCACTGAGCGCAGCCAGCTCCTTCAAGCAGCCTTTTTATCCAAAGGTTTTCTTCCCTACCGAGAGGTTTGCTTTTCAAACAGATATTATCCCAGATTAAAACCACCCAAAGACAGCCAAGGAAAAAAAAAAAAATACAGAATAAAACCAAAAAGAAGCAGGTGATGATGAAGCTACAGCCTCAGACAAGGTGTGCAGCTGTGAGATAACGTCACATCTCAGAGGCACGTTGCTGCATCCCTCCAACATCCCAGGCAGCACCTTATCACTCCGAAACACAACCTGTGCACTGCCTTTGTAATTACACCCCTGCAACAAACACAAACAAAAGCAGCCTCCAAAAAAAGTCTTTACAAAGTACAACGTGCAGCTCTGGTTCAAACTACAACTCCCCGAGCTTCCTCCTTCGAGGGGGGATTTTGTTTTCCTTCTTTTCTCCATTACAATGCAGCAGTCTCTTGAATCTGTTTACAGCTCAGGCAGAAGGAATCAGAACCAGTGTGTTTATTAACTTTTAATCTCTCGCTGCCTGCTTTTACGTTGTGTGCTGCAGCTGTACACCCCACGTTACAACAAAGCTGAGCACGAGATGTGTCTAACGAGCCTTCAGAAGCAGTTTGTTCCACTCTGAAAACTACAAAACACCAAAAGGTTTCATGGTGCCTGTGCAACTCATTAGTGGTCTACCCAGAGGGCACATCGCAGCCAGGGTGTGCAGGGTATGCAGCTCCTATCTCTGTCCCTGGGACTAATTTAAGAACCTGAAGTTGACTTGGAAATCCCAGGTGTCTTTTTATATCTGCTTTGGGAACATGCTTGGCTCTTCAATTACTCACACAAGTTCTGTTTCCTTATCACATCTGGGTAAAAAACTCCCTGTTGAAACCTACACAGAACAATGCCCTGAGCTATGGACTTTCATGGGCCTCTGCTAACTTTCCCAGAGGCTGCTTTTGGTAACCCACCAAGGCACAACACACCTCCTGGGTTTCAGCCCCTGTTCTCTGAAGGTCAACTTTCTTTCAGGTATATCATAGAATCAGGCAGGTTGGAAGAGACCTCCAAGATCATCCTGTCCAACCTAGCACCCAGCCCTGTCCAAACAACCAGACCATGGCACTAAGTGCCCCAGCCAGGCTTTTTCTGAACAACTCCTGGTACGGCGACTCCACAATCTCCCTGAGCAGCCCATCCCAATGGCAAATCACTCTCTCTGTGAGAGAGAACCTCAAACCCCACCCCCACCTCCCCCCCCAGAGGCTTTGGCCAGGCCACTGTGACATGCCACAGAGCCACAGAAATCATCCCTCGAACCCAGGCAGCTGCTTACAAAGACATTAAAGTTATTCCTCCTCTTGTTCAATCACAGCCATCAAAGTTTCACCCACCCATCCGCATCCTCTGCTCGGCACCAGCACATGATCCTCCAGGATTCATCTCCAAATCTTGGAGCTCATGAGAAACTATTTTCCTGTAATTACTTTTCTGCAACAGCCAAATCTATATATTACAACGACTTTGTAATATCCAAAGTATCAGCAATAGGATGTTGCTATTGCTGCTCACAATTATTTCCTACCATTAGTGGGAATGACATGACAATGTTATTGCCATTAATAATTCTTTCTTGTCATTGAAGCTCCTTGATAATGCAGAAAGTGAATGCATGGGTCCCAGAGATGTGTTCTGGTTTGCATCATTTCTTTTACATGAGAAAAGTGGATTATTACACGCTTGGGAGGAGCTCTCCATAAACATCTGCCAAGTTACCTCATTATCTGCCTTCAAATTCCTCCTTAAGAATCTCATTTGTCATGATGCTTACACAAAGACTCAACAGCATAACACTGCCATTACTAACTCCACCAGCTATTAGCATCACCTCACTGCCTGCACCCACTCTCTCCCTGTATAATTCCATCGCAAGGTTTCTGAGGACAAAGCCATCTTGGTGTTCAGGTGTGGTAAAATCCCTCAGCACAATCCTGGGCCATCACTAGAGCCTCTGAATGTTCAGTGTTGAGTACAGGGGAAGAAGAACCTCCCTCATCCAACTGGCCACACTGTTCCTGATACAGCCCAGGATGCCATTGGCCCTCTTGGCCACCTGGGCACACTGCTGCCTCATCTTCAGCCTACTATCCACCAGTACCCCCAGGTCCCTTTCCTCCTGGCTGCTCTCAGCCACTCTGTCCCCAGCCTGTAGTGCTGCTTGGGGTTGTTGTGGCCAAAGTGCAGAACCCTGCACTTGGCCTTGTTAAATTTCATCCCATTGGCCTCTGCTCACCCATCCAGCCTGGCCAGGTCACTCTGCAGGGCTCTCCTACCTTCCAACAGCTCCACACCTGCTCCTAGCTTGGTGTCATCTGCAAACTTACTGATGCTGGACTCAATCCCCTCATCCAGATCATCAATAAAGATACTGAACAGGACCAGCCCCAGCACTGACCCCTGGGGCACACCACTAGTGACAGCTGCCAACTGGATGTGGCACCATTCACCACCACTCTCTGGGCTCGGCCTTCCAGTCAGTTCCTGACCCAGCACAGAGTGAATCTGTCCAAGCCACGAGCTGCCAGTTTAGCCAGGGGCTTGTTGTGGCAGTGTCAAAGGCTTTGCTGAAGTCCAGGTAGACTACATCCACAGCCTGCCCCACATTCACCTAGCAGGTAACCTGATCATAAAAGGAGATCAGGTTGGTCAGGCAGGACCTGCCCTTCCTAAACCCATGCTGGCTGGGCCTGATCCCTTGGCCATCCTGTAGGTGCTTTGTGATGGCACTTAGATGTAGTCCTAAGAGACAGCATGATCCTATGATCAGCCTCCCTGGCTAGATGGGTGCCACAAGACACTTCCAACACAACTAATGGAGTTTGGTCAGCCTGCCAAAAAAACAGCACAGAGAGCTGGAAGTGCATGGACATGCTACAACCTTTGGCCACCTGTCTCACTGTCTTGTCAACACACTGCCACCATTCAGCCTCACCCCTAAACAACGCCAGAACTGGCCCAGTCTTGGCAAATCACTAGGAAGACGATGCCTTGTGATCTCAGCAGGGGATAAAGAGACTTCATTCTGCATCGTCGCTGCCAGTTGCAGTCTCAGCTTGTTGTGGGGGGGGGGGTGGTGACACTCTTCAAAAGGTTTTGTCTCATTGTCCTGTGCCTCTCCAGAGCACTTGACTCAGTATTAGCCTCAGTGTTGCACACTGAATGATGGGTGGAGGTTGTTTAGAAATACATTTCTTTAGGCACAGCAATGGATAGAGAAGCTCAACAATGAATACCAATTTAGCTTGGTAGAAGCTAGCTAGCTTAGCTAGCTTGTTTTTTAGAGTGCTCATCTCTTCACCCCATTGATGTGGTAAAATTGAGAGCAGCAGGATCTCACTGGGGTGTTTAGAGACATCTAAGTGTTCAACACAGCAGCACCACATCGCCTCCACGTTCTCTTCACTAGCCACACAGTTCCAGCTCTGAAATCCCACGGCTTCACTGGTGCACATCAACCCTAGCTTTTGCACTAAAGCTGCTGCAATTTCCATCAGCTGAGGAGCTGCCCTCAATGATTTTTTTTTCCTTGGGTTTTTTTTTTTTTGTCTTTACTGGTAATTATAATTCATCAGCTTTCTATGGTGCTCATTACTGTGGTATTTGAGTGCCTATTTTTACAGGCTTGAGTAGCTTGCTGTACACCATCTCATCTCATTGCAGACAGACGAGCAACCTCTCAGGCTCCCTCTGGAAATGAGCTCTCCACATCCTGCACTCTCCCTGTTCTCTTCTGATCACTGCATATGTCTTTTATTTTTTAATATAATATTAGAAACATGCAGTACAAACAAAGGAGGCAGCAATTAAAGTCACTTAACTGTTTTCTGTTCTTCTTGAAGAATTTCACTACCCTACTTTCATTATCCAACTGTATGCTAGGAAGAATTTCTTTGCTGCAAGAGTGGTCAGGCACTGGAACAGGCTGTCCAGGGAGTCACCATCCCTGGTGGTGTTCAAGAAACCTATGAACATGGCATTTGGGGACATGGTTTAATGGCCATGGTGGTGTTGAGTTGATGCTTGGACTGAACGATTGAGAGGTCTTTTCCAAATGATTCTATATTGGGGAATAAAAAATAACCTTGGAAGAATCCAAGTCTGAAAATGCTTCCAGATGAAACCACCTCCTGTGGCCTTGTGAAATCAAAAGGCAGAAGGGAAAGTATTGCAACAGTGACTGTGAGCAGGCTGAAGCAGCCAACACGAGTGTAATGGGAGAAACCTAACATATCTCTTTGTGAGTTGCTGTGGCCTCACTTGAGCAGGTTGGGTGTGTTTGTTTCTTCTTCTTCCTCTTTACTTATCTTTCTCATATCAAAACCAAAATATTAGAGGAAGGAGGTCCTCTGCAGGGTCCCAGCCATTTATAAAGCCTGGGACATTATTTTACAGATAGGGAAATTGAGGCATGCAGAGAGAAAGCCTCTCATTTAACACCACTGCACAGGGCTGAAGTGGACTAAGCTCACTGGGTTCTGGGCTCTTGTCCCTCAGCTGTAGTAAATATTTAGGGCTGCACCTCTGCAGCAACCAAAGTCTTACTAAAACCAAGAATGCACCTAGAAGTTGACTCTCTGAATGCTGCCACAAAGAGAAAGCTAAGCTGTCCTTCTGCTTCCCTTCAGCCTTCTAGCTTTCAGCTGCACGTTCAATTAATAATTAGCTCAGATTTTAACTTGGGCTTGATCCTGTTTCTTTTTTGCTACAGAAGCAGGAGAGGGCTGATCTGCCTGCTAGCACACCTGCCACCTCGCACCACGGTCCTCCCAGCAGCGTTGCTGCTCCCAAAGAAGCACAACTCCTCCACAAGATTTAAAGAAATTAAACTCCCTCCTGGTGCTTTGGAGATTCAAGGCCCAGCCTTGCTAACCTTCATCACTGTTGTCATCCACGAGGATAATCTCCTTCAGGAGGTGAGCTGGCGTGTGATTAACAGCGCTGTGCACCGACCGCAGGATAACAGAGAGCGCTTCGTTCACGAAGATGAAGATGATGGAGATCTGGGGTAGGTCCTTGCTGTATTTCAACTCTTTGCATCTGCAGCACATAAGGCAGAGAGAGAGGCAGGGTTACAGAGCGCTCTGCAGAGCTTGGAGTCAGGCAGGCACAACGAATACACAGTGCAAACCCAGGGCTGACACCTCACAGCTTCACATGTCTGCACGCTACAGCTGCCTGCACCTGGTGTCCACGGTACTGCCTACAAGAGTTGGTGACAGAGTGTCCTCTGAGCTCAGACAGCACTGAGGACAAGCTGCCAGTCCAGAGTTCACTGAACTGTGGTTGTGGTGGGGTGAGTTGTGTGTCTATGTCTGTATGTGTGTGGGCACGAGACAAAAAGCAGATTGCAGAAAAGAAAATGTCTTTGCCGTTGGAAGCAAAACTCCACATTCCTGCTGTGGTTTCAGACCAGTTGGTGCTCAGAAATGAGCCTTGCTCTTAAATGGCACTCGGGAATTTTCTTCCTGTTTGCCTAGGACCCAAATGGATATGAAACAATCCTTGGTTAAGTAGTCTTAATAAAGGTTTTAGCACTCTCTGTAGATACTGCTGAGCACATTCCCATCTCTAAAGTACCCCACCAGAGCACAGCCTTGAATCGGTGTCTGTACTTCACAGCCAGAACACATTCAGAACAAAACGTTGTGACCATCTCTCTGGGCTTCAGAGGTAATTGCTTATCTCAACCTGCTTTTGTGGCTGGGTGTCTGCTTAGACACATTTCTGTGCATCAGAGTGGAAGTGGAAGGAGTCCTCAGGTCACCTACCAGCCAGCTGCACCCTTGACAAGAAGTAAGTTCACCTTACATTGATACAGCAGAACTCAAGACCAAGGACACCCACAGAGGAGAAATATGATAGGTTGAAGTGGAAGAGATCTTGCAGGTAACACACAGCTCTCCAAGGAGCACACATAATTTCCAGTGTGAGATAGATGTTGTTTTAATCATTACAGATGGAAAATCCTTCCAAGATTATCAAGTCCAAGCATTATCTAACCCTACCAAGGCCACTACTGCACAATCTTGGTGAGCACCCTATCTAGAAGGCTTTTAAATACATCCAGGGATGGGGATTGAACCGCATGCCTGGGCAGCCTGGTCCAGTCTTTGCGAACCTTTTTGGTACAGAAGTTTTTCCTAATGTCCAACTTAAACCTCCCCTGGTGCAACTTGAGTGATCTCCTCTTGTCCTGTCACTTGTTACAGGGAAGAAGAGATCAACACTCAAACCTCCTTTGACACAATTGAAGACAGTAAGAAAGTCTCCCCTCAGCCTCCTTTTCTCCAGACTAACTCCAGGTCCCTCACCCATTCCTCTCAAGACTTGGAAGCCTAATCTTAGAATCATAGAGATATTTCAGTTAGAAAAGACCTCTAAGATCATCAAGTCTTGAACATCCCCAGGGATTGTGACTCCACCACCTCCCTGGGCAGCCTGTTCCAATGTCTGAGCACTCTTGCAGGAAAGAAATTTTTCCTCATATCCAACCTAAACCTCTCCTCATGCAACTCAAGGCCACCTGATGATAGGGAAAAGAGACCAACCCCCACCTCACTACAATCTCCTTTCAGAGACATCAAACTGTTGCAGCAAGTCCAGAGGAGGCCATGGAGATGCTCAGAGGGCTGCAGTAGCTCTGCTATGAGGACAGCCTACAACAGTTGGGGCTCTTCAGCCTGGAGAAGAGAAGGCTTCAAGGAGACCTTGTAATAGCCTTCCAGTATCTGAAGGGGGCCTACAGGAAGGCTGGGGAGGGACTGTTTACAAGGTCCTGTAATGACAGAACAAGGAGTAATGGGTTTAAACTGAAAGAGGGGAGATTTAGATTGGATGTTATGGAGAAGTTCTTTGCAGTGAGGGTGGTGAGACACTGGCACAGGTTGTCCAGGGAGGTTGTGGAGATCTTGAGGTCTGCTGTATCAAAGATCACATTGGGTGATTCTGTGCTCCACAACCTCCCTGGAGGCGTTCAAAGCCAGGCTGGATGAGGCCTTGAGTGACCTGTTCTAGTGGGAGGTGTCCCTGCCTGTGGCAGGGGGTTGGAACTGCATAAGCTTTGAGGTTCCTTCCAACCTAAACCATTCTGTAATTGTAGAGAGCAATAAGGTCTCCCCTCAGTCTCCTCTTCTCCAAGAGAAGGACTGCCTGAAGACAGTTCCTGCAGAAGCAAACAATCTTTAACTACTTCAAACAATTTAAGCAAATCCTCCAGTCTTCCCTACAACAAGCACATGTGAAGGGGGGAGAAGAAAATGAGGCTTCCCTGCTCCTCTCTGCATTCATGACAGATTAGACATGCAACATTAGCAGCGTTCACAGAACACAATCAGCCTTTACCAAGGAAATCCTGCCCAGATAAGCAAAGAAAGACCAAACAACATCCCAGTAGCTTCAAGCTCATTGACTGCCCAAGAATGACTCGGTATTTAATTGTACTGGGTGTTTCTTAGGCAACAGCAGGCATTCTTCAGCCTCCAAGATGAGACTTGGGAGACAAAGGTTTTCACAGAAATACAGCTCCTTATGAATCCTCTCAGTCAAACAATATGCCAGATAAAAACAAGGTTCTATTTCTTCATTTAACTACTGCCTATCCTAAAGCTAGCCGAGTTCTCTACAAAAGGCAACATACCAAATGCTGAAAGAAATCAGCTAAAGGAAAGATGTCTCTTTAAAATGAATGAGCAGTCCTGATGGGGCAAAGTGACAACCGACCCTGAAATCCTGCCAGGAAAGTCAAACTAGACTGACTCCAAGATTAAAAACCTGCTTTTGATACCTGTCGATACCTGTTAAGCTGAAGAGAAGGTGGTCACAGGAGCAAGACTATTTCCTTTTAATCATTGCACACCTCTGGGCAGCTTTTCCCTGGGGGCACGTTTCAAGGGGATAAAGAGCTCAGTTTGTGATCAAAGGAGTTCGGTGGAAAAGCCAAACCAAACCCTCTGAGGGTTCATCTCCCACTCATTCGCATTCGCCCCGCACCACTCTTATCGTGGTTCTCCTTCCCCGATTGCTGAGGACAGGCAAACAAAGATACAAGGAGAAGAGATAAGTCCTGGCAAGGAGGGAGCATGTCAAATACCCACATTGTTCGCATGCACAAAGCTGCAACTCCCCAAAGGCAGGCGGGGGGAGGCAAAGGCTTTGCATAAACCCCGCGCTCTCCAGTGGCTTTGGTTTTAACCACAGGAAGGGAAGGCAGCAAGTTACAAAACCAAATTAACATCAAGCTTGTCAGCCTCCCTCGCATGGGCCCTCTTGAGTTGTTGGTGCACACAGCAGCTGGCCTGAGCGATGCTCTCTGCCCACAGCCATGTGCTGCCAGACTTCAACCCTCCGGGCTCCACCACAGCGATTTACTGCTGCCAAGTTGAGACATCAACAAATGTTTGCGTGTGTGTGCGAGAAGCCACCCGGGGCTTTCAGGGCCCTCCTGGGGCTAAGGAGGGGAAAATGAGCAAAAAATGCTCAAGTTCAAACCTAATCAGAAGGTGGTGTGAAGAACTAGTTAGAAACAGCAAGAAGAAGGAGCATGCAAGACGAGAAGGGGTGAGCTGTTGGTTGGTTGGTGCTTTGTGGGTTTTTTCTTCTAAGCATTTTAAACAGCAAAGGGACTGATCTGGAGTCTCTGGTTCAGCCTCAGCCTTCAGACCATTTATGTGCAGGGGAACAGAGCTTTGAGTGGTTTGCTCCTAGAAACATTTCAGACAGCACTTGGGGGAGGATTTACTGTCTGGCAGTGGGTCAGTGGGTTAGGACCTTGCTGGCTTCTGCCAGCAGTGGGCAGAAAGACTGTTGGGCTGCCTATCACTCCCTTACAGAGCTCCATCTTTCATCTCCACCCCCTCATATCCTGAAGGACAGCACCTTTCCAACCCTAAGCAGGTGCCTTTTCTGTGCAACGTAGGAAAACACACGATGTGAAATTTCTGCTGCCTTCACAGAATCACAGACTGTCAGAGGCTGGAAGGGACCTCCAAAGCTCATCCAGTCCAACCCCTTGCCAGAGCAGGATCACCTAAGGAACACATCCAGGCAGGTTTTGAGTATCTCCAGAAAGGGAGACTCCACAACCCCCCTGGGCAGCCTGTGCCAGGCTTCTGTCACCCTCACAGGGAAAAAAATCCTCCTCACATTTACATGAAACTTCCCATGCTTCAACTTCCATCCACTGCCCCTTGTTCTGTCATTGGGCATCAGCCAGCAGAGCCTGGCTCCAGCCTCTTGGCACTCACCCTCCACATATCTATAAACACAGATGAGGTCACCCCTCAGAGGGCTTCTCTTCTCCAAGCTAAAAAGCCTCAGCTCTCTCAGGCTCTCCTCATAACAGAGATGTTCCATTCTCTTCATCATATTGGCTGCCCAGGGAGGTGGTGGAGTCGCCGTCCCTGGAGCTGGTCAAGGCAGGATTGGACGTGGCACTTGGTGCCATGGTCTAGCCTTGAGCTCTGTGGTAACAGGTTGGACTTGATGATCTATGAGGTCTCTTCCAACCTTGGTAATACTGTGAGACTGTGGTATTTGTGGCTCTGTGCTGGACTCTCTCAAGCAGTTCTATGTCCCTCTTGAACTGGGGGTCCCAGAATTGAACACTGTTTCAAGTGCTGGCACCAACCCAGAGCACAGCAGGAGCAATGACAAAGGACTTGGGAAGGAGTTCCAAGCAATGGCTATCAAACCACACTTGAGATGCATTTTCCCCCTCTGACCATAGTTATCATCTTTAGAGGAGAAAGCTTTGGCTACTTATCAGGCAGTACCTTAAAAACTCAGATCCCAGGCCAAAATACTTCTAATCTTATGTTTCACAACTCAGTAACTATCCAAAAAGGGATGCAGTGGGCCAGAACTGGATTCTAGCAAAGCTCTAGCCCAGATCGTGGGCAGGTCTCTTTAGGGATTAGCAATTAATGAGATAAATGTGATAGTTGAGAAGGTTCTCAGGGGAGGCTTTGCTGAAGGCAAAGCAGCACATAGGAGGCAAGAGACCCTAAGAATAAAACTGAGATTTTTTTACCAAGCTTTTCTGAAACCCAATTTGACACGAAAGCAAATCCACTTCTTAATGGATTCACAACTTCTCAGATCTTCCAGGAGAAGAATCTCATGTTCCATTTCTAATGCTCAGCTCACACTGTATCTGGGCTGCCCAGGAGTTAAGTCTTGGTCCAGTAAACTGGATTTCCAAGGGAACACTCCATATATCTGAAAATCTTTCAAGGAAATTGAATGGAAAGACCATCACAATAGATTCCTGTTGCTGCCAGTGATTAATCACCCATAGGGTTAAAGACCAGCACCTCATTTTAGATGTAAATTTGTCCACTTTCAACTTTCCATTGTTGTCACCAAGTCCTTCCAGAAACTATTCCTTCCATCTATCAGGTGCTCAGCAGCCAAGAGCCCATCTGCACATGGCCCCAGGGCAGAGCTGCACAAACACAGGCACTGTGTCAGTCTACAAAAGGGCAGTATCTGGCCTTCTGCATCTGAAAATACTTCTGACTGGAGCAAACTGAAGCAGAATGCAGTTGAGCCCTCACAATCCCCTCTTTGCTAGATGAGAAACACTCAGCTGGTACAGCGCAGAATGCTACTTGCCTGCCAACACCTGTAAACTCATTAGTGCAGGTTATACAGTGACATTTTCCCCACTAAATCCTCCTCTCTTCAGTTAAATGTAGGCTGGCACCTGCTTGCAGGATTTACATCCAAATATCATGAATCAATAGCAAAAAGAGAAACAGACCCTTTATAGTTTTGTCTCTGCTTCAGATCAATGGGGTGTCAGAGCAAGAGGCATTTTATGTCCCATTAAATCATGCTTGACTACATCCCATTAAATCATGCTCACAGAACTCTAAGTTTTCAGAGGCTGGAGATAGTTCCTAACATACAGCACTGGGTTCAATTTAAAGACCTTGCTGAGCTCTCCTGGAGAAGAGTAACTTGTATCCAAAGACAAATGGAGTTTACTCCATCCTTGGTCCAAGGCTCAAACACAGCATGGTGGGGGTTGGAAGGGACTTCTGGAGATCATCCAGTCCAACCTACCCTGTTGAAGCAGGGTTACCCACAGCAGCTTGCCCAGGATCACAATGTCCAGGTGGGTTCAGAATCTCTCCAGAGAAGGACACTCCACAACCTCTCTGGGCAGTCCAGGCTCTCACCTCCAAGTAATAAGTTTTTCCTTTAGTTCAAGTGAAACCTCCTGTGCTGTAGTTTGCACCTACTGTCCCCTGTCCTACCACCAGGCATCACTGAAAAGAGCCCAGCCTCACCCTCATGACCTCCACCCTTTAGATACTGATCAGCATTGCTGAGATCCTCTCTGGGGCTGCTCTTCTCCAGTCTATAGGGCCCAGGTCTCTCAGCCTCACCTCATGACACATCTTTTTTTTTGCTTCAGCAACAAACTCACAGACAGATCACAAACACCAGACCCATCATGATTGTCTGATCTTAAACCTCAGCCTTGCAAGCACATGGACCAACTCCCAACATCCTCCTCACCCACCCCACAGTGGTATCAAGGAGCTGGATGCATGTAGGGACCGCTACTGGACTGTGGACACTGTCACCTTTCCTGGCTCTTTCTCGTACACGAAGCACAAGCCTGTGACCAAAAGAACACGCCAGGAAACTCGGGAAACAAAATATATCTACAGGGGACATTTTTTACTGTGAATTCTTTGCAGTCATTGCTTTATAGAAGGAGCCATTCAGAAACAAATGAAGGATGAGAAAGGGAGATGGGGGAAGGGGAAATCTGGCTGAGTTCCTGCTGAACAGCTTGGCATACATCAGGCTGTATTAATCAAGCCACCCAATTTCAAAACACCCCCCTCCAAAAAAATAAATAAATAAAGCAAGTTTTGCTCCTACATCTATTTGTCTGCTGCAGGAGTCTGCCTTTGAACCTTCCAATCATTTGTTTTATGCTCGCCACACAGCTGTAAATCTGCTCTTTGGTGCAGCAAGTGAGATTAGGATGTTTATTGGCTGTCTCAGTAACAGAAAAGGGATATCACATCATATCATATCACTCACTGCTTCGTGATCCCACAGCAGAAAAATAACCCAGAAGCACAGCAAGCACTCCTGGAGCACAAAGAGGCTATGAAATGGCAAGTAGCATTTAAAAAGCACTTCTTCCTGCTCAGTGACTGACACCAGCCCCTCTGTTACTCGATTAATACATATCAACTGCCTTCTGGGGCACAAAGCTCTGCCCGTCAACCACCTCGCATCACGCCATCCACTATCGGGCAACCGAGAGCCAAACTCAGAGGGTTTGAGCCATTTATCAGCACTAATCACAGAATCACAGAATGTCAGGGGCTGGAAGGGACTTCCAAAGCTCAACCAGTCCAATCCCCTTGCCAGAGCAGGATCTCCTATACTAAATCACATAGGAACGTGTCCAGGTGGGTTTTGAGTATCTCCAGAGAGGGAGACTCCACAACTGCCCTGGGCAGCCTGTGTCAGTCTTCTGGCACCCTCACAGTGCAATAATGCCTCCTCATGTTTACATGGAACTTCCTCTGCCTCAGCTTCCACCCATTGCCTCTTGTCCTGTCATCGGGCATCACCCAGCACAGCCTGGCTCCAGCCTCCTGGCACTCACCTGCACATCTTTATGACCATTGATGAGGTCACCTTTCAGGCTCTTCTTCTCCCAGCAGCACAGCCCCAGCTCCCTCAGGCTCTCCTCCTAACAGAGTTGTTCCATTCCCTTCAGCATCTTTGTGGCTCTGCACTAGACTCTCTCAAGTATTTCTATGTCCCTCTTGAACTGGAGGGCCCAGAACTGGACACGGTACTCCAGATGTGGCCTCACCAGGGCAGAGTAGAGAGGCAGGAGAACCTCTCTCAACCTACTAACCACAGCCCTTCTGATGCACCCCCGAATGCCTGTGGCCTTCCTGGCCACAAGAGCACATTGCTGCCTCACGGTCAACAGTGCAGCTTATCAACAACCTGCAGTGTGGAGTGTTCCACAGGTCTGATCCATCAGCTCCAGATCAAGCCATGCTTGCACAGAGCAGGCAGTGGACTTTGACACTGATTGTGTGGCTTGTCAGGCTGAATGTCTGAATAACAGGTGCTGTCAGGTAGCACTTTTCATGGACAAAAATCACTTCAATGGAAGAGAGAACAATGCAGCATATTCTTTCAAAGAAACCACAGCCAACAGGATCATTATAGAATCATAGAGTGGTTTAGGCTGGAAGGGACCTCAAGGGTCATCCAGTTCCAACCCTCTGCCACTAGAATAGGCTGCTCAAGGCCTCATCCAACCTGGCCTTGAACTCTACCAGGGAGGGAGCATCCACAACCTCCCTGGGCAATCTGTGCCAGTCTCACCACCCTCACTGGAAGGACCTCCCCTCTGCCAGTTTAAACCCATTACCCCTTGTCCTGTCATCACAAGACCCTGACAATAGTCCCTCCCCAGCCTTCCTGCAGGTCCCCTTCAGATACTGGAAGGCTATCTCACACTCTGGGAATAACAAGCAACAGCACTGGATATTAAGAACAAGTTCTTTTCTCTGAGGGGGATGGAACACTGCAACAGGTTGGGCAAGGAGATGTTGGAGGCCCCATCCCTAGAGACATCCAAAGTCAGGCTTGATGGGGCTCTGAGCAACCTGATCTAGTTGGAGAGGTCCCTGCTGACTGCAGTGGGAGTTGAACTAGATGAGCTTTAAAAGCCCCTTCAAATATGCCCAGTCTTTTAAAGGAAACACTTGGATCTATTATGGCCTTCCAGTATCTTAAGGAGACCTACAACAAAGCTGGTGAGGGACTTTTTAAGGAGAGAAGGGAAGTGAGTAGATTCAGATTGGATGTTAGGAAGAAGTTCTTCAGTGTGAGGGTGGCAAGAGACTGGAATAGGTTGCCCAAGGAGGTGGTGGAAGCCTCATCCCTGGAAATATTCAAGGCCAGGCTAGACAGGGCTCTGAGCAACCTGATCTAGTGTGAGATGTCCTGGCCCATGGCAGGGGGGTTGAAGCTTGATGATCCTTGAGGTCACATCCAGCCCTGACAATTCTACAATCTAGATAAGAACCAGGCTTCAACAAGCTGGCTGAAAATGACCCACCAATAACCTGACTTTCCTAATGATATATTCCTAATGTTTTTTTTTCCCAAAGCCTAATAGCCATCCTAGAGCCTTGGCTGGCTGTCAAGATCCAGAAAAAAAGATGAACTGGGAGGAGTGTCAGGTGGTAAAGAGGTTTTGGAAAAACACTGCTGAAGGAAAAACAGCTGCTGCAGACCGAGAACATCGACACTGTTTTGAATCACTGCTTTAAGCAAGGTAGAGCAAAAAATCCAAGCTCACACCCACTGTGTCTCAACACACTTGGGTAAAACAATCTCATCATCTGTTTTGAGACATGTTTTTTGCATTGTATGGAACCCCAGACACTACATTTTGCCGTGAGCTGTTTTCCTCTGGGCTGGTGCCACCTCAACACTACCTGGGGCATTGTTTGGAGCATAGTCAGAGGTTCTGCTTACAGATTTGGCCATTCATCCTTTGGTTTGCAAATGAGTGCCTCTATCACAGACCCACCAGCACCAACCCTCCTGCAAATGCCACTTCCAACCCCACACTGAACTCAGTTCCTTGCTGTCTGAGATGCCAACATAATGGCAAGGGAAACCAAACAAAGTCAAGAAATGCCATGAAAACCAAAACCTTCTCATAGCAGGAAGTACTCAAATATGCCCCATGGCACACAGGAGAAAGTATCACACAGGGGTTGTGGAGAAGACCAGAGTGCCTAAGCCAGAGAGCAGAATCACAGAATCAAACAGGTTGGAAGAGACCTCCAAGACCATCCACTCCAACCTAGCACCCAGCCCTATCAAGTCAACTAGACCATGGCACTAAGTGCCTCATCCAGCCTTTGCTTCAACACCTCCAGGCACAGCGACTCCATCACCTCCCTGGGCAGCCCATTCCAGTGCCAATCACTCTCTCTGACAACAACTTCCTCCTAACATCCAGCCTAGACCTGCCCTGGCACAGCTTGAGACTGTGTCCCCTTGTTCTGTTGCTGTTTGCCTGGCAGAAGAGACCAACCCCACCTGGCTACAGCCTCCCTTCAGGTAGTTGTAGCCAGCAATGAGCTCTGCCCTGAGCCTCCTCTTCTGCGAACTGCACACCCCCAGCTCCCTCAGCCTCTCCTCACAGGGCTGTGCTCCAGGCCCCTCACCAGCCTTGCTTCTCTTCTCTGGACACTTTCCAGTATCTCAACATCTCTCTTGAATTGAGGAGCCCAGAACTGGACACAGCACTCAAGGTGTGACCTGACCAGTGCTGAGTACAGGGGAAGAATAACCTCCCTTGTCCTGCTGGCCACACTGTTCCTGATACAGGCCAGGATGCCATTGGCTCTCTTGGCCACCTGGGCACACTGCTCGCTCATGTTCAGCCTCTTATCTACCAGTACCTTCAGGTTCCTTTCTTCCTGGCTGCTCTCCAACCACTCTTTTCCCAGCCTGTAGCACTGCTTGGGGTTGTTGAAGTAGAAGACCAGGAATATAGAAGTAGAGGACCAGGAATACAGAAGTCAACTGTAAACCACTAATATATTTTAGAGTAAGATCTTCTTACTTTCTCCCTGATAACCTTCAGTTCTCCCTGGGCCATGCACTTCCTGCATAAAGCACCAAGACTCCCTCTAACCCAGAGGATGAAGGACACTGTGTATAGTGTGCATGTTACAAGCAGGATGGTCCAGCTCTACGCTGCTTTGGATGGATCTAGGCATGAAAAACACAGACAGGAGAAAAGGTCACCAAAACAACAGCAGGCTGCTTTTGCAGCCATTGGAACAATTTAATGAGTCTGAGTAATGCCTGGCACAGGTAAAGATTGGGCAGCATCATATGAGATAATCTTTGGAAGCACAGGGCACTGTGTTATGCTCTTAAATTAAGGAACACAGCGACGGCCACACGCGAGTACTGGGCCCACTGCTTCTGCTGCCACGTGGCAGAGGGTCACAAGAGTAGAAGACCTCTGTGCTAGCCTTGCTGGGTGCTCAGGCTGATTGATGACCAGTGTATCTATTTAAGAGCTACATCATCATTAGCTGTGACACTAAACCATTACTCATCTTTGCAGAAATGCCCTATTAGAGCAGCTCAAGACAATCATCCCATGCTGCATGAAGGTGACATCCCTCCTCTGTGTCCTTTTGAAATGCCAGCAGCAGGAGCCACCATGCAGAAGGCTAACACCCATGGTCTGCAGAATGTCCTGAGACTTTGGGAGCTCTATGTTGCTCCCACATTGTATGTACAGCTACACCCTGTAGCTGCTGATGGAGGTTCCTGCTGGAAGCCAGATGCTATGTGCCTATGGTGGCAGACAAAGAATTGGGTGGTTCTGACTCTGGAGCTCACACATCAGCATAAAAGAGCTTGATGGCTGGTTTTCAAAGATTTCATCTCCTACACATTAGAGTGGCAAGATTTTACACACACACACATACATCTTTTAATTTTAATTCAGAGCACCCTGTAGTTCCCCAATCTGGCTCCTGATGTGCAGTTATTAATCATTTCTTTGCTGGCCATCACACAAAATAAATCCAGCTGCTATGCTTATCAGGAGCTTATCCCTTCCTGAC
Source organism: Tricholaema leucomelas (assembly GCA_013400475.1). Classification (NCBI taxonomy): domain Eukaryota; kingdom Metazoa; phylum Chordata; class Aves; order Piciformes; family Lybiidae; genus Tricholaema lacrymosa; species Tricholaema leucomelas. The sequence goes on from WAAF01018256.1 coordinate 94,639, forward strand.
ATTTCACTCTTCTTTAAGGCAAGAGGGTTTGAATATTTAAACGGGCAAATATCCTTTTGATGAGTAGAATAAATGATTCTTGTTACTTACTGTCCTTAAAAACACTGTTAGTGGCATGAAAATGGCACAGCTTTTACAGGATTTGGTAGATTTGCCTAAAAAATGTGGCTCAGCAGCAGAAAGAGTTCAACTTAATATGCTCATGCATGTTTAAATGCCTTTCCTACAATGACAGATGGAATTGAAGGGTGCAAAGGAGACATTCTGGTCAGAATTTCTGCCCATTAAGTGGGATTCTGCCCCCAAATTACTATCACAGAGATTAGTTTCACTGAAACTAATAAGCTCTTACAAAGGGAAGCTGGAGCAAACATCTCACAGCTAAAAGTATTAGCAATAAATCAATTGGTGCTTAGGAAGCTCTGAACCTTTGGTTCCCAAACCTGCACTTTCAGAGCACTCCCCCAAAATGACAATTTTACCCCATTACAGAGACAGAGCATCAGACATTTGGAGCATGTCCAAAGAAAGGCACTGAAGCTGCTGAAGGGTCTAGAGCTTGAGCTTTGTAAGAAGCAGCTGAGGAGCTGTTTAGTCCAGAGAAAAGGAGGCTGAGGGGAGACCTCATTGCTCTCTACAAATCTCTGAAAGGAAGTTGTAGGAAGGGGGGAGCTGATCTCTTCTCCCAAGTAATGAGTGATAGAAGAGGAAATGGCCTCAAGTTGCACCAGGGGAGGTTCAGGAGTATTTTCTTTGCTGCAAGAGTGGTCAGGCACTGAAACAGGCTGTCACCATCCCTGGAGGCACTCAGAAATGGTGTAGATATGGCATCTCAGGACATGGTTTAGTGGGCATGGTGGTGTTGGGATGACCTTGATGGTTTTAGTGATCTCCTCCAGCCTTAACAATTCTAAATCTCTTTTGGTGGAGCAGGATCCAAAGAGCAAATAAATCTGTAGTGTGGTTTATAACCCACAGCCAACCTACAGGTGCCCACCACCAGGTACATACCTTTCAGGAGAGCTCAAGTAATGAAGTTCATTGTATCTGCTTCTTGCACAGAGCTCCCTGGCCCTTTTCCACTTCTCATCAGCCACACAGTGGCAAAACACACCATGACACAGAAGAGCTAGGCCCAGAGCAGTGCCTTTGCACTGCATGACCATGCTGCAAGGAGGTGAACATGCCTCACCTGCATATCTCTGGACACCATGGGAATGCTCTCAGAGCTGGGAACTCTCAGATTATCAAGTCTGCAGGAGAAGGAGGCTGCTCTCCCCTTAACTAAAGAATCAATGATTTAAGCACCACACAATCTTGTTCAAAGTGCATATTAACACTGCCCTGAATGAAGGAATACAGAAATTAAGTAGTCAACCCCAAGATGACAGAAGGCCAGCAGGGCTCAGGAAGCAAGCCCACAGATCCAGTCTGTTGGCCTATCTGTTGCCCAAGGCAGAGAGCATCTGACAAGGAGAAGAACTGGGAGCCTTCGTTTTGCCTCTCAGTTTTGAAACAATCCCCTTCAAACAGAGCTGAACACCAAATAATGTCAAAACAGGCACAGACTGAAGGGACTGAAGGGTGATGCAGATGGTGAGGGGCCTGGAGCACAGCCCTGTGAGGAGAGGCTGAGGGAGCTGGGGGTGTGCAGCCTGCAGAAGAGGAGGCTCAGGGCAGAGCTCATTGCTGAAGGGAGGCTGTAGCCAGGTGGGGTTGGGCTCTTCTGCCAGGCAACCAGCAAGAGAACAATGGGACACAGTCTCAAGCTGTGCCACAGGTGGTACATGCTGGATGTTAGGAGGAAGTTCTTGCCAGAGAGAGTGATTGGCACTGGAATGGGCTGCCCAGGGAGGTGGTGGAGTCGCTGTGCCTGGAGGTGTTGAAGAAAAGCCTGGATGGGGCACTTAGTGCCATGGTTGTAGTTGACTGGATAGGGCTGGGTGCTAGGTTGGACTGGATGGTCTTGGAGGTCTCTTCCAACCTGCCTGATTCTATGATAGGCTCTTAAAACAGGTAGTCTACAGCACTGCTGCACCAAAGTGGGAAACAGCCTGGACTATCAGGCTGTGATGCAAGCTCTGCTCTCGTCTTCATCCCCAAACTGCTGAGCAGACCCTGTTATTCCAGCAAGGAAGGACTGGCACCATGCCAGCTGAAGCACCAAGCAGAGGAATGCTGACTCTGCTGCACAGGGGCAACCACATCCTCAACAATTACAAGCTTGTATGAGCTGAGAGATCATGGGATGAAAGGCAGTAATGTGAACTGTAAATTAGCAGTGTACATTCTGCCACTCTCTATTAGAGTGTCTATGACACACAGAGCTGACCACTAAGACACAATACTGGACATGGTTAATTAAGAGTCATCAGGTCTAAGGTAGAAGTCAGAGCTCAGAGCTCCCTTTGAGGTCAATGAAGGCTGACTGACACTGCCAAAGGACAATTTATTCCACCCCTCTCCAAGGTATAAGCACATTGCTGTCTGGAATAAGAGACTGACACAGCTATTTTTGGAGTAGGTTCTCCTTAACGTGAGGAGAAGCTTCTGTACTGTGAGGGTGACAGAACACTGGAACAGGCTGCCCAGAGAGGTTGTGGAGTCTACTCTGGAGACTTACAAAACCTACCTGGACATACTCCTGTGTGGCCTGCCTGAGGCGATCCTGCTTTGGCAGGAGGCTTGGAGTAGTTCACCTCTAGATGTCCCTTCCAACCCCTAACACTGTATGATTCAATGCTGTCTGGTAAAAGGGACTGATGCAGCTATTTTGGGGGTAGGTGGAAATGCCTTTTTTCTTCCTTAACCACAGGCAGACCTAGACTGAACATTCTGAACATTTAGATGGGAAATCCACACAAGAGAATCTTCACCTTCCCACCAGAGCTTCCCAGGCCAGTGGCTTCAGGGTGGCAATCACCACAGGATTTCTTAGATTGGAGAAGACTTTCAAGCTCATTGTGTCCAATCCTTAGTTTCACACTGACAAGTCCTTGACTAACCCAAACCCCTCAGCACAACATCTGATCACTGTGAATCGCTATGCATGGAAAGGACCACCAGGATCATCCAGGCCAACCTTCATCCCAGTATCCTTCATCACTAGATGATAGGCACAAGTGCCACATCCACTCTCCTTTTAAACACCTCCAGGCATGGCAACTCCACCACCTCCCTGGGCAGCCTGTGCCAGTGCCTGACCACTTGCTCAGGAAATAACTTCCTCCCAATATCCAACCTAAACCTCCCCTGATGCAACTTGAGGCCATTTCCTCCTGTCCTATCATTAGTAACTGGGGAGAAGAGACCAGCTCCAGCCTCACTGCAACCTCCTCTTAGGTAGTTGTAGAGGGCAATAAGGTCACCTCTCAGCCTCCTCTTCTCCAGACTAAACACCCCCAGCTCCCTCAGCTGCTCCTCATAGCTCATGTTTGCCAGACCTCTCCCCAGCCTTGCCACCCTTCTCTGCACCCACTCCAGCACCTCAATGTCCCTCCTATGCTGTAGTGACCAAAACTGCACACAGTACTCGAGGTGTGGTCTCACAGCAGCAAGCTCCACCGAGCTCACAGCTCTGCTCGGGTAGGTTGGTATAAAACTGTCAGTGCTGTAAGCCTCACCTGCCAATGTTCAGATGAAATCCTTGGAATACAGCCTTACCTCTGGAGTGGCTTAGCAGCATAGATCTCACGGGAACTCAAGATTTTGACATCCTCAGTAGATACTCAGGGCAATGAATAAGAAAAGTGGGCAGCACTTGTGCTGCTTGGGACTCGGGGCGGAACGCTGCCGTTGCTGGAACAGCCAGTATAAAAATGATGAACTTAAAAGGCACAATGGACTTTTAGAGACAGCTCTTCTTTGCTGTAATAACAGATCCGCTCTGCTGACGGGTTTATGAACTGGGAAGATGAAGAGGTTTTTAAACCTTTTCTGTTATGTACAGAAATCACTGGGTAAAGTTTACTTAACCTCTGTCAGAATTAGATCAGTCTCAGCAGAGGGGTGTTGCTCAGCTCTGTCTGGCAAATTCTTGCCTGGTGCAAGTCACACAAGCAGAGCTCTACAGCCTCACCATCACAGAGCTGGCACCTCCACCCCCATTCACCCACCCAATGCTGGCTGCTTCCTGAGGTCACAACAACACCTCATTTAGCAAGAGGGATCTTCTGCCTCCTTTGGGAAAAAACAGATCAACAAGCCACAAGCAGTATCAAAAGGGTTCAAGAACAAGACAATGGGGTCAACCTCATGACATTCAACAAGGTCAAGTGTAAGGTCCTGCACCTGGGTGGGTGCAATCCCAACCACAAATCCTGGCTGCGTGGTGAATGGCTGAGAGCAGCCCTGAGGACAAGGACCCGGGGGTCTGGATTGATGAAGAGCTCAACATGAGCTGGCAGTGTGTGAGCAGCCCAAACAACAACCCTGTGCAGGGCTGCAGCAAGAGCAGCATGGCCAGCAGGGCAAGGGAGGGGACTCTGCCCCTCTACTGTGTTCTCGTCAGACCCCACCTGCAGTACTGTGTGCAGTTCTGGAGCCCCCAGCACAAGAAGGACATGGAACTGTTGGAGCCAGTCCAGAGGAGGCCACAGAGATGCTCAGAGGGCTGCAGCAGCTCTGCTATGAGGACAGGCTATGAGACTTGGGGCTCTTCAGCCTGGAGAAGAGAAGGCTTCAAGGAGACCTTGGAGTAGCCTCCCACTATCCGAAGGGGGCTACAGGAGGGCTGGGGAGGGCCTGTTTACAAGGTCTTGTAATGACAGAATGAGGAGGAATGGGTTTAAACTGGCAGAGGGGAGATTTAAACTGGATGTTAGGAAGAAGTTCCTTCCAGTGAGGGTGGTGAGACACTGGCACAGGTTGCCCAGGGAGGTTGTGGCTGCTCTCTCCTGGAGGGGTTCAAGGCCAGGTTGGATGAGGCTCTGGGTGACCTGTTCTAGTGCGAAATCTCCCTGCCTATGGCAGGGGGAGGTGGGGTTGGAACTAGATGATCTTTGAGGTGCCTTCCAACCTAAATCATTCTATGATTCGGGTTTGCATTTCTACTCATAGTCCAGTTTCAGGTACTAGTTAACTGAATGCAAATTAACTAGCTATGAATACTGGAACCACCTTAATGGCTGGGGACATTAAGCATCAAGAGGCCAACAAACTTGAAGACCAGGTAGGTAGGTAGTAATAGAGCTCAAAGGCAGTGCCTGGCCCTAGTGTCTGCACTGTGGTTTTTCATGCAACACTTTTTCACTGGTTCAATAGATGCAAAAGGCCAAACATTCATTCCAGCATTCCAACAGCTTCCCTCTGCTCCACAGATGAAGCTCCACAGCACCACCGCTATTCTGTGCTTGCTTTTGCCCCTTTATGACTCTTAATGCTGCTACAAGTTGCATTCTTAACCTCTCCCAAAACAAGGTATCAGAGAGCCAAAACTGACCGAGCTAACCAACGGAGAGCCCGGGAACACAAGGAGAAAGGACATCCAGTTTGGCTTAGTGCAAAACAGTAACAGCATTTAAACATCTACCAAGCAGGTTAAGGAGGGCTCCAATCCAACTTGGCCAGTCGGACAAGAGCTGAATTGCTAAGGGGTTAAGAAAAATAACAGAAGAAAACAACAAAACCAAACAAGGCAACAGACAAAGCCACACAACACCCTCCCACATGAAAACAAAGCCACTCTTCCCTTTTCAGTGATAATCCAGAGATGCCCCAGCAGCTGGGTATCAGATCCTTTGTGTTACGCCTATTCAATGCCTGCCTTTATCTGCAGAGATCCAAACGACAGCAGATACGGCGCTGCGCAAGCACAGACGCTTTAGAAAGTCTTTTACTATTACTTAAACCCACAGAACATGATTTAAGGCTGGAGATTTGTTTGCTGCTGCAACAGAGACACTAACAGGAGTATCTAAAGCCTGACACACTTGATGTTAGCTCCTTTCTCACCCTGCCCCCAAAGGAGGCATTGCATACTGTAACTTCAGCCTACATTTTTAGATGCGTTTGTAGGCAGTGCTGGCTGTGATGTACTTGATGTGAAAAGACAGAACACAAAGCTGCATGGAAATGCATACACTTATACATTCAAAGATTGCATTGGGGTGGAAGGGACCCTCAAAGGTCATCTTGTCCAATTCCCCTGCAGTCAGCAGGGACACTTCCATCTAGATCAGGCTGCTCAGAGCCACATCAAATCTGATCTTGAATGTCTCCAGAGATGGGGCCTCAATCACATCTCTAGGAAATCTGTTTCAGTATTTACCACTCTCACTGTGAAGAACTTTCTCCTGATGTCACATCTATTATGCTCTAGGTTAAAAACCAGAGCTACATAATCTACACTTTCCCAACACTTATTTTCATCCTACACACAACCAGAGGTTTGAATGTACACCTAAAAACCAAACAGCAGGAAAATTCAGGAGTCCTCTTCCCTCTCCTCCACCCTCCTATGAATTCCATTGAACTTTTACTTGCTTTCCACACGACCTAAACCAAAATCCTTTCCCACCTCCACGGCCAAACTTAAATTTGGATTTTCTTTACTGTCCACAGTCAGGAGCTACTCACAGATCCTCTCCTGGCTCAGCTCTGCTTTAAAAAAACCTCAATATATACTTTGTATTAATGCAGCTGAAAACCTGGGAGGTAAATTCTTACGTATCAATGGTGCACTGATTGGATTGAGTGATTTACTCCCCAGTGGGCTGCAAAGCACCACGCCTGAAATACAATCTGCTATATATCATCTTACAATCTTCTGCTGTCTACACACAGGTAGTGTCTGAGCATACACACAGAGGCAGGTTCGAGCTTGCTCAGGTTCCCTTAATCCTCTCATATATACCAATTCACAGCTCTCGCTTACACATCCAGGCGGTTCTTTGTTTCCACATCTCAGCAGGAAAGGAAAAACCTTGTATATCCTTCTGAACTGGGGACAAGTAATGCCACAAAACAAAGCTATTGATTTCAAACTAGCTCCATTCATGTTCTCCTCACCAAAATAAAGCTTTGCCAGGATATGAATTGATCTTCGTTTGGCTTTTGTAAAGATTATGAACAAGCTTAGGAGCCAGCAAGTGTTCAGCCTGCTGCTTCTATTGCCACTTCCTCATCCTGCTCCATTCACTGATTGCTTATTTCAGTTTGTATTTTGCTGATTCAGTCACACATGTCTGCTTGCAAAAGGGATTATCAATGTTAAATCAATTGTGTCTACCTTATCAAGCACGTGGAAAAGCAGAACATTTTCTATCATAGAATCAATCGGGGATGGAAGGGAACACAAGGATCAGCCAGTTCCAACCCCCCTGCCATGCCCAGGGACACCCTACCCTAGAGCAGGCTGCACACAGCCTCAGCCAGCCTGGCCTGAAACACCTTCAAGGATGGGGCCTCAACCACCTCCCCTGGGCAACCCATTCCAGCCTCTCACCACTCTCATGCTCAACAACTTCCTCCTAACATCCAGTCTGAACCACTGCCAGCTTTGCTCCATCTCCCCCACTCCTGTCACTCACTGAGAGCCTAGAAAAGTCCCTCCCCAGCTTTTTTGTAGGCCCCAGAGACTTAACCCTGCCTGCTGCAGCTCAGTCTTTACAGATTCAGAACTTGATTCCCATTAACTATTTCTGATGATTAAAACTCCCCACACTTGCCCAGGAAGCTTGACTTTAAAGCACCTTGCTGACTTCCAGTGGCAACTTCTCACGAGCATGCGGCTTTAGATTTTAGAATCAGGGTATGAAAATAGGCATTAGGATTTCAATATTTAGGGAGACACAGCCATTTATAAAGCACATTGCTTACTTAGCAAGTTCTGAGGAATTATCCACCAAGTTGTAAGAACAGAATGTGCAGAGCAGGATTTATTTATCTGAGGGCTTCTTGTAATACATTTATTAGATTGAGACAGATCTAAGGGACATAAAAGCCAGAGCGATTCTGAGTGTCACAGCCACTTACCCATTTCTCCTCATGCACAGGAGCTATTTCACACTTGTGAAGAAAAAGAATCATTGAGATCTCCCTGCTCTAGGATTTATTGAGTGGCCACAATGTGTGGACAGTGAGAAGAAGGAGAAAAATTAAGTCATGAGCTCCAAGATTACTTCCAAGGATTCATGCTCTGTGGTTGACTGTCCTTTGAACAAGTCACCAGCTGCAGGACAAGCTCACCCCTGCCCAAGTCACACTTTCCAGTGAGCTGCACACATTCAGAACAGCAGCTGAAGGCAATTGTAGAATCATAGAATCAACCAGGTTGGAAGAGACCTTCAAGTTCATCCAGTCCAACCTAGCACCCAGCCCTGGCCAATCAACTACACCATAGCACTAAGTGCCCCAGCCAGGCTTTGCTTCAACACCTCCAGGCACAGCCACTCCACCACCTCCCTGGGCAGCCCATTCCAATGCTAATCACTCTCTCTGACAACAACTTCCTCCTAACATCCAGCCTAGACCTCCCCTGGCACAACTTGAGGCTGTGTCCCCTTCTTCTGTTGCTGCTTGCCTGGCAGAAGAGACCAACCCCACCTGGCTACAACTTCCTTTCAGGTAGTTGTAGACAGCAATGAGGTCTGCCCTGAGCCTCCTCTTCTGCAGGCTGCACACCCCCAGCTCCCTCAGCCTCTCCTCACAGGGCAGTGCACCAGGCCCCTCACCAGCCTTGCTGCCCTTCTCTGGACATACAGAGCACATCCAGCACCTCAACATCTCTCTTGAATTGAGGAGCCCAGAACTGGACACAGCACTCAAGGTGTGGCCTGACCAGTGCTGAGTACAGGGGGAGAATAACCTCCCTTGTCCTGCTGGCCACACTGCTCCTGATCCCGGCCAGGATGCCATTGGCTTTCCTGCGCAGCTACTACCTACCAGTACCCCCAGGTCTCTTTCTTCCTGGCTGCTCTCCAGCCACTCTGTCCCCAGCCTGTAGCACTGCTTGTGGCCATGGGAGCAAACACGTCAGACTGCTGTGGATCATAGAATGGCTTAGAAGGGACCTTACAGACCATCTACTCCAACCACCCTGCCATAGCCAGAGATACCTCTCAAGTGGAATTGGTTGCTCAAGACCTCATCCAACATCTTGAACTTGAACACCTCCAAGGATGTGGCATCCACAATCTCTCTGGGCAACCTATTCCAGAGCCTCACCACCCTCACACTGAAGAACTTTTTCCTAAAACTTAGTCTAAATCTACTCTCCTTCAGCTTAAAACAATCCCTCTTTGTGCTAGAAAACTGAAGAAATGACTTCAGGAGCAATGCTGTCCAGAGACCAGTGTTTGACTCATACCTCTGCCTGGTTTGGCTGCGAACAGGCAACCTACTTAGAAGCTCTTGTGGCAAGAGAAAAGCTCTCTGCAATGCATGGAAACAGACTGGTAGCACAAACAGCACAAGCTATGATTCCTTTGGAAGCCAACTCAAAAGAAGTTTATCCAAAGCTTAATTTGGTTAATTTATTTTCCCAAGTATATCTTAAGCAGCATGTAAGATAACACAGGTATTTTTCAACACTGGAGTTCAGAAGAGCACAAAACCAAGTTGTTAAATTATACTAATCCCATCCTCTACCAAAGTAGGCATTCGATACTTATGTTTATACTAGGAAATGGTTTATAGCACACTTCACAGATAGAAGACTTCTCTGAAGCATCACAGAATCAGTCAGGGTTGGAAGGGAACACAAGGATCAGCCAGTTCCAACCCCCCTGCCATGCCCAGGGACACCCTACCCTAGAGCAGGCTGCACACAGCCCCATCCAGCCTGGCCTTAAACACCTCCAGCCATGGGGCCTCAACCACCTCCCTGGGCAACCCATTCCAGCCTCTCACCACTCTCATGCTGAACAGCTTCCTCCTCACCTCCAGCTTCAATCTTCCCACCTCCAGCTTTGCTCCATTCCCCCCAGTCCTGTCACTCCCTGACAGCCTAAAAAGTCCCTTCCCAGCTTTTTTGTAGCCCTCTTCAGATACTGGATGGCCACAAGAAGGTCACCTGGGAGCCTCCTCTTCTCCAGACTGAACAGCCCCAACTCTTTCAGTCTGTGCTCATAGGAGAGGACATCATGTTCCAAGCTTATAAGAACAGGCAACAGTTTGGTAGCCAGGAAGGGAAAACTGACAATTAGCAGGATCTATGGCATTTTAAAATTACATTAATTGGTGCAGTCTGTATAAAACCACAGTCACAGCACTTCAGGAGTGCAGTAGGGTGATAGTAAGAGAATCTCAGAGCAGCCACTACAGAAACTCTGGAGTTACTTTCCCAAAAGCACTTTCTTACCAATTGAGTTTAAAGAAGGTACTGGAACTTCTAAGCACTGAAGGCTTTTGAGACACTTGTGTCTCCACACACAGCACACAACTGTCAGACAAAGCACAATTCCACAACTTTTACTTCAAAAAAAGAACAAATACATAAAAAGAGCTGTCCTGGGCCCCATCTAAATCCAGAACAGAAACAAAATATAAACCCTTCTAAGTTTTCAGGTGGAAATCAGACACAGACACAGTGACTTTTCAACAGCCCTACCTGCCTGCGCTGTGCAAGGCAGCACACTGCTCTAAGCTGGGCAGCTGGCTCCCTCTGAGAGGTCACAGATACAAAAAGCACCAGCAAGTAGCCAGAGCAGCTGGAAAAGCCTGGCTTTAGAGGCTTTACCTGCCCAGTGTTCAAGAAAAAGAATTGCTGGCAGTCCAGTAACAATTGCTCCATACACGCTCGGAGGAATAAAGATCGATACCAGTATTTATTCAGCAGCCTGCTGGTTTGTATCACTACTGCAAAAGCAATGAACCACTAAAGCAGCTTTGTCCTCTTGTGCAAGTCATCCAATAGTCACCAAGAGCAGCAGCACCTTCCCTGGAAAGGCAGACGAGGTGCATGGCTTCCCCAGAGCCAGGCACTGCCCGCACATGCAACCCAAGAATGATGGCTCTTCGGATCCCGAGTGCACGTGTGATGCCAGAGAAGGAAAACCCAAATTGTTGCAGGTCTGAAGCTGGGTTTACAAGGATCTTTCTGGCCCTGTGATCTTCAGAGGAGAAAGGGGTCAGATTTGGGGCTGCTGGTGGATGAGAAGCTCAACAGGAGCCAGCAGTGTGCATTTGCAGCCCAGAGGGCCAACCAGATCCTGGGCTGCAGCAGGAGAAGTGTGGCCAGCAGGGCCAGGGAAGTGATCCTCCCCTTCTACTCTGCTCAGACCCCGCCTGGAGTACTGAAAAGAGGCATGTGGAGATGCTGGAGTGTGTCCAGAGAAGTGCCATGAGGATGCTGAGAGGGCTGCAGCAGCTCTGCTGTGAGCACAGACTGAAAGAGTTGGGGTTGTGAAGGCTGGAGAAGGCTCCCAGGTGACCTTCTTGTGGCCTTCCAGGATCTGAAGGGGGCCTGCAAAAAAGCTGGGGAGGGACTTCTTAGGCTCTCAGGGAGTGCCAGGACTGGGGGGAATGGAGCAAAGCTGGAGGTGGGGAGATTCAGACTGGACGTGAGGAGGAAGTTGTTGAGCATGAGAGTGGTGAGAGCTCGGAATGGGTTGCCTAAGGATGTGGTTGAGGCCCCATGGCTGGAGGTGTTTAAGGCCAGGCTGGATGAGGCTGTGGGCAGTTGATCTAGGGTAGGGTGTCCCTGGGTGTGGCAGGGGGGTTGGAACTAGATGATCCTTGTGGTCCCTTCCAATCCTGACTGATTCTATGACTCTATGGGATTTGGCACACCCTCAAGTGCTCCTCTGGAGAGCAGCAGAGCAGCCTGGCAGAATCAAAATGCCTAAAGCTGCACAGAGATCAGACAGGCTGGGAAGCATGGACAGAATACGCTCAGCAACCTGTCTCTGAACCGTGAAACTGATCTAGTTTTGGTGAGCCTTCTTCTGAGGCACATCTCCTTTCTGCCAGAGCTTTGACACTGATATTCACTGCTTGATTTCTTTACTTGCTCTCCCAGAAAAATGTTCAGATGGCATTTTTCCAAGTATTGGAAATTATTACTTCTCCTTTTTTTATGGCTGCAGCTATAAAAAGCCAAGGGCAAGAGTGTTTTTCACACAACGCTGGATCAGACCTACTACTACCCAGCAGAAGAGCAGATACACAACTAGTCCTGATCTTTTTCCTAGAGATAAAAGTATCTTTTAATACACACCCACAAGCTATTCAAAGAGAATTTCATATCTGAAAACCATAGATGGGGTTTTTCTTTGCTTCTTACATCATCTTGATTCCTCGCTAGTTTATCCTTCAGTTATCTGATGAAGAAAAATCACAGAATCACAGAATGTCAGGGGCTGGAAGGGACCTTCAAAGCTCAGCCAGTCCAATCCCCCTGCCAGAACAGGATCACCTAGAGCAGATTACACAGGAACACATCCGGCAGGTTTTGAATATCTCCAGAGAAGGAGACTCCACAACCCCCCTGGACAGCCTGTGCCAGGATTCTGTCACCCTCACAGGGAAAAAAATCCTATGCCCCAACTTCCACCACTGCCCCTTGGCCTGTCATTGGGCATCACCCAGCAGAGCCTGGCTCCAGCCTCCTGGCACTCACCTGCACATCTTTATGACCATTGATGAGGTCACCTCACAGGCTGCTCCTCTCCCAGCAGCACAGCCCCAGCTCCCTCAGGCTCTCCTCGTAACAGAGATGTTCCATTCCCTTCAGCATCTTTGTGGCTCTGTGCTGAACTTTCTCAAGTATTTCTATGTCCCTCCTGAACTGAGGGGCCCAGAACTGGACACAGTACTCCAAATGTGTCCCCATCAGGGCAGAGTAGTAATCCCTATAACTTGCCTCTTTTCCTTGGTATTGTCTGTATGTAGGATTGGAAAAACAAACAAACCCACCACAAAACAAACCACAAACCAAAAACCTCATTGCAGAAGGTAAAATAATGTCTATTGTGAATGCAAGAGAGAAAGAGCTCTTCTGACCTCCCCTCTTTGCAATAAATAGCAAGGACTACAAATAAACAGTCCTGAAAGTCTATTTCCCAGCAAATATCACCAGCCTAATTCAAGTAGTTTGCTTTTGTCTTCTTAAGTGCTGTCGTTCTCCTCCTCAGACTCATTTCATCCAGCCTGGCTAAACACCCCAGGGCAGGACATGACTGAGCAACTGGGGGAATATCACCAGTGGGTGACTCCAGGACTGTTCCAGCTACTAACAGCTTGAGGAAAGCAGCAATAAAGAGCTCTGTCGCCTGCTGCGGTAGCATTTGCAGGTCTCAGCTATGTCCACCAAAAAGGGGGAAAAGCAAAAAGTCTTTTGCTTCAAGCAGTGCATGAAGGAGGTTGTGTTCTATTCTGAGAAGAAAGGATAGGCTAAGACAGATGTATGAAGCAGCACAGTCTCCTGCCCAAGTCATGACATGTCCTGAGAAAGGTCTCATTTCAGTATCTTGCTACAAGAGAAAATTGAGACAAAGGCACCGGCACAGCCTTTTGGTTATTTCTGCAGTGGAAAACATTTGCTCTCCTTCCCAAGAAAATAAACAAACATGACAGCACAGGAATCCTTCCTGAGCCCCATCACAGCCAACCAGAGGGCACAGGCTGAGCCTCCCAGAACAAAATACTCCCAGTCTTGGAGTCTGCAGGGGAAGACTGAGAGCAGATAGAGCCAGCATCCAGCATGAGATGAGAACATCGTAGGTCCAGCACAACAGTGAAGGCAGGTCTGGTCTCATAAGCAGGAGACTGAATTACAGGTCTCCAAGGCCCACACTCTTGGGCATTCTCAGTGTATTTAAGTCCCATCCACATTGCTGAATTTCCAAAGATGTGTTTGGTTTTCATTATAAAACCAAATCCAATTCTTTGGCCTGGCAACATCCCAGTAATCAGAGTGAAGGCTGAGACCCAAAAGTAGCCCCATGGCAGAGAGCAGGAGGCTCTCTTCAGGGGTACAGAGAGATCCCAAAGGGAGCAGTACCTCCTACTACAGCTTGCTCCCTCCACCTGCAATGTGTTCTAGCACCCAGTATGTACATGCTGAGAGCCTCCACGGGACACACACAGACCACTGTAAATAAAAACAAAATCAAGAGTAGCTTTAGTTTCTCTTAAGTTATCAAACAGCAACCCAAAGTCTTCTCTAAAACACTCTTTTCCATTACATCCCAATGAAAGACTTTCGGGTTGCTGCCACACAGAAGTCTCTGCTAATAAAACTAGCTCAAGCCAGATGGTGCTAAACGGCCCAAGTGCTCCCAGGCTCCCAAGGAAGGCAGCTACAGAAATAAGCATGATTCAGCCACTTGAGACACTTGAGTGTAATGACTCTGACTCAACCCCCAAACACACTCTTGGGAAAAATTAAAATCAGGTCAGTGATATGTAACTGCTCAACCTCTAGCCATGGCCTCCAGGTGATGGTACAGCTCTACCCAGAACACTGCCCAGAGACCACGTGGTCCAGCCAGTAAATGTGAACCTTGCACCGGGTTCATGCCGCAAAAGCAGATCGAGCCCCAAGATGCACACCACCAAAGTCTCCCCATGCTTTGCCTGATCCATATGCAGAACCCAGAAAGCAGGTAGGAGGAAGGGGTAGGCTCTCCTGCCTAGAAAGCCCTCAAAATATCTGAAAAATCAAGCTGTGAAAGTAGCTTATCACTTACACTATTCTCCCTCCTCTTCACTTTGATATCTTGAAGCTTGCCTGCACAAGAACAGCTGCTGAGAGATTTGCAGCAGCAGCAGCAGGAATATGTCATCTTCACCCAATGATTCAATGGCCTTAACAATTGTGGGTATTATTTTTTCTTAAATCTTCTTCTTAATCCTATAATGCCATAAAATACCTCTGAATCAGAGCTTTGCAGGATTCCAGAAAGGACCAGACTTTTAAAGAGATAATGAGAAGTCCACATTTATATTAGATAGGCTTAAAAAGAGAGGATGAGGGAAGACAGAGAGTACTGGATAGGCTAGGCAGATTATTTCATAGTTTTCCTTAATTTGATTTCTTCAGCCTGAAGCATCTGGTAATTCCACTGTTGGAGATTAGATACTGGATAAGATGGACAAGCAGATTGATCTAACACACCAATTTTTATTTCCCTGCTACACACCTGAGAGAGGTTCCCATTAAACCACAGGATGAAACAGAGGTGCATAAAATCTAGTGGCGAAGCAAGGAAATGTTAGAGGCCCCTAGGAGCTCATGTACATAAGCTTCACTTTCAATAAAGAAAACAACACATCTCCTTAGCTTCCCCCATCCTTCAGAGGCAAGCAGAGAACACTGTGAATTGATCAATGAAAAACTCAGAGATCAGCCTTGTCCTTCACAGCTTTTGCAGAAAGCTGAAGAAAATCTTACATTTTTGGGGCAGATTTGGGTAAACTCCTGAAGTCTGCAGGCAGCACCTTGGGCACCTCTGATCTAGAAGCAGTAATTGTTTGCCAGAACACTCAGGGAATCTCATCTTAAGTCAAAAAAAAACCCAAACAAACCAAACAATCAAGCAGGATAGAAACATGTTGCCTGCAGGATAGAAATGTGTTGCCTACATCTATCTTCTTATAGAATCAACCAGGTTGGAAGAGACCTCCAAGACCATCCAGTCCAACCTAGCACCCAGCCCTAGACAATCAACTAAACCACGGCACTAAGTGCCTCATCCAGGCTTTGCTTCAACACCTCCAGGCACAGCGACTCCACCACCTCCCTGGGCAGCCCATTCCAATGCAAATCACTCTCTCTGACAACAACTTCCTCCTAACATCCAGCCTAGACCTGCCCTGGCACAGCTTGAGGCTGTGTCCCCTTCTTCTGTTGCTGGTTGTCTGGGAGAAGAGACCAACCCCCACCTGGCTACAGCCTCCCTTCAGGTAGTTGTAGACAGCAATGAGCTCTGCCCTGAGCCTCCTCTTCTGCAGGCTGCACACCCCCAGCTCCCTCACCCTCTCCTCACAGAGCTGTGCTCCAGGCCCCTCCCCAGCTTTGCTGCCCTTCTCTGGACATGTTCCAGTACCTCAGCATCTCTCTTAATTGAGGAGCCCAGAACTGGACAAATTACTGAAGGTGTGGCCTGAGTAGTGTTGAGTACAAGGGAAGAACAACCTCCCTCGTCCTACTGGCCATACTGTTCTGCAGCAAGACTTGAAAGAGGGTCCCTTGCACCAAAAACCAAGGTCTGCCTTATTTTAGCCACGGGAATAGCTTTCTTGGTCATCCAAACTGTAACAGCATTGTCTGATCCACTCTCAAAGCACACTGCAACACACACACAGCCCTTTCCTACCCAGCAGAAGGCCAGGATTAGAAACATAAGCACTAAATTACATCTGCACTCCTCTGGAGCTCCCAATTGCATTTCTATTAGCACCAAAAGGTTTCCTCTTCATCAATACCAGCCAGATGAGTGTCAGAGCTGTGGTCAGTGGTGACCACCACAATCCTCAGGGAATGTGTCCCCAACTGCCCCATGGTCAGGGTGTTTGGGGAGTGATGTGGCCAAGGGCAGGCAGGGTTTGGTCAGAGTGGGGAGAGAACTCTTGGGCTCAGCAAATGCTTTGGCTTTCCCTTCAGATTCTGTCACCTGGTTGCAGCACCTGGATCCCTCCTGAATAAGCTCTAGATGAAGGGCTCCCAGGAACAGCTCTCTTATGCCAGCAGTACCACACACGGTACCCTGAACACCTCCAGGGAGGGAGCAGCCACAACCTCCCTGGGCCATCTGGGCCATCTGTGCCAGTGTCTCATCACCTTCACTGTAAAGAACTTCTTCCTAACATCCAGTTTAAATCTCCCCTCTGCCAGTTTAAACCTATTCCTCCTCATCCCGTCTTTACAAGACCTTGTAAACAGTCCCTCCCCAGCCCTCCTATAGTCCCCTTCAGATAGTGGGAGGCTACTCCAAGGTCTGCTCGGAGCCTTCTCTTCTCCAGGCTGAGAAGCCCCAACTCTCATAGCCTGTCCTCACAGCAGAGCATGTGAGCATCTCTGTGGCCTCCTCTGGACTGGCTCCAACAGTTCCATTTCCTTCTTGTGTTGGGGGCTCCAGAACTGCACACAGTACCCCAGGTGGAGTCTCACAAGAGTAAAGGGAGACAATGCCCCCCCTGCCCTGCTGGCCATGCTGCTCTTGCTGCAGCCCTGCACACGGTTGCTGCCTGGGCTGCGCACACACGTTGCCAGCTTGCATTGAGCTTTTCCATACTATTAGCAGCACATTTTTGAGGATTAGTCCAAAATAAAGGCCAATGCTGCTCAGGTGCTGAAGAGCAAGGCAGATTTTCTACCTTCCAGCTTACACAAGGAGCCCTGGCTTTTAAGCAAAGGCCTAATGGGATTAAAACTAACAAAAGGAAATTGTAAGTTGAGTTGTAGAGCTCCCTGATGCAAGATATAGACGTGGCACTTGGTGCCATGGTCTAGCCTTGAGCTCTGTGATGAAGGGTTGGACTTGATGATCTGTGAGGTCTCTTCCAACCCTGATGATACTATGATACTATGATAATGTGATTCTGTAAAAAAAAAAAAAGTCTCTCAAATAAACAAAATAACTCTCAAATAAACTGAAATAAGCAGCCCTGCTCAGAGCACATCTGGAGAACTGTGTGCAGTTCTGGGCTGTCCATTTCAAGAGGGACAGGGAAGTGCTGAAGAAAGCTCAATGGAGAGCCACAAGGCTGGTTAATGGACTGGAGCTTCTCCTTACTCCCCTTCACTCTCAGCATGGTCACATAAAAGGGAGAGGAGAAGGACTGACCCAGCACAGCTCAGCACTCAGGAGAGTGACATTTGACCACATCAATCTTTCTCTTTAAACAAAGAGAACGTTAAAAGGATAAAACCCATAAGCAACAGGCACTGCTAGAAGCAGCCTGAGTCCATCAGCATTCCAGACACTGAACAGCCTTTAGCTGAACCAAACAGGCTTCACTATTATATTTATAACTAATACATGCTTTGTAATGCTTATCAGCTGGAGGGGTTTCAACAGTTTTTTCCCCCAATAACGCTGCAATTTCCAAGCCATTTAGGCTAATTTCTTTTGACTTGAATCTATTTTAATCAGAGACCAGGATACTTGACTTAAATGGTTTGCATTAAACCCCTCATAAAACCAGCCATAAAACTGCAAGCACAAAATAGAGGCTGGATCTCACAGGCAGGAGTGGAAAAAGCTGAAACTTTTCCAATCCTCCAAACTCCAGCCTATTTCATAACCAAACCAACTGTTCTTTCACAATACCAAGACAACTGATCCCTACAAAAAAACTCCCAAAGCAATAACTAAACCATGCTCCTGAAGTTCTTACACAGATAAAAGACACTCCAGTATGCAGCTGCAGTCAGTACCCACAAATTCGCTCAGAGTATTAACCCAGCTCCAAAATGATGCATTTTTAATAAACTGCTGTGTCTGCTTTGTCCTCTCCACCACCCTTCCATGAAATGATGGATAGTGGCACCGAGGAAGAATACAATGGAAACCTAAAAATGTCAGAATTAATCCTTTTCTTCCCCCCCCAAGATCTGGAAAAAAACCCATTACTTCTCAAATTAATTCTCACAAAGTAATGCTGGCTCTGCTAGAAGTCAGAGTTCTGGATGAGAAATGAAAATAAGAAGCTCAGGCTCAGGTAACTGCCAGAGAAAGTCTCACTTCAAGGATTTGCCATTGTAGTGGGATTTGCATATCAGACAGCCAAAGGTGCTGAGTGTGCCTGCAATTCATTTGGTCCAGGCTAAGCGCACCAGCGGAATCGGAGGTTGGGCCTCCGTCCCTTTGAAAACTCATCCAAACATTTCTGTTGTCAGTGGTTGACAGCCTTGGAAACTCTGAGTGGCTGCTTGAAATGCATGCAGCATGCAGAGAAATGAGGGAACAAAAGCTCTCTATGCTCTCACATCCTTAACAATTTGCCAGTAGGCTGGAGACATGTAGCTGCATCCCCTTGCTGCATGAGTTTCAATGGTTTGCAGATGCCAAGCAGTGGCTTTGTCGCTGTCCTAATGGCACAGGCATTGGATGTGTATCTCTCAGGATCTCAATCTCTCTCAGCAAGTTTTTTTATCAGGAATTTCAACTCCAGGCCTGGACACATTGACACTGTGCTGTTTGGAGGAGCACTCTGCTAGGCATATCTAAAATGAACTTTCATAAAGATAAACTTCCAGCGTGGCTTTTCTCACTCTCTTAATAAAATGATTTGGCAGCTCATTTAAAGTCTATTCTTCCATGGTGCTTAGCAGGTAAATATCATCGTTGCCATCATCTTAAAAGGTCATCCAGGAAAAAAGAGTAGAGAAAGGATATTGCTCCCTGATCCACTGGGCTCTCTTTCAAAGGTGTTTGCACAGAGATGTCACTGCTCAGCAGATGTTACTCTTTCTGACTGGCATTTTAAGCCTGTCCTCTCGTCTTCCTCCTGCCACTGCAATGGCAAAGGGTTAAGGCACTTCTGCTCTTTCCCTCACAGCAATCTCTCTGGGGTACTTAAAGATCAACAGGAGATCCCACAGCAGCATCCCTTGCGAAGGATTGTGATGGGAGGAGTTGGGAGAACAGCCAGGTAGCCCCAGAGGTCTTGCAGGGACATGAAGGAGCTGACAGTGGAGGAGGAAGAGAGAGGCTTTGCACGTATTTACAGGGCAATAGGCACCGGAAGCCAACAGCTCTTTGCTGACCAAAGCAGATTTGAGCTTCTGATCACATTACCACCCACAATAACATATTGCTTCAGGAAAACAAAAAGAGAGGGAAAGGAATGGGAAGAAATTGACTTTTTTCCTCTGATAAATTCTTTATGAACTATCTCCAGTTTCAGCCAAACTACACAGGCTGCTCATCACTGTGAAAGATAAGGAAGAGTGAACAGCAGCACAGAATATAGAATCACAGAATCATTCAGGGTTGGAAGGGACCACAAGGATCAGTCGGTTCCAATCCCCCTGCCATGGGCAGGGACACCCTAGCCTAGACCAGGCTGGCCACAGCCTCATCCAACATGAAAGCAACATGAAAGCAACCATCACTCCTGGCTTTCAGATGACATCTAAACATCTGCCCTCCTTCAGGGAGCACCTGGTACTTACTTGGTTGGGCGATAATCTGGTATGGAACGATCCAGTGAAATTTTCTCACTGAGGTAGGAGTTGTAACCATATTTCTCATGTGGTCCCTTTGCTTTCTCCTCCTCATCAGGGGACAGTGTGGCTGGAAGCCCACCTTTGCCACGTCCACCGTAGCCTTCAATGAGACCAAGTGACTTGGAGAGACCTTAGAGAAAAAAAAAAAAAGCAACCACCAGTGTTAGGATTCATCACTTTTATTTCCAAGTTATCAAAGAAACATAAATAATCACAGAATCAATCAGGTTGGAAGAGACCTCCAAGCTCATCCAGTCTAACCTAGCACCCAGCCCTCTCCAATCAACCAGACCATGGCACTAAGTTCCGCATGCAGGCTTTGCTTGAACACCTCCAGGCACGGCGACTCCACCACCTCCCTGGGCAGCCCATTCCAATGCCAATCACTCTCTCTGACAACAACTTCCTCCTAACATCCAGCCTAGACCTCCCTGACACAACTTCAGACTGTGTCTCCTTGTTCTGTTGCTGCTTGCCTGGCAGCAGAGCCCAACCCCACCTGGCTACAGCCTCCCTTCAGGNTACCTCATCTTCAGCTACTCTCTACCAGCACCTCCAGGTCCCTCTCTGCCTGGCTGCTCTCAGCCACTCTGGCCCCAGCCTATAGTGCTGCTTGGGGCTGTTGTGGCCAAAGTTAGAGCCCTGCACTTGGCCTCGTTCAGTCTCATCCCACTGGCCTCTGCCCACCCATCCAGCCTGACAAGGTCCCTCTGCAGGGCTCTCCTACCCTCCGGCAGCTCCACACCTGCTCCTAGCTTGGTGTCATCTGCAAACTTACTGATACTGGACTCAATCCCCTGGTCCAGATCATCAACAAGGATATTTAACAGCTCTGTGCCCAGCACTAATCCTCGAGGCATACCACTGGTGCCAGCTGCCAACTGGATGTGGCACCATTCACCACCACTCTTTGGGCCCAGCCCTCCAGCCACTTCTGACCCATATCTGAGTGAATCTGTCCAAGCTACGACCTGCCAGCTTTGCCAGGAGCTTTTTGTGGCAGACAGTGTCAAAGGCACACACAGAATCACAGAATTAACCAGGTTGGAAAAGACTTCTAAGATCATCAATCCAGCCTATCACCTAACCCTTCTAACTAACTAAACCATGGCACTAAGTGCCCCATCCAGCCTCCTCTTAAACACCTCCAGGGATGGTGACTCCACCACCTCCCCGGGCAGCCCATTCCAACAGTCAAACACTCTTGCTGTGAAGAACTTCTTCCTAACATCCAGCCTAAACCTATCCTGAAATCTAGGATATTTTGGCTTGATTTCCCAAAAACATTTCCAATTCCAGTTCTTTGGCCCAGTGCTGGAATGAAAATGACTCAGGGTCTTCAAATCTACCTTGGCTCAGGTGCACTGTTTCTGATAGCTCTGCCCCCACAACCCAACTGATAACCCGTCCCAGGCATCTGTGCATTTATTTAGTTGTTAGGAAGGTTATTTAGGCCTCCTTCCTACTCTCAGAGAGGTAATTACATATAAGGTTAGATGTCCCCAGGAGAAGGATAGCTTGAGCACAGAGTAAAAATAAAATAGGGTTGGTTAACTGCCAACTGAATGAATTTTTGCTCAGTGCGAACAGTGAACAGCATACAAATGGTATGGATTTAAAAACAATTTCCCCTCAAAGCTTTCTTATCTTTTAAAGTATAGCATTCCCAGACCTTTATCAAGCCCAATTATTTATTTATATCTGTGTAGCTGAAGGAAATAGGCAAAGTTCAACACCAGCTGCACAAAAAGAAGAAAGAGCTATATCGATGATTTGGTGCTGATTGTGGGATGCCAAGTTCATGCTCACCTTATTATTTATCATAGAAGAGACCTGGAATTTGAATGGTTTTCATTAACAGAGCCTCTTCTTTTTTGTCAGAAACAAGAAAATAAAACAAAACAAAAGATTATTTTGCTTTGTTATTTGGGCTTTGGTTGGTTGGTTTTTAATAAAGACACAAGTTTTAGTTTTTAATAGACAACAGCTCTGGGGGCCTCGATTTAAGAAAGATGTTGAGGGGCTTGATTGTGTTCAGAGAAGGGCAGCAAGGCTGGGGAGAGGGCTGGAGAATGGCCCTGTGAGGAGAGGCTGAGGGAGATGGGAGGGTGCAGCCTGCAGAAGAGGAGGCTCAGGGCAGAGCTCATTGCTGCCTGCAACTACCTGAAGGGAGGCTGTAGCCAGGTGGGGGTTGGTCTCTTCTCCCAGGCAACCAGCAACAGAAGAAGGGGACACAGCCTCAAGCTGTGCCAGGGTAGGTTCAGGCTGGATGTTAGGAAGAAGGTCTTCACAGAAGGAGTGATTGGCATTGGAATGGACTGCCCAGGGAGGTGGTGGAGTGACCACCTCTGAAGATGTTTAGGAGGAGGCTAGATGAGGCACGTCGTGCCATGGTTTAGTTAATTAGAAGGGTTAGGTGATAGGTTTGACTCAATCTTAGAGGTCTTTTCCAACCTGGTTAATTCTGTGATTCTGTATATTCCCTTTGTTTTAATGTCAGAGCCCTGATTCTGAGAGGACAAACTGTTCTCACCACTGGTGCTTTTGATGGTGTGCTAGTTTGAAGCTAGCTGGAATGTTTTGGTGAGAAGAATTAGACCATAGGCTGAGAAATGAAAACAATGGTGAGGTCTACTTCGCTCATAGTCTTGCTGGGATGTGTAAAGAAGAAAAGCAAAACAAAGATAAAGTCACTTGCTTGTTCTCTTCACTGGGAGCTTTGCCTGCTGGGGAGAGCTGAGGCTGCTGGCTGAACTCCATCTTGCTTTCTAACCTCACCCTCCATTTGCTTTGCTGATTTCACCTTTGCTTCTTAATCCTCTTGGCTGAACCTCCATTCTTCCTTGGGACTGGGGTAAGGTTGAGAGGGGTAGGGGGAAGGTGAGGGGGTGGCTAAGAGCCCCTCCTGGGGACTCAGGTTTCTGGGAGGGGAGTTGTGTTTCTGTATTACCTTTTTCCCTTGTATATTTCTGTCTATATCTGTATATACTGTAAATATCTGCTTGTAAATTGTGCCAGCTGTAAATATAAGCTTCATTCAAATTTCCAGAGCCGACTGAGTCTAGTCTGGGTGATTTCTAAAGTGTGGGGGGCAGGGAACACCTAAACCATCACAGATGGGACAATAACTTCAAGGTTATGCATAAGACTTCATGATGACCACAGCCCAGCTCCCACAGATCTGCACCGCCCTGGAACAAAATGTTTTCCCTCTTCATCTACAAGACTTGCTGATCTTCAAGGTCTTTTCTAACCAAAACAATTCTAACACATTTTTCCCCTCAATAACTAATATTGTGAGGCAGCCAAAAAAAAAATCACCTATGAATGTAAATCACAGTTTGAGGCATTAAATAGAAAGTTGTATTTCTTATTACTCCTTTTGACAAGGAACCTGCAAACAGCCTCTCCTGCTAGGGAGTTTCTGAGGGTTGACAGAGTCCCTCTGACCGTGCTGCGCTTGATTAGATTTCATCTGAGGACAATGATAGCAAATCAACTGCGAGGAGCAGCTGACTGTGACATGGGGATGGATTAGATAGCCAAGCTGCCTTTTCCATTTCCAGGCTCAGCAACAGCCAGAGGAATAAGTCGAGAAAGGTGAAACTTTCTGGCCTGCAGAAGGCCAGAAGATCACTCTGTGAACTCCCTGACCCCAAACAGCTGGAGGGATGAGGTTCGGTTTGTTTATGAAGACAGACCGATTTCATTTCAGACACAGGAACAAGTTTCAGCTTGCTTATGGAGAGACATCAATCTAATTTCAGACACAGACTTTAACAAAATTAAAACAGTAGCTTTAAAACATATTCTCACAAAGAGACCTTTTTCCTCTTTATCAAAATCAGATCCTTCTGCTCTGGCACAGTACACATGCAGCTGTATAAATTTCCTTAGGGCACTCTAGATCATGCTCATTGCTACACCAAAAAGACAAAACAACCTCCTCAGTTCATCAGCTGAAGGTTTTACCACTGTAGCAGACACATTCTAACAGAAATGCAGTTCAGAATCTTAATTCCTTCTTCTTAACTTCCCCCATGAAATGTTTCCACCAAAATCCATAAGAAATTCTTACTGCCTATCAATGCAAGCTCTTGGCCAGAAAGGCTATTAACCAAAGCTATAAAGTCCTTCCACAGCATGTAGCACACTCATACTTTTACCAGAGGTATCCTCAGAATCTACCACTTTAAAAGCAAAGCTTAATGTTGCTTTTCTTCATGAAAATGCCCGCAATACAGACTGAGGAGTTGCTGGACAGCACAAGGACAGCTCCCTTCCTTGTCCATCTGTGGGTTTGTTACAGAATAAAGATACCCAAGGGGATGGTGCACATTCCACCTCTCCCAAAATACAGTCAAGACATGAGCATGATGTCTACAACTACCTGAAGGGAGGTTATAGCCAAGTGGGGTTGGTCCCTTCTGCCAGGCAACCAGCAACAGAACAAGGGGACACAGTCTCAAGTTGTCCCAAGGGAGGTCTAGGCTGGATGTTAGGAGGAAGTTCTTGTCAGAGAGAGTGATTGGCATTGGAATGGGCTGCCCAGGGAGGTGGTGGAGTTGCCTTCCCTGGAGGTGTTGAAGCAAAGCCTGGACGAGGCACTTAATGCCACGGTCTAGTTGATTGGAGAGGGGTGGGTGCTAGGTTGGACTGCATGAGCTTGGAGCTGTCTTCCAACCTGGCTGATTCTATGATTCTATCCAGAGTCAACACAGACCTATCTGTGTCCCCATGCCCTCAGCTTTCTCGAGGCAGCAGGCTCCAGTGTGACAAAGCAAAACGAGTTAGAGAATTCACAGAAACATTTGAATTGGCAAAGCCCCTCAGGATCACCAGGTCCAACCCACTTCCCTACTCTACAAGGTGCACCCTAAACCATATCCTCAAGCACCACATCCAAACGACCTTTAAACACAGCCAGAGTCAATGACTCAGTCACCTCTCTGGCAGCCCACTTCTATGCCTGACCACTCCTTCTCTGATTTTTTTTTCTTAATATCTAGTCTAAAGCTACTCAATCGAAGCTGGAGGCCATTCCCTCTTCTTCTATCACTATTTTTGTGAGAAGAGATGCCAGGTTGAAAAGGACTTCAAGGATCACCTAGTCCAACTTTTCTAGGTGATAATATAAAGTTCCTGGTGAGATGAAGCCTCTCTGGTGACTGCAGAACCAGCAGAGAAATGCCAAGATATGGCTTTATACTTAGCAGCTTTGCCTAACAAGCCTATAATGTCATCAGGTGCTTTATTCCAAGACCATAGTCATGACAACTACATGCACTCCCCAACACGCACTCCTAAATATATCCCTTATTTCTGCACAGGAACTTCTCACTTCCTCTACCACTATAAACCTTGGCTCACTAAGGACAGAGAAATGTCCCATTTAAACTAAGGAATCAATAAGGTGATCTCCTAACCTCTTGGGCAAGGCACTACCATGAGCCCATCATCCTCCCTTCCCGTGCCACCCAGGCTAGCAAAGACACCCGTGGGGAGAGTCTCAAAGACAAATGTTGCCAGGTGCAATGTGACAGGGAGGATCTCCACGTCTGTCCCTGTGCTGGTTCAACATTTCATCCTCCAGTCTGAGCTGTCAGAAGGGTTCATCCGTGCAGCTGGGATGTCACTTTGGTGTACAGCACTTTCAAGCAATGTTCAAGCAATGTTTGGCAAGCATGATAATTCACATCCAAGCAGTAGAGGAAGAAAGTCACTTCCAACTGGATCAAAAGATGCCTCAGGAGAGGCAGGACTGAAAACAGTTACAGCAGAACCAGCCAATTTTTTACTAGCCCCATTTTAGGGCTGCACAAAAGAAGGACACTTTTCTACATGGTTCTGTTATAAAATCATTCAGGCACAGAATGGAGAGAGTTGGAAGGGATCTATGGAGATCAACTAGTCCAACCCACTTAATGCAGGTTTGCCTAAATCAGGTTGCATAGGAACAGGACCAAGCAGGATTCTCCAGAGGAGGAGACTCCACAACCTTCCTGGACAGCCTGCTGCAGTGCTCCAGCACTCTCAAAGTAAAGAGGTTTCTCCTCAGGTTCCAGTGAAACCTCTCGTGTTCTAGTTCGCCCCTTGTCCTATCACTGACCACCAGTAAAAAGAGCCCAGTCCCATTCTCATGACCCCCACACTCTTCAGTGACTGATAACCATTGAGCTCCAGGCTGCAGCCTTCTGGCAGTAGCCCATAGCATTTTCAACCCATGTGGAAACACCACTTGGTTCTCCAAGGATAAGTGAGCTCCCATACCATGTCCAAACAGTCTGATGTTGCATATGAATGACTGTCTCCAGGTCCAGCAGCAGATAGGAGACATTGTCTCTGAAGCCAGTTGTTGCCCACACACAACTATTCAGGGATGGCTTCCAGCACAGCTTTCTGCTGTGACCTCTTACTAGCACATGATTGTAGCACCTTCACACTTGGAAAACCTCATTTGCCAAACCTGCTTGAAATTGGCCCAGAAGGGCCAGAAGTTACACAGGGAGACACAATGAACAAGAAAGAGGAAGGGCATGATCCCTTCAGTTTACTTCCTTGAAGGACAGGGCTAAAAAGTAGAGTCTGAACTGTTCCCAAGTCACAGACAAAATCCTTTATCATTCTGGGCAGGCACCAAAGCCAAAGTGCTGAACTGCTGCCAAGAAGTCTCTCCTGATGCCTGCTCCAACCTATCCAGAGCGATAAACAGCACTAATCCCCCACGAAAAAAGAGCTTGATCTTTGGAGTAAATTCACTCCTGAGTGAATTTTGCTAGCTCATGAGATGGTAATGGGCTGTATCAAGATTAGATGTTCAGTGTAGATCAGAGCTCTGAACAGTTGTGATCTTCACTCATCCTTAAGCCACATTCACCCAACGAGTACCTCAGAAAGACAAACAGGATTGTGGGTTTTTTTTCCAGAATCTCCCAAAACATCTGAACTTTGGGACAAAAGGAGTGTGGTGCTCTTCCACTGCAGGAAAAGAAAGGGGAAAAAGACACCACTTTGGGCTCCAAAGAACTGAGCCTCCCCTGCTGCCATGGCCAGACGTCAGATCCCCTGGGGACTGACAAAGAGTTTTCTTCAAGATGATATAAAAAAAATAATCTCTACAAGCAAAACCATTCCTAGACTGAGTACACTTAGAGTAAATAGATTATTCTCTCCTTAAACAGGCAGTATATTTCATAAGCAGACAGGAGTTTTCTAGGGTAGAGGAAACTTTTGGTAGGAAGCAATATAATGTGGTACACAGGCTTCATTTCTAAAGCACCCAGCCAGAGAGGCTCCCCAGGCAGCAGGGGTGATGGAAAGGTATCTTGCTCTCTGCCAGCCTGCATGAAGGAAAACCTTAACCCCACTGATACAAACCTTAGCTGAGAAAACATCTTTCACTAAGGTGGTGAGGGAAAAGGGAAGACTATCTGACACTGAAAAGCATTTCTGAGAAACAGGGGTCCTGAGCCTTAACAATGGGGGCAGAGGGGAATCATAGAATGTCAGGGGAGGGACCCTTTGGAAGGGTCCTCCAAAGATCATCCAGTCCAAGCCCCCTGCCAGAATAGGATCATCTATACCAGATCACACAGGAACACATCCAGGCAGGTTTCGAATACCTCCAAAGAAGAAGACTCCACAACTGCCCTGGGCAGCCTGTGCCAGTCTTCTGGCACCCTCACAGTGCAATAATGCCTCCTCGTGTTTACATGGAACTTCCTCTGCCTCAGCTTCCACCCATTGCCCCTTGTGCTGTCAGTGGGCATCACCCAGCAGAGCCTGGCTCCAGCCTCCTGGCACTCACCTGCACATCTTTATGACCATTGATGAGGTCACCTCACAGGCTGCTCCTCTCCAAGCAGCACAGCCCCAGCTCCCTCAGGCTCTCCTCATAACAGAGCTGTTCCATTCCCTTCAGCATCTTTGTGGCTCTGTGCTGGACTCTCTCAAGCAGTTCTATGTCCCTCTTGAACTGGGGGTCCCAGTTCAGTACTGCAGATGTAGCCTCATCAGGGCAGAGTAGAGGGGCAGGAGAACCTCTCTTGACCTACTAACCACAGAACAGTATTGGCCCTCCTGGCCATGAGAGCACATTGCTGGCTCATGGTCAACTTCCCATCCACTAGGACCCCCAGATCCTTTTCCCTTTCGCTGCTTTCCAACAGGTCAGTCCCCAACCTGTACTGATCCCTGGGGCTGTTCTTGCCCAGGTACAAGACCCTGAAATGGTACAGAAGAAAGTTTCTGGAGAAGTACATTTTTTTAGTTGTCTCCTTCCTTATTTCTGTCACATTGCTGAATGTCTTACAGACTACATATCGAAATACAGCATCATTAAGGTTGAAGAACACCTCTAAGATCATTCAGCCCAACTGCCAACCCAACACCACCACGGCCATGAGACCATGTCCCCAAGTGCCACATCTACAAATCCTTAACACTTCCACCACTCCCTGGGCAGCCTGTTGCAATGCTTGACCACGCTTCCAATAAGAAATGTTTCCTAATATCCAACCTAAACCTCCCCTGGAGCAACTTGAGGCCATTTCCTCTCATCCTACAGCTCATATGGAAAGGCACATTCCCACAGGGAAGAGGAGCACGAGGGCCTCCTTCTCTAGAGAAACAAATAATGCTGAATGGTACTGAAAAATGAGGGAAGCATAAAGAGAAAATTAAAGTGAATGTCTTTGAAAAGTAGAGCTCTTATTAAGCTAAGTACCATGGATCTTCAAGCCCAAATGGCTCTCCTAGGGAAGCGAGCTCCTGGCCTGGCTTCAGCCAGAGATTTGAAGACTAAGGAGAAATTTCTGACTCAGGGCTATAAAAGCAGAACCGATGAGGTAAATGGGCTAGTATGAGCCACATCTTCCACTGCACATATTGCCTCTGCCTGACCTCCCCGTGAAGATGGGAAGAGAGGATACCAGAGAGAGGCTTTTAGGGGTATTTTATGAGACACTAGAATAGATAGCAAAGGGTGAAATGTCAGA
This sequence comes from Tricholaema leucomelas, assembly GCA_013400475.1. Lineage (NCBI taxonomy): Eukaryota > Metazoa > Chordata > Aves > Piciformes > Lybiidae > Tricholaema lacrymosa > Tricholaema leucomelas. The sequence continues at coordinate 123,751 of WAAF01018256.1, forward strand.
GGTTATGCTGGAAATCATGGAAACTGCTGAAGTTTTTAGTGCTGTCCTGCTGATCGCTGCAAATACAGACTATTAAAGGCAGGACTCATTAACGATGAGGGTAATTGGCAGACTAACAGGCACCAATTTTCCTTTGCAACTTTGGTGGAACCTGAGACCTGAGATGTTCTATTTTCTCCCTACAGCAGTTTCTACATGATTTTTACCCAGTCCTTGCTCAGACCTTTTGTTTAGCAGACTAAATAACCCAAGTTCCTCTGACTATAGCTTCCACCCACACACGGTGCAACCAGGTGCTGTTCAAGGGCTATGGAAATTGTCTAGGGAGTAGAAAATACAACTGGCTCTGTCAGCTGGCTCTGCTCTCCTGAAAGCAGCCTTAGACCTCTGAGAAGGAAACCAAAAGTAAAGGGATCAGAAGGTAAGAAACCACTTTCCTGGGGAAAAGAATACAACAAATAGAAAGCCAAAACCATAAACACACACATATATACACACATTTTTTACATTAACTTAAATCACAGAAGCACAGAATCACTTTGGTTGGAAAAGACCCTTAAGATCATCCAGTCCAACCATTCTCTAACTGTACCAAGGCTGGTGCTAAACCACGGCCCTCAGCACCACATTTCTAGCTCATTTAAATGTCTCTACTCCTCTCTGATGAGACCTCTCCTGGACTACTGCATCCAGTTCTGAAGCCTCTATTACAAGAAGGATCTGGATGTGCTGAAGTATGTCCAGAGAAGGGTCATGAAGATCAGGAGGCTGGAACTCTTATGCTATGGAGACATACTGAGAGAGTTGGGGCTGTTTAGTGTGGAGAAGAGAAGGCTCCAAGGAAACCTTACTGTGGCCTTCCAGTATCTGAAGGGGGCTATGAGAAAGCTGGGAAGGGACCTTTTAGGGTGTTGGACAGTGACAGGACTAGAGGGAAAGGAGCAGAACTACAAGTGAGTAGATTCAGATTGGATGTTGCAAAGTTCTTCACCATGAAGGCGGCGAGACATTGGAACAGGATGCCCAGGGAGGTGGTGGAAGCCTCATCTCAGGAAGCTGTTAAGGCCAGGCTGGATGTGGCTCTGAGCAACTTGATCTAGTGTGAGGCATCCCTGCCATGGCAGGGGAGTTGGAACCTGATGATCCTTGAGGTCTCTTCCAGCCCTGACAATTCTGTGATTCTGTTTCCAGGGATGAGGACTCAACTACCTCCCTGGGCAGCCTGTTTCAGTGTTTAATAACCCTTTCAGGGATACTAGAGACCAGTAGGAAAAGAAAATCAGTATTCCCCTGAACCCTCTACAGCTCTATTCAGTGTCCACGCTAGGTTATGTTTTCCCCAGGGCTGACCAGGTACCAAAAGCCAGTATATCTCCCAAATCAGACGCTGCAGCAGGCTTCCAACAAATCCCTTTTGCTAAAGGATCAATGCTATCACCTCCCATTTGGACAGTGCTTTTCTAGTGAGCTGTCTTTCAGCATATCTGAGCATCTCCTTCAGCTGCAAGGCTCCCACAGAGCTGTTTGGTATCCTTTGCCATGCAAATGATTTGTTGCTTCACCAACAGAGATAAACATGAACACAGTGAACTGAGAAAGGTGGTTTCAAGAAGATTTCAAACCTCTGGCTTCAGGTTGAATGACAAATGTGAAATAAATAACCAGCAGCAGATGAATGCTGCTGGGCCCATGCTTAGCAAGCAGGGATTTTAGCCAGACAGAGACAAACTGAAAAATATTTTACCTGTAATCCAATATATGTAATCTCTTAAAAAGCTCTTGTGCATGTAAAATGATTTGAATAATTCTCAGTAAAATGAGTCTGTCCAATTAAGACTTCACTTCAATAATTGTGATGTGTGGGTGTGCAAGAATCATACCCATTTTCCTGAAGCTTGGTCAGGGAGGGACCACACCAGGCTGCCCAGGACAGACACAGCTCCTCATTATTGAATATATTTAAGGATTGATTAGATGATCATCTGGATCAAGAATATTTAAGCACAGCTGAACTTCCACCATTAGAAGAACAGTATCTGAAGGGGACCTACAAAACAGCTGGGGAGGGACTTTTTAGGCTCTCAGGGAGTGACAGGACTGGGGAGAATGGAGTGAAGTTGGAGGTGGGGAGATTCAGCCTGGAGGTGAGGAGGAAGTTGTTCAGCATGAGAGTGGTGAGAGGCTGGAATGGGTTGTCAGTAGGCAGTAGAGACCATGTCCCTGGAGGTCTTTAAGGCCAGGCCAGACAAGGCTGTGGACATCCTGATCTAGGGTAGGGTGTCCCTGCCCATGGCAGGGGGATTGGAACTAGATGACCCTTGTGGTCCCTTCCAACCCTGACTGATTCTATTATTCTATGAGTCAAGCAATGCCAAGGTGTGGCCATTTGAGCTAGATTATTAGCTAAGACATAAAAATATTCGGAACAGAGAAACTTAGAAGTAGAAGCTCTGAGTGGAGAGATGAACATTCTAGGGATAGGCCACAGAATGGCAACAATGGATAAGTCATTGGTGCATCAAGAGCTTTATGTCTGGAAACACAGCTTGTGCCTTCCCCTTGCTGCTTCTGCTGTGCCCATTGCTATCTCCCCCCAATGGTGTTTTGGCTGCTGCTGTTGCTGCTTTGCCTCCGCTTGACCCCTTCCCTATCTTCATTAAGGTTATTATACTTCTGCAGTAGTTTACTCTCCTTACACTGTTAGATTTAAACTATAAGAAATACAATTTCATTTTCCCCTGACTTTTCAAAAGTATCCATGTTGTAGTGAGTTTATTCTACCGGGGAAGGGATCCATCCTAACCCAGGACACAAGGGTTCTCTGCACCTTGTACTCTGTGAAAGGCTGGGAGCAGAGGGCACAAACTGCACAGAGTTGGGAGTCTTGTTTGAAATGTTTTACAATAAATATACATTGCTCACATATGTAGATGTGTCAATGTGAACACATACTCAAAATTGAAGGTTTTTTATCTGCATGGAAACGGAAACACAGAGAATTAGCTACAGAGGCAGAGGGAGGGTAAATACCCAATGCAAGGAGAGTTTTAAAGCCAGTCTCAGCCCGTTTAGACCATTACACTACCAAGTTCTGGTTACAAATGATAATTTCCCAGTCAAGATTCAACTCAGGCACAAAATCACAGAAATCCTTCACCTAGATAAGGCTGGGAGTAGTGGAAGAGCTTGGACATAGATCTATGCTCCCTAAAAATCTGGAGATGTTATCATCTAGTCTGCTCCACGTTTATCAAATGACTTGCTGAGGGAAAAAAAACAAAAGCGGGGGAGGAAGGCAAGACTTAGGTTTTCTGACTCTTAAGCCAGTTCTGTGACTAAGGCTAGGAAAAGCTCTTTGCAGCTCAGCAGAGAGAAGAGGCAGCATTTCTATGGGAGTCTTACACACAGATATAAAAGATAGGACTGAGGGTGATTTATATCCCAGGGACAATCTCAGAAACCTCAGACACGTGCTAAGTATTCCTGGCAATTTAATTAGAGCAAAGTTCTTCCCAAGTGTGTGCTGACAAGGCCTCAAGTTGCACCAGGAGGGCATTAGATGGGATATTGGACAAGTTTCTTTCCTGCAAGAGTGGTCAGGCATTGGTACAAGCTGCCCAGAGAGGTGGTAGAGTCACCATCCCGGGAGGTCTTCAAAAATATAGACATAGTACTTGGGGACATGGTTTAGTGGCCATGGTGGTGGTGGACTGACATTTAGAGTTCATGATCTTAAGAGGTCTTTTCCCACTTTAATGACTCCATTAATGGCTTAATGACACTGGAACAGGCTCCCCAGAGAGGCTGCAGAGTCTCCTTCTCTGGAGACTTTCAAGGCCTCTGTGGATGCATTCCTCTGTGACCTGAGCTAGATTTTATGGTCCTGCTGTGGCAAAGGGGTTGCACTCGATCATCTCTTTGGGTTCCTTCCAACCCCTGACATCCTATGATCCTGTGATGATTCTATGACATAAGCAACTCAGGAGATGCTCTGCTGCTGGGAGCTCCCCCTTTCAAAGGAGAAATTCAAATCAAGAGGCAAATTGCACATGGTTGTTCAAGCTTTGTTTCTAAACAACCACTTACACCCTGCTGCAATTACAGCCTCCAGCCTGGTCTATGGCTTTGAATGGATGTATCTTCCCTGTGCTGTCCCCCCCTTCATCTTGTGCCCCACAGTAGGTGGTGTTCGGCAGTACTGTCTGCACCCCAAAGCACCTGCGTCATACCTGTGGACCAGTATGCAGGTCACAGTGCTCTTGGAGATGAAATATCCTTTCATAAGCCACATCACTGCATCAGCAGGTGCCAGACACGTGTTGGAAGAGAGGACATGTATTTTGTAGGCAAGGCTTTGATATATTTGAGGCAGTTGCCAAGTGATGGAGTGACAAAGGCAGCACCAGCAGCTGGCTCATGATTCCAGATAACAGCCTGGGATCGGTGAGGGGGGATGGATGAAGTGCATTTGCAGAAAAGGTAAGGAAATAAACGTGCAGCAGCAATCTCACTTGCATATTATGACACCAATATAAACTTCCCTCTCTGACTAACGTACGCAGCCATCATACCCTGAGCTTAGCGGTGTTAGTTAACGGAGAGGAGGAGGGGAAAGAAGGGCAAGAAGTAGTATATCAGAAGGTGCAGCAAAAAGGGAAAAAAATCAGCATCAGAAACATCACTAAGTTCATTTAGTGAGACAGCTGACTCCAGGCACACTGCATCCACGTTCGAGATGCTGAAGAACTCCAGAGAGCTCACTTTATTAAGCCCTGCCTAAGGCCTGCTTTCAAGGATTCGGTCTCCCTGGGATGCAGGCACAATCATTTCCCCACCACCTCACAGCAACATGTTGCTATGAAATGTTCAGAAGAGTCTAAAGCAATCTGCTCACTGCTCTTTTATACTGCCACAAACCATCTCAAAGAACCATCACACCCAGGCAGCAACAAGACAGCAAAGAATGACCTCAGAGAGGGGAAGGGAAAATCTATAGAAGAGCACCAGTGTGACCAGGAACAAGTAATGAGACCTAATTAGACAGAGAAGAGATGCCCAGCAGAGGACACGTCCCCCAGCACAGCATCCTGGCGTATGTTGCCTGATTCAGAGGTGATACAACCAAATCTGCATGGATTTAATGCACCTCCTTGGTAAGACACTCAGCAGCAAGTTAGATTCAATTTATTTCCAGGACTCTTTATTTCCACTATTGGGCACTGAAGGCAGACAAGGCAAGATGCTCCACAGCCTTCTCCCACCAGGCCTGTTTTGCCTCCCCCTCCCCCTTAAGACCAAACTTTTACCATGAGTAGGACTGATTGCTCCACTACAAGCCATAAATCTGAGAGTTTCCTGCTAGGGCTCCAGGACAAGAGGGGAACTCTAGGCACAGGACTTTGAGAGAGCTGAGTGTTGTGTGCAGAAGCAAGATAACACAGCTTCTCCTCAAGCTGACAGCAGAGAGGTTAAAGAGCACCACTAAAAGCTTTGTCCAGCAATACATCTGCTATGAGTTATCATACAGCTATCTAAACCCTGATGAAGTACCACAAGAAGAGTCTGTATTAGTAGCCTACCAATGCAATATAACATAAACCATGGCAGGACATCACATTAAAGACCTGAAACTGTTCCAGCAACTTGAAATCAATTTATGGTATGTCACCATTCAAAAGAAAGACAAAAGCCCCTGGTCCACACACCTAATGGTGTATTGATTCAGCAAACACCTAAGTGCTAGCTCTGCACATGATGGACTTTGCTCAAGCACCCGAGCTATTCCCATCCACACCAACTGACTGTGCCTATCGGATAGCTCAGGACACAAGGGCTTGAATGAGAAAGGCCAAGGGGAAAAGCAATCTTGCATATCCTTGCTGGTCAGCCACGAGCCTGTTTGGGTGATGAATTAAGCAATTGTCTCCAGCTTTATTTTTAGCAGGCAGATTGCAATTCGAGCAAGTATGAACTATTTTGCTTTCCTATTTGAGCTGCCCGGAAATCAGTCTGGTGGGACACAGATTTATTTGCAAGACCTGCTCAGAGAAGATGGCAAGAGCAGCACAGCCAGCAGGAGCTGCTCAGCTGGAGCAGCTCTGCTATGAGGACAGACTGAAAGAGTTGGGGCTGTTCAGTCTGGAGAAGAGGAGGAATCCAGGTGACCTTCTTCTGGCCTTCCAGTATCTGAAGGGGGGCTACAAAAAAGGCAGGGAGGGACTTTTTTGGCTCTCAGGTAGTGACAGGATGAGGGGGAATGGAGCAAAGCTGGAGATGGGTAGGTTCAGACTGAACATGAGGAGGAAGCTGTTCAGCATGAGTGGTGAGAGCCTGGAATGGGTTGCCCAAGGAGGTGGTTGAGGCCCCATCCCTGGAGGTGTTTAAGGCCAGGCTGGATGAGGCTGTGGGCAGCCTGATCTAGGGTAGGGTGTCCCTGCCGAAGGCAGGGGAGTTGGAACTAGATGATCCTTGTGGCCCCTTCCAACCCTGACTGATTCTACAATTCTATGTCCCATTACTGCAAGTGTTCAAGGGCAGGTTGGATGAGACTTGGAGTAACCACTGGAACTAAATGATCTTTAAATGTCCCTTAAAAACCAAATCACAGGATCACAGGATGTTAGGGATTGGAAGGGACCCAAGGAGATCATCGAGTCTAACTTCCCTGCCTCTGTGATACTGCACTGAATCTGCACTGCATTTGAGATCCAACCCAAGCACCAGAAGGCACAAACCAAAATTAGGATACTTCACTCATAACAATACCTCCTTTAATGCAGGCAGTTTAAGAAGATCCCACACTCTTCTGCCCTCAGCAGGAAGGCATCACCCCTCTCATTTGTGCTGATGCAGTGATTTATGGGGCCATTCTGCAAACTATTCATCCCTGAGTAGTCTCTCCCACCAGCCACTGCCATAAACCCAGCATCAGGTGAACCTTTCGTTTGACTCTGCACTGCTGCTTTTATGTTCCACTGTAAAATTTAACTTCTTTGCTAACACAGACCATTCCCACCCCCATCAAAATCCTTTTGCATCCAGGCAGAGCTGCTGCTTGGAAATGCTACAGAGATGCTGAGCTTCAGTGCCCAGGACCACACAGCCAAACGTGGGGAAACTTAAATTTCTTAAATCCAACTTGCCCCCAGACAAACTGTGACTTAGACCAGCAGTAAGACAGGAATGCTCCCAGGAACCAGAGCAGAGCCATAGGAACAGGTATGGAAACAGGAATAGAAAAGAGCACTCAAAAGCCCAAGGTATGATTTTTTTAAACCCCTTCAGAGGTTAAAAATAATCATTTGCACTTCTATTTTCACAAGGGATGTTATTTCCAGATCATGTTTCTATAACAAGCTGTTGGTGTTTGTGGTTTTAAGGCATCTTCCTGTTTTCCTTTTGGTAAATCACTTCCTCTCTCTACAGATCAGCCTCTTGGAAGGAGGAAAAGAAGCTGCTATTCAGTAAGGAAGGAAATGAAGAAATATAAACAACAGCACAGGAAGTTCCACCTCAACATGAGGAAGAACTTCTTTACTGTAAGGGTCAGAAAGCACTGGAAGAGGCTGCCCAGAGAGGTTGTAGAGTCCCCTTCTCTGGAGACTTTCAAGCCCTGTCTGTTCTGTGCAACTTGAGCTAGATTTTATGGTCCCGCTCTGGCAGGGGGGTTGGACTTGAGGATCTATGGAGGTCACTTCCAACCCTTAACATCCTGTGATCCTGTGAAATACAAAGCTGGTTGCTCTGTTTTGGGTTTCATGGTTACATACTCAGCATAGAAACTGTTTCGGCCCCATGGGCTGGGAATGTCCTCCACACAGTCACTGGGAGCCATGGAATGGGAAAGAGCAGAAACACAGAGATGGTCACCAAAGTGCTGTACCTGAGAAGCCTATATATAAAACCTCACAGAGATGGGTGAAGCCAATCGAGGAGCTCACTCTTCTTTCCCTACTTTCCACTTCTGAAGGCTGGGCAAGGGAGACAAGCATGGGTATTATTTTTAACCCACGTCCCCAAGCAGATTACCATACCACAGGCAAGTTGGGAATCAGTCAACTGTACCTCAAGAAACATAGCTTGGCAAAAGGGTCCTCAGCATGCTTCCAGATTTCTTTGATCCATATCATCCCCCACTGGGCTACCCCTAAACCTGCTCATTAAGCTATTCTTTAAAGACCAACATATCACAGAAGATCTGGCATTGCCCACAAGGGGCTCTGCCCTCACCTCTCCATCTTGAAGCCAACGTGGAATTGCGATGTTAACGTAGCTGCAGAAACTGGGAGCTAAAACGTGCACCTTCAGCAAGCACTCACATGCTTCTCCCTGCTAATTGTGTTTTACTCAGCTGTGAACTTACTTTTTAAGGCCAAGAAAGTCTACTTTACAGGGTTTTGCTTAGTGCATTTAATTTCTTTTATGATACTTGCTCTGGCTGTGCTTGGGTGCCAGTCTTGCTCAATGACCGAGCCAATTTGTTGTTGGTTTACTGGTGCGCACTCAGTGCTCTCAGACACACAGGACACCCCAGAGAGCACTTTTCCTCTTCAAATTTCTTCCCATCTGTTTGTGCTTTGCAAATAGGTCACAGGGGTGACACACCATGACTTGCAACATCTAAGGAAGGACAGAAATAAAGTCACTTCATTTGGTCATCAGAGTGAAATGTGAAGCCTTTATTCTTGTACGCATCTGCATTCTCCAAACACAGCCACTATTAATGGATCCAACGTGGGCTATGCAATGCATGTCTCATTGCAATGAACATAGGAGCACGCCAGACAGAAACTTCTTAGATGCAAATCTGGAACTGCTTTAGTATGTCTTAGTCTCTATGTGGTGCTGGCAAAGCTTTGTTAAGTTCAAGGACTTTACCACCAAACCAGAATTACTGAACCTGGAGAAACTATTCAAGTGCTTAAGCTTAAACTCCAATCCTTCCCCAGACTGGGGTCTCACAGAAGGAAAATCATAGAATCAAGCAGGTTGGAAGAGACCTCCAAGATCATCCAGGCCAACCTAGCACCCAGCCAATCAACTACACCATGGCACTAAGTGCCCCAGCCAGACTTTGCTTCAACACCTCCAGGCACAGCAACTCCATCACCTCCCTGGGCAGCCCATTCCAATGGCAATCACTATGCCAACAACTTCCTCTTAACATCCAGCCTAGACCTCCCCTGGCACAGCTTGAGACTGTGTCCCCTTCTTCTGTTGCTGGTTGCCTGGTAGAAGAGACCAACCCCACCTGGCTACAGCCTCCCTTCAGGTAGCTGTAGCCAGCAATGAGGTTGTTCTCTACTGTCAATACAAAGTTATGAATGGCTGTACTGTACAGCATTGGGAACACCTCCAAAGAGGCCACAGATCTGTGACTATTTAACTTTGTGTTTCTATAGAGAGCTTCTGATGACAAGCACTAAGTGCTGTAAAAACATAATTAATGCTCAAAGCACTCCTGAGACAGAGCTAAATACATGACTCAGATTTTAAGCTACCTGAAGTAGGACTGTTCTTTTTCTTTCTGTAAAACACTTGGTACAGCAGGGGACATGGTGCAACAGGGTCTTGGTTCCATTGTGTTCAGTGCTTCGAGACAATATAACAGCAAACACAATTCACTCCTTTTCTAAGGTGGTCAAACATAGAAAATCAATTGCCTGAGATGATTTGGCCACCAAAGATCAGTGTTTAGAGACAGAATCAGAGTTCTTACAAAATTTAAGAGCTTACCACCTCCAGAATAAACCACCATGGCAGAGTGGTTTCCTCCAGAGGCTCTCACTCTTCAATAACCAAATGATGGGGAACACCCAAGCACTGATCCCAGGGCAACTGCCCTTAGACCACCTCTCTCTGTGAGCCAAGCCTCAGGCTCCATGGCTGATTCTGAAGGACCAGACCAATTCAGCAGGCCAGCCTCAACTGCTACAATGCCTGATAGGATTCTGGTTTTTGCAAAAGCAAACTCTTTTTGGGAGCAACGCATTCAAATAAAATGGTGGCAAGAAGGCTCAGAGGTGGAGCAAGAACAGAGGTGTGTGGTGTCTCTGTGGACCAGCCTCTATAAGCCTCCTGTCCTGCAGAAGAGATTCCCACACATCCCAGGCACACATCCAGCACCTCCAGTGTCAGGACAGTGCACACTTGCCTCTTCAGCTTCTGGTACCTTAGGTCAGCTTGTCTGGGGATCTGAGGAACCTGCTCTGCTTGCAGATGTCCCTGACGCCTGCAGCAGGGCTGGACTGGGAAATCAAGGCATGAGAAGGCTGTGAGCACCTCTGCAGACTGTAGAGAGAGTTGGGGTGATTTAGGCTAAAGATTTACTTTGATGTCAGTGGGCATTGACCGGCTGCATAGAAACCTGGAGGACAGCTCCCAGTCATTAAGGAGAAAGAAACAGCTTCTCTAGGCAGAAGCCTCACTGCTTTGGGGTAAAGACACGAGATACAGAGTTGATGTTCACTGCAACTAAAGCATCTAAGAGCTGACAAGATTCATCTCTCTTTTCCTCAGAACTGATCTTTTCCACTTCAATCTGCCACGTGAGTTTACCAGCAGGTAAGTCTAAAAACCTTTTCTTCTACCTTGCTGAGAGTAATGCCAAGCTGTTCTGGATTTATTCCTCTGGATATACTCTTACTCAGTTTTGAAATCCCTGATAGAGACAAACTACCACCAGAAATCCAGACTCCAAACTACCAAGCTGAATGTGTTCAGAGGCTGGTGCTGATTTGGCACCAGTCCACAATTCAGGTATGCACTTGGGCTTGACAAAAAGGTTGCACACTTTTTACATCTGAAATTTGCATTTCCTAAATCTGGGAGAGATTTCCCTGGAGATAATCCAGAATCCTGACACCTTGCTGTGCTCTCCGTGAACTTAAAAGCAAGCCATTAGATTAATTTGCATAAGTGAAAGTAAGTTATGTGCCTCACAAACTAAAGCCTTGATCTCTGGGTGCAAGGGCACTCAGCTTGCAACCTGCATGACAGCACCTGAAGGCACTGTAATATTGGCATTTTCTCTCCATACCTCCCTCCACAGATTAAACCAAGCATCTGAACTACTGAACTTGAGTTGCTAATGGCTTCATAGCAGTTTGACTTCACTGAAATCCTTCATCTTTTTTTTTTTCCAGGGAGCCTTAAGAGAGATTCCTTTTTATCTAAAACTGACCAATTTACTGAGGGTCACTACCATTTGGAGCTGAATACTTACTGAACCTTGTTTCAGACACAGGAGATGTTTTCTCTGTGACACATCACCCCCATTACCTACTTGTACCTGTCATCACTTCCTGAAGGTATGAACCTAATTTTGGCACCAGGCAGATAAGCAGCAGTTTGAACCAGGCTTTATCCTACGTGCATGCAGATGCTTAACGCTGGGAGAAGGAGAGGGGGGGAATAAAACACACAAAAACACAGCATGAAAGTAAGAAACCTGTTTGTGCTGCTCAAGCTTCTCATTCCAAACTGAGTACAGTTATGGGGCTGGTAAGAAAGGCTGTTTGAGGTACTAGAAAATACTTTGCTAAAAAAAAAAAGATAAATACCACCAACAACAAAAAAAAAATCCCTTTTAAAAGGTCATGTTCCTGGGAGGATATATTTAGGAGGATGATATGATGTCCTTTAGCTCAAATAATTTGTCACACTTCCAATACATGCACTCTTGTAACATGGTGCTCATTTCAGCTACACCAGCCTCAAAAATCAATTGTTCCCAAGCCAAGCCTTTTGAAAGAGAAAAACAGCAATCGTGCTACACCCCTGTTTTTACCCCCCAACTAATCCTCACCCTCCACCTGCCAACACATGCAGATTCCTGCACACCTGTGGAGAAAGCATTGCACAGCCTTCAGCACCAGCCTACTCCACAGCTCCAGAGCTATGTGGAATCTAGAAGGTACTTGGGGTAAATTAAAGGTTAAATGGATGTTTTTGGCTACACTCTGACATTCCAGCACAGCTATTCTTCTGCTCCTATGCAATTGAGTTCAGAGACAAAAACCTCAGATAATATCTGACAGAAGAAAGGACAATACAAGTTTACTAATTTTTCAACAGGTATCCAGGCAAATTCTCTGCACAAATTAATTGGGGGTAATTAGTTCAGTCATTAGCTGCAAGGTCTGTGAAGCACTGTGTCATTTCATTGTTTGTTTGTAGCCAGCCTAACTCAATGAGGTCTTGATACATGACTGGGTTTGCTAAACACCACCTAGGTACAAAGAACTAATGACAACAACAATAAATGCAATACATCTCAGGTGACTGCAAGACTGCAGGAAGAAGATGTTCATCAGTGGAACTTTATCACCCTTAGAACACGGCTCGGCAGGGATCTGAACCTGGACTGAGGGCTCTGTGTGACAGTGCCAAACAAAACCAACCAAACAAACAAACAAAAGATGGTAAGCACACACAGCACTGTATCTGAGACTGGCAAAGGACGTGGGATTTGATTGTTGTATTGGTTGGACTTCAGGGACTACAGAGCATCTTACCAAATCTGCTTATGTCTTTTGCAATGTCAAAACTCCCATCCCCAGCCAACACTGACTGCCGCTCTGCTGATTGCTTCTTAAACACTCGCCTGCATTGTAGCACCTCCCCTATAAAGACAGACTGAGAGCCCTGGGGCTGTTTAGTCTTGAGAAGACTAAGAGGGGATCTCATCAATGAGAGTTGGGGCTGTTCAGTCTGGAGAGGAGGAGGCTCCGAGGTAACCTTCCTGTTGCCTTCCAGTAACCGAAGGGGGCCTACGAAAAAGCTGGGGAGGGACTTTTTAGGCTCTCAGGGAGTGACAGAACTAGGGGGAATGGAGCAAAGCTGGAGGTGGGAAGATGCAGCCTGGACATGAGGAGGAAGTTGTTGAGCATGAGAGTGGTGAGAGGCTGGAATGTGTTGCCCAGGGAGGTGGTTGAGGCCCCATCCCTGGAGGTGTTTAAGGCCAGGCTGGATGAGGCTCTGGCCAGCCTGATCTAAGGTAGGGTCTTCCTGCCCAAGGCAGGAGGATTGCAACTAGATGACCCTTGTGGTCCCTTCCAACCCTGACTAATTCTATGATTCTATGAAACACAGACCTCATTCCATAATTCCCCATATGTTACATGCCTGTAACTGTCTGCAGAATGAAACTTGCTCTTTATGTTAAAAAAAAGAATTCAAACTCAAATCCTGCTGTGTGCACTTCTGGCATTTATTAAAACTGCCTTTGTGAATCCTGCCTCGGTCTATGCATTAGTCAAATGAAATAATAAACAGCTGCACATCATTACACATACACAAGGCCTAATCCTTGATATCCTAGCCTCAGGCATCAAGTACTAAGTCCTATTTCCTACTATTAGGAACAAAAATTCTGAGTTTCTGGTAAATGTTTTCAGGGAATCCTAATGAGTGGCCAAGGAAAAGTTCAGTAACTTATCTTCTCACCTTTTATCTCATATTCAGACTAACGCAGACCCTGCTCCCCGGTCTAAATCAGGCACATCATGCTTTCATTCACGTTTTTCATTGCTATGTTAAACACAATCCATACGTTGGCATTAGCAAGCAAATACCTCGTGGGCCAATCTACACCAGCTGCCCAAAGCTCACTTCACCCTCCCCCTGGCACACTGCTCTGCCAAGCAAATAGCTTTGCACATCCCCACCGCAGTAACAACACATGGTTGGGACAGCCCATTGACAAAGAAGGAAGGGAAATAGAGGACACAGTCTCAAGTTGTGCCAGGGAAGGTCTAGGCTGGATGTTAGGAGGAAGTTGTTGGTAGAGAGAGATTGGCATTGGAATGGGCTGTCCAGGGAGGTGGTGGAGTCACCATCCCTGGAGGTGTTCAAGAAAAGACTGTGTGAGGCACTTAGTGCCATGGTCTGATGGACTGGACAGGGCTGGGTGCTAGGTTGGACTGGATGATCTTGGAGGTCTCTTCCAACCTGGTTGATTCTATGACATTTCACCCAGGTTTAGGCAGAAAAAACCCTGTCATTTGAGCTGATATCAGGTTCCTGGAAGAGCCAAAAGCTCTTTTTTAATCACAGAATGTAAGGCTCACAGATTAAAACTCTCTCCAAGATCAATGACCAGCAACAGCATCATGCAAACACTGATGTGCTGCCAACTCAAGGGCTTCCTGACACCATGGGCATCCCTGCTGCACCTTGTCAATGTCTCTTGACCAGGCAACACCTAGACTTAGTCCTACTGAGCTGATAAACAGGTCATGTCAACTAACCAAAACACTAATATAAAGAGAAAAGGAAGGAACAGCAGCAAGCTAGTAAATGAAGATAGATGGGTTTGTATTAGCATGCAGTTATAGGACTGCAGTGTTATCTAACACATTAGAGCTGTCTGCAGCTGTCTGAGAAGGAAGACAGTCTAATCACCCCTTTCTCCCCATCAGAGCTGCAAAGACCTCCTATATGTACATCTCTGAATCCCACCCAACAGCTCAGCATCCTGAGGTTTTATTTGCCCTCCTGAAGTGCTGAGCAGCTCCAGGAGTTTTACACCACAGTGGGTTGAAGTTACTTTTAATCCCCAATCATTTGAGCTAAAGGCAAGAACGTCTCCCACGCACCAACAACAGAGTCTGAGGCACGTAATCCATGACCTTTCCCTAGTCATTTCAGCACGCTGCATTACTGCTACAGAACTACAGAGAAGTTGGGTAAATCACTTTCAGATTAGAGACTCACTAAATCTACTTATGCCTAAAACATAATCCACGCACACAGAGATAAATTAACCAGGGACAAGGCAAATCTGGAGAAATTTCAGCCTCAAAAGCCAAAGCTTTAGGAAGGTGGTGAAAGTCTGACTGCAGCCACTCAGGGGAAACCATCCAAGTTACCCAAATGCTGCCACTCCCCAGTGTGTCAGCCCAGCAGCTCAGCAAAACAACTTCTTCCCATCTAACGTGACATCAATCACATCCCAAAACGTCAAACCTAAGATATGCATTTTCAGCTCTCTAACTGCTGCAGAGAGAGCTGAAAGCACAAAGAGAAATCTGAAAGCCTCAGTGACAACAGGCAAGGATTGAAGGCAGACAGATGGCAGCCAGATGGAAGAGAGAGCAACAGAGAGAAAAAGACAAGTGGAGAAACCACAGACTTTTTGCATCTTTCTGTATGTCTGACTTGGGCTTGGCCATAAAACATCTTGAAGCATTAAGACATTACAAATTAAAACACCTTCTTTAACCTCGAGGTGGTGAGCACTCAAGCTGCAGGAGGATGAGCTGCCTATAGTCTGGTGTCAGAGGAGCAGTAAGGTCAGGACTTCGCTGTTGCCGTCCCCTGCACCACCAGTTTGATGACAGAGCGGAGAAACGACAGCACTGGGACGCAGGCATTTGGTCCAGAACAAATAATGACAGTAATTAAAGGCAACAACAGTGCTGTTAATTCCTCCTTGCACTTCATTGTGGATTCTGCATCTTTTGCTAGAAAAGGAGTAGGCAAGCAAGCATACGGGGCTTCTGCTCAACTAGAGGCTGAGGCTGACCAGAGGTCTCCAAGCAGACACCCAACATGTGCCTGCTGGACTTACTGCCATTTTTCCTATTGAATGTCACCTCCACAGTAAATTTAGTTGCAGCCCTTTTGATTTTGTCTTTTGAGGCACTACATTTCAGATCTTACAACACAAGTGTAAACACAGCCAGGGTAATGGCAAAGGAAGCACAGCTCTTGCTTTCAAAGAGGTAGAAGTAAAGGATACCTTCAATGGAATCAGAGGAAAATAAGTAATTTCCCAGGGTGAATTTTGCACTGGGAGAAAAAAAAAACAACCCAACAAACTTACTTCTCTTGTTTTCTCCCCTTAAAAATCTCACTAAGTCCGTGCACTGTTTGAGAAACCAAACCATGCAACACATTCAGCTAGGGTGATGTTAGCACAACCACTAAATAAAACACCAATAATATCAGGGCACTGCCCTTCCAAGGCAGCAAGACGTGATGAAGATAAGAAAGGTGAAGAATGTGCTGAGATTAAAGAAGAGGCACTCCGGGAGCCAGAAGACATGTTTGCTGGAGCAGATCCAAGCAGCATTACTACATCCACTGTTATCTCCCATGTCATCACCCCATCAGATTGCTGAAGCACATCACAACCTGTTAGACGCCCCAGCCTCATTCTCAGCACGAGCTGCACGTTTCTCAACTGGTGTACATCACCAAATTTATCATCTTGGAAGCTCTTAACTCATTTCCACTCCATCTTATGTCAGTATGTGATGCCCACACGTGGCACAGCAAGCTGTAGAAGCTCAAGTCCTCGAAGCAACAGATTTTCCTTTCCACTGAGGCAGCACAAATGTGTTTGTTACCTTGAATGGAGCTCGCTGCAAAGAGCAAGAAGCCTAGACACAGTGTGTCATGCTGCACAGAAA
This sequence comes from Tricholaema leucomelas, assembly GCA_013400475.1. Lineage (NCBI taxonomy): Eukaryota > Metazoa > Chordata > Aves > Piciformes > Lybiidae > Tricholaema lacrymosa > Tricholaema leucomelas. Next base: position 140,166 of record WAAF01018256.1, read on the forward strand.
GCATACATAGGCTGAACCAGCTGGTGGCTATAGGGGCTGACAAAAATAAATGTAATTATCTGATGTCTCTCTTCTTTCTAACCATTTCTACTACAGACTGGATGTTTCCAGCTGGGGTACAGAAAGACACAAAAAAATCTCACGTTTTCCATCCTCTGGCCAAATGAGAGCTCTATTTTAGGCACCTGACACAGTTTGCATACCCTGTGAGACTTTTCAGACAAGCACCTAGAGCCAGGTGTTTAAAGGCATTTACAGAGGCCAATTTCCACCAATTTCATTAGATGTTAAATTGCATTTGGAAATAAAAATGATCTATGGGAGTCTGAGCCAAATGATTGCCTGAGGTCACAAGAGGCATGCGGAAAGAGGTAGAACTTCAACTTGTCCAGCAGCAAACCAAACTAGAGACCGTCTTTCCTCTCTGTACACCAGGGAGCTCAGAGGCAGAAAAGGAATGCTGCCTTATGAGGAGAGGCTGAGGGACCTGGGACTTTTGAGTCTGAAGAAGACTGAGAGGGGATTTAATCAATGTTTCTAAACATCTGAGGGCTAGGGGTCGGGGGGCAGGCTCTGCTCATTTGTTGCCTGGGATAGGACAAGGAGCAATGGATATAACCTGCAGCACAGAAGGTTCCACCTCAACACAAGAGGGAACTTGTTGACTGTAAGGGTCCCAGAGCTCTGGAACAGGCTCCCCAGAGAGGCTGTGGAACCTCCTTCTCTGGAGACTTTCAAGGCCTGTCTGGATGTGTTCTTCTGTGTCCTGAGCTAGATTGTACGGTTCTGCTCTGCCAGGGGGATTGGATTCGATGACCTCTTTGGGTCCCTTCCAACCCCTAACATCCTGTGAGCCTGTGATTCCCATCAGGATCCTGGCTGCTCCTGCAGCACCTCACCCTGGCAGCTGTGGATGCATTTACCACCTCAGTAATGAGTACTCCTAGCACAGCATCTTCCTCACCAGGGTGCAAAACCAGTTTTCCAATACCTGAAAGGAACCTTCAGGAAGGCTGGAGAGGGACTTCTCGTAAAGGTGTCCAGCAACAGGACAAAGGGGAATGGTTGGAAGCTGAGGTAGAGGTTTAGACTGAATCTTCCAGGAAAAGTTCTTCAGTACCAGGGTGGTGAGACTCTGGAATAGGTTGCCCAGGGATGCTGTGGATGCCTCCTCCCTGGAGGTGTTCGAGGCCAGGCTGGATGAAGCCTTTAGTAGCCAAGTTTAGTTGAGAGGTTTCCCTGCCCATGGCAGAGAGGCTGGAGTAGATGATCTCTGAGATCTCTTCCAACATGAACCATTCATAAACCATTCTCTGACTGAGAGTTTTCTCATGGGACACGACCCATCCCAGCTTTGCTTAACACTGCCACTAAATTTACCTGAGCACACACCAATGGCTGGCATCAAAGGAAACTACCTGTGCTGAGCAGCCTTACAAATCAAGGCAAGTATCTCAGTGCTAGCATGGAAACACCTGCAGCTTTGTGATAGATGGTATCATAGTATCTTCTAGTCTGGAAATAGATCATCCACTTACTGTATATACCAAAGAGATGAATGCTAGAGGGGTTTAATAGCACCCCTGATAATAGGCCTGTAATGGATTTTTAAAGTGAATTTAAGTCTGAGGGAAGGTACTGCACCGATGCTCTTGGAAACCAAAATGCTGCCGAGCACTGTCCCAGGGGCCGCTCTCGGCGCGGAAGCGAGCACTTGAAAGAAGACAGCTGTATAATTCATGAACGGGGGAGCAGAGCACAGGCACTGGAGGGGCTGGAACAGGCTCGCTCCCGACTCACATGCAAAATGCTCGCTTGTTTGAAGTTGCATCTGCACTGTTTCTGCTTCTAGTCAAAGGGAAAGAGAGAGCAGAGAGAACCCAGGAGCAGCGAGTCTCTGAGGTGAATTCGTTGAGGTTTGTAGTTTACGGGGCAAAGCTTTCATGTAGGCTTAAAGGAGATCCTTGCCAAGGCTACACTAAGGTCTTTCACAACCCAAGATGTCACCCTTGATCCTCTTTCCCTCCCTAGCTTAACTAAAACTATCTTCTAAACTAAAACTCCTACCAATCCTGATAGATCCCATCTGTCCAGCGGAATTCCGTGGGGACACAAGATTTGCTGCACAGAGGTTCTCCACAAGGACCGGAGGCAACTACTCCAGCAACTACTTCTATCTACTTATTTATGCTTCATTTGAAAAACCTGAGTATTCCTTTTGAATGCAACACAGCATCTTTCCCTGGATTTCAAACTGAGATAGAGATGCTCCAAAACTCCCACTTTATTATCAAGGAAACACAGATGCCCTGTGGTACCAAAGCCACTATGGACTCCCTTAACCTCAAGCATACAGACAAGCCAGGATTCACACCACACAGAAACAGGCAAGCAAGCAAAAACCTCAGATTGCAACAAGGTCAAGGAAGGACAGCAAATGAAAGTGCAGCCACCCACAACGTATCACAGGTAAGATGGAGAAGGTGAACCTCTGCTTGAAAACTCTCTTTTTGCTTCAGTGTTGTGCATAAAGCATAGTATGTGAATCTGTAAAACATTTGTGTCACACAGCCCCAGATAGAACCTGGTGCAATATGAGTATTTGCTAGAGGAAATGGCCTCAAGTTGTACCAGGGGAGGTTTAGGTTGGACATTAGGGAAAAAATCAAAGAGTGGTCAGGCATTGGAACAGGCTGCCCAGTGTCAGTTCTAATTTAAATGGCCGAGAGACTCAAATACTGTTAATAGAACCAATAACAATGTATAGGATGCCTTTCCCTCTTCCCCCTTTTTCCAAAGAAAGGGAATTAGCTGTAGAGATGAAAAGGTAAACAGACCCAAATAAATAATCTCGCTTCGATTTGGAAGTTAAAAGAAGAAAAGTTTAACAATAAATAAAAGGTAGATGAGGTAAGGAAGTTACAAAAGGTATAGGGAAGAGAAAACAAGATACAAAATATGTAAATACAACCAGATTGATGGCAATGTTTTGTCCACCTCATGAGTTATGGCCATGTGGTAAAACAAAGAGCACCAGGAAACAGGAAGGTGATGCTGGCAAGCAGAAGGCAGGGAGAGAGAGAAACAGCAAGTTCTTCAAAGAGAGAGTGACTGGCATTGGAATGGGCTGCCCAGAGAACCTGGATGAGGCACTTAGTGCCATGGTCTGGTTGACTGGATAGGGCTGGGTGTTAGGTTGGACTGGATGAGCTTGGGGGTCTCTTCCAACCTGGTTGATTCTATGATTTTAGACAGGAAGTGGGAGTGGGCTAACCATCACACCTGGTATTGTTCCAACCCACTCCCCAGGGAAGGGTAAGAACCACCTGGGGTCAGGGTCAAGACCACTCCCCCAGGAAGGTTAACCCTTTACACCCAGGGAGGTGGAGGAGTCACTATCCCTGGAGGTGTTCAAGGAACGTGTGGACACGGCACTTTGGGACATGGTTTAACGGCCATGGTGGTGCTGGGTTGATGGTTGGACTTGACGACCGTAGAGGTCTTTTCCAACTAAAGAATTCTATGATTCCAGTGTGCTTAAACAACAGAAGACAAAAGTCTAAAGATTATAAGCTGCCTTGGGTACACCCTGACATTCATCTTCAAGACACAGCAGAGACCTAACAATTCATGACTAGTGTGGATGGACTTATCAAATCTCTTTCTTCTCTCACAGTGATTAACATCACAGGAGATCCAGATCATGACACGTTATCCTCCTTGCTCTTGCAAGAGCTAGGCTGTTAGAAAGTTGTCAGCATTTCTCTTAAAATCTCAATCTCTCAGTTGAAAATAAGAATTTCCTGCAGGGTGAAACTACATACAAGATTTTGCCTTGGAGAAATTGCTTTTTTTTTAGAGTTAATTTGATTAAGATTTTCCTGTGATAGGAAACAAGAAGCAATAGACAAAAAAGATACAGAATCATAGAATTGTTTCAGTTGGAAAACATCTTTAGGATCACTGACTTCAACCTTGAACCTAAGGCCACCATGGCCATTAAACCATGTCTCAAAGTGCAATGTCCACACGTTTCTTTGAGCATCTCCAGGGATGGCAACTCCATATCCTACCTCCCTATTATTATTAATTTTAATTACTATAACAGGCTCACAGGATGTTAAGGGCTGGAAGGGACCCAAGGAGATCATCAAATACAACCCCCCTGCCACAGTAGGACAATCCTATCTAACACAGATCACAGAGGAACACATCCAGACAGGCCTTGAAAGGCTCCAGAGAAGGAGACTCCACAACCTCTCTGGGGAGCCTATTTCAGTGCTCTGGGACCCTTAAGTAAGTTCCCCCTCATGTTGAGGTGGAACTTCTTATGCTGCAACTTACATCCCTTGCTCCTTGTCCTATCACAGGGAGCAGTGAGCAGAGCCTGTCCCCCACCTCCTGGTCAGCCCTCAGATATTTATAAACATTGATTAAATCCCCTCTAAGTCTTTTCCAGACTAAAAAGTCCCAAGTCTCTCAGCCTCTCCTTATAAGCCATGCCCTCCAGTCCCCTAATCATCCTCCTAGCCCTCCACTGGACCCTCTCCATCAGATCCCTGTCCCTCTGAAACTGAGAAGCCCAAAACTGAACACAGTATTCAAAACGGGGTCTTGCCAGGGCAGAGTAGAGGGGGAGGAGAACCTCCCTTGATCTGCTGGACATGCTGTTCCTAATACACCCCAGGATCCCATTGGCCTTCTTGGCCACAAGGGCACATAACCTTTGGTCCTGGTTCAGTAAAACAGTCTTATTTTCTGGGTCAAAAAAAATCAATCTTGGGCAGAGGTGCCAAAATTTTCAGCAGAGAATACCTAAAGCCTGGGTTGCCCAGGGAGGTGGTTGAGGCCCCATCCCTGGAGGTATTTAAGGCCAGGCTAGATGAGGCTCTGGCCAGCCTGATCTAGGGTAGGGTGTCCCTGCCCACAGCAGCGGGATTGGAACTAGATGATCCTTGTGGTCTCTTCCAACCCTGACTGATTCTATGATTCTAAACTATGTCTTGAGATTAAAGAAGAGATTTCCAAAGATAAATATGAAGGTTAAATGCTTTGATTTTTTCCCAAAGGTTGCTAGAATTGAAATCCTGCAGAAACTTATGTATCTCTTTATCTTAACACACTGCTGAGCAGCTCTGCTGACCATCTTCATTTAAGCACAGGCAACAGTCTAAGCCTAACTACTGTAAAGGCCTAAGTGGTACTGATTTCTGATCAAATTTGGCCTTCGGTCCACATTGACTCTTTTGAAAATGTAGCCTTTGATTCCTCTAATTCTGTGCTCTTGAAAGTTTCCTTCTTCCCCAGAAAGCAGGCTTCAGGAGGTTTCCTTTGGACCATTTTTTCAAAGACTGACACCATTCCTGCTCCAGCATGAGCTATCTTACTCCTTATCAACTGCACTTTCAAGATCTTTGGGGGTTTTAAATAGGAATATAACTGAAGCTTAAAAGGTATATCATGAAAAGAGACTGGGCAACATGGAGATGGGAGACAGGATGAGGAGGAGAGCATGATTTTTCTCTTGCAATGACTTTAATATAGATATTTTGTTTATGTTAATGTAATTATGTTAATGTAAACAGCACAACATTAGCATCAACAACAGCACAACAAATCAGGAGCTGAAACGTGCCCAGACACCACTAACCCACAGAGCCGCAGCACATCTGAAGAGGCTCTGCAGCTGCTGGAGGCAGAAGGAGCTGTATGTGGCTGAAGTACTGACAACAGAACAACTCTTCAGGTACAGGGAGTCAAAACAAGACCCGAGTATGTCACACACAACTGACCTGTGGCCGTATGTGAGCCATTATCCAGCATTTCTGAACATCATGCAGCCCAGAGTTTAAATTGTGAGAGCAACAATTTATTCCAGCTAGATCCCATCTGGAGAACCAGTGACACACAGGCCTTGCTCAGTGCATGATTTATACTCTCCAAGACTTACTGCAGAACTCTAGAAGTAGTTCCTTATCCCAAAATTTCTGCCCAAATTCCACTCCAGATAGGAGTTCACATCCCCGTCTCAGTGCTTTCCTTACACACCGGCACCCTCCCATCAGGGCTGGCTGCCAGCACGCTCAGGCATTGGAATGAGCTACCCGGGGAGATGGTGGAGTCACTGACCCTGGATGTGTTTCAAGGGTCGTTTGGATGTGGTGCTTAGGGATACGGTTTAAGGTGAATCTTGGAGAGTAGGGTTACAGGTTGCACTTGGTGATCCTGAGGAGCTTTGCCAACCTGGATGCTTCTGTGTGATTCTGTGTGTGTGTGATCTCTGGCTGGAAACATCTCCGGGGGCAGACAGTCCTAAGAGGCAAGCTGAGAAGGTTCAAAGAGCTCAGAAAAGCCAAGGGAAAAAGCCACACCCGTGGCTGAAGTAAACGTTGAAAAGGAGGAGGAAGGAATCAAAGCAGGCAGATTGAAGGCAATAACGATCATTCAGCACATCTCCTGCGGGTTGAAAAATCCTCCCCTCCTTGAGAGGACAAATCCATGAGGCCATTAAGCAAAGAAGAAAGGTAGAGGGAGCTGTGTAAACTCTCAGAGAAAGTTGGTATGCAAGTCAGTCTGAACAGATTAAGCCTTTCGGCAGCCACTCTGCCTGTCTATCCTGATGCACAGACCGTAACCGAAAGCTCAATATGAGAGCTGCCAGACTGACAGTAATCACTTTGACGCCTCCTCTCCTCCCCAACGAGGAGGGAAGACAGGTCAAATGCTACGCTCCACAAACACAGGGGATGAGCAGATTTCCCTCCTGAAAATAGAGACAAAAATACAACTCCTAAATCATGGAATCACAAAATCAACCAGGTTGGAAGAGACCTCCAAGATCACCCACTCCAACCTAGCACCCAGCTCAGTCCAATCAACCAGACCATGGCACTAAGTGCCTCATCCAGGCTTTGCTTCAACACCTCCAGGCATGGCGACTCCACCACCTCCCTGGGCAGCCCATTCCAATGCCAATCACTCTCTCTGCCGACAACTTCCTCCTCATACCCAGTTTAGACCTTCCCCAGCACAACTTGAAACTGTGTTCCCTCTTTCTGTTGGTGACTTTGATGCTCCAAGAAGGATTTCAAGTTTTACCTGCAACAACACCTTCAGTTTGGCAAACTGTGGTGCTTTCCATGAAAAGAAGCCCTGACTCAAGACTAGGAAGAGCTCCTGGCTACAAAGGGGGCACCAAGCTGGCCTGAAAGCTCAGGACTCAAGGGATGGATAGGTCTGCTATGTACCAGGAGAAACATATCCTTCTGTGACAGCTATCACAGAATTAACCGGATTGGAAAAGATCTTTGAGATCATTGTGTCCAACTTAGCACCTAGCACCTTCTAATTAACTAAACCATGGCACCAAGTTCCTCATCCAACCTCCTTTTTAATACCTCCAGGGATGGCGACTCCACCACCTCCCTGAGCAGCCCATTCCAACGCCAATCACTCTGCCAAGAACTTCCTCCTAGATGTGCCTTGGCACAGCTTGAGACTGTATAGTCTTGTTCTGTCACTGGTTGTCTGGGAGAAGAGACCAACCTGGACACAACCTCCCTTCAGGTAGTTGTAGACAGCAATGAGGTCACAACTGAGCCTCCTCTTCTCCAGGCTGCACACCTCCAGCTCCCTCAGCCTCTCCTCACAGGGCTGCGCTTCAGGGCCCCTCACCAGCTTTGTTGCCCCTCTCTGGACACATTCCAGTGCCTCAACATCTCTCTTGAATTGAGGAGCCCAGAACTGGACACAGCACTCAAGGTGTGGCCTGAGCAGTGCTGAGTACGGGAACAGAGTAAAATTCCTCGTCCTGCTGGCCACACTGTTCTTGATACAGGCCAAGATGCCATTGTCTCTCTTGGCCACCTGGGCACACTGCTGCCTCATCTTCAGCTAGTCTCTACCAGTATCCCCAGGTCCCTTTCTTCCTGGCTGCTCTCAGCCACTCTGTCCCCAGCCTGTAGTGCTGCACGGGGTTGTTGTGGCCAAAGTTAAGACCCTGCACTTGGCCTTGTTAAATCTCCTCCCATCTCATGCCCCAACACATCCTGAGTATTTCATATAAAGATAGTCAAGTTCAGCTACAAGCAGGAAATGATATAAACCGGGATTGAGACACAGCGATGACCCTGCCATTGGAATGGCTGCCCAGGGAGGTGGTGGAGTCACTGTCCCTGGATATGTTCAAGAAAAGACTGGATGGGGCACTTAGTGCCATGGGCTAGTTGACTGGATAGGACTGAGTGATAGGTCGGACTGAATGAGCTTGGAGGTCTCTCCAACCTGCCGTATTCTATGATTCATCTACCCCTCACATCTGCCAAGAACATCTCCCTTAACCACTGTCATTAACCACTGCCTTTACGCAGCTCTGCATTCATTCACGAGCTGTTAAATGGAGAAGGAATGCATTGATCTCCAGGATTTACAACTGATAGCACAACACATGGCTGCCTTTATTAGGTGAGTCAAGCCTGCACACATATACACACGAAAAATGAGCCTCTGCGAGCTACACTTATGAAAGACATCAATTTCTTGGGGAAGCCTGTGCAGTTCCGGACCGCGCAATACTTCTTCTGCGCATTAAGGAGGGCTTTGAGCCTGCAGCACCATCAGTTTGCCCTGATGGGGAGGTCCTACCCAGCGTCACAAACTGAGGCTTATTGAACCATTTTACAGAACTCAGGAGAGCCATGTCCCTTCTTCGGTTCAAAACCCAGACAGAAATGTTCCTACTCCCAGTCTTGGCTCTGCAGGTTGCCAGACACAGTGGTATCAACCACAAGTTATTACACTTCTCCAGGAACATTGCTGCATTACCACAATTCCTTTCTGTGGTTGTATTTTTAAAGTAGACTATTAATTTTACTATAAAACACGCATCTAAAACCATTAGGCTGTGAGGAAGTCTAAAACCAAAGAACACACTTAACATTTTTCATAAACATAAACCTGTAATAAAAATAATAAATGAAAAGAAAAAAGGAAACAAAATACCCAAAGCAGTGAAGTAAAAGCCTCACAGAGCCCTGCCTCCTTGTGCACTGCTGATCATTACACCAGGACCTAGGCAGGTTGGTGCTGGAGGAAATGAAAACGTGCCTTTCTTAAAAGAGAAGTCACAAGTTGTCTCCTAATGGCCAAACATGACAGTTGACACTGAAAAAAGACTTCTGGAAAGTCTTCTGGAGTTGTTAAAGTAAAAAGGGACTTTTTACAAGGGCTTATGGTGATAGGACAAGGGGGAATGGATTGAAGCTTGAGAAGGAGAGATTTAGACTGGAGATTAAGATGAAATTCTTTAGAGTGAAGGTGGTGAGACACTGGAACAGGTTGCCCAGGGAAACTATGGATGCCCCCACCATGGAGGTGTTCAAGGCCAGGTTGGATGAGGCCCTGAGCAACCTGTTCTAGTGGAAGGTGTCCCTGCCTATGGCAGAGAGGAGTTGGAACTGGATGATCTTCAAGGTCTCTTCCAACTCAAACCTGTGAACTCAAACCTCAATTCTGTGAATCTATGACAAGAAAATAAGGACAAGGTCCCTTCCAACTCAAATCTGTGAATTCAAACCTCAATTCTGTAAATCTATGACAAGAAAATAGGGACAAGGTCCCTTCCAACTCAAAGCTGTGAATTCAAACCTCAATTCTGTGACTCTATGACAAGTAAATATGATGCTGCTGATTTTGAGGGCAAATTGATCAGAGGTCATCAGGGAAAAAAAAAAAACTGGGGGTTTGATGCACTCGACACAGAAAGTCCAAACTATACAAAATTAGCTTTTTTACCTTTGTGTGCTTGTAGCAAACTCTGCAAAGTCTGGCACGCATGAGTTAGAAAACACAAATGGCCAAAAGAGAGATTACAATTCAATGCTCAAACAATCTGCATATTGTTAATGACCACATGTAGATAATTTCTAATCAGGCCACCCCACCAGTTCAGCAGCCCAGAGCCCACCAACCCACTTGTGCATAGGCCTCCATATGGCAGATGCCTCCCTGTCTACCCATACATCATCTGCTCCATTAGCCACTGCTTCAGCATATTAAATTCTCTGGTACCCAAAATCCACATTTGAGAAGAAGGTTAAAAGAAAGATGGGTCAGAAACTAACTGAGATAGTTACTGAGCTGCTGTTTCTGCCAGCAGAGACCCAACAAATGTGGTGAGAACCATCTGTAGGCATAATGGCATTGCAATGCAAGGGAAACATAAAAGGCTAGAACACTGGTGAATGCTGCTGGAGCACCTCTCCTATGAGGACAGACTGAAAGAGTTGGGGCTGTTCAGTCTGGAGAAGAGGAGGCTCCCAGGTGACCTTCTTCTGGCCTTCCAGCATCTGAACGGGGGCTACAAAAAAGCTGGGGAGGGACTTTTTAGGCTCTCAGGGAGTGACAGGATGAGGGGCAATGGAGCAAAGCTGGAGATGAGTAGGTTCAAAGTGGACGTGAGGAGGAAGTTGTTCAGCATGAGAGTGACGAGAGCCTGGAACGGGTTGCCCAGGCAGGTGGTTGAGGCTCCACTCCTGGAGGTGTTTAAGGCCAGGCTGAATGAGGCTGTTGGCAGCCTGATCCAGGGTCAGGTATTATGCCCATGGCAGGGGGGTTTGGAACTAGATGATCCTTGTGATCCCTTCCAACCCTGACTGATTCTATGACTACCTAACATCAACGAAGAGGCTCAATGCAACAACAGCCCTGTTATAGAGTGTAGCAAGAAGAACAAATCAGAGCATGAGAGTATGGCACTCTTGAAAATGCTCTTTCAAGAGCTAGTTGCAAGTGGCTGCTCTGCTAGTAAATATCCTGCAAGAGCCACTTTGCGTCAGAAATGAAGAAGACAACTAAAGTAGTTTTAAATTTGGGTTCACTCAATAGTAGGAGACCTGGGGTTCAAGCACAGAAAGCAGCAGCTGGGAGACAAGCAAGTTTTTAACATGCAGAGGCAGAGAAACGTTAAGCAGCACAAAATTACTAAGAGCGACGCATGCCAGATAGAAAGCGAACCAACCTCCAGGTGAACATGCACAACAGACTCACTTCCAATGGTTTTAAGGCCTAAGAGCCAGCCTCTCAAGTCTGTAAAACAGGCTGTGGTAAGAGATCAGATGACAGAGGTATCTGTATTTTCAGAGCTTGCTAGAAGCACCCAGATGAATTCTTGTTAAAGCTCTTTAATCAACATGATTTCAAATGTAAAAGAACACCCTTAAAAGGGCTGCCAGGTACCCTTGCTACAGGTTTCATCTGAACAGGCATGCTCTGCAATCACTGAAGAAGCTCTTAGAGCTGATCAAGCATGCCTGAGATGCACAGCAAAGCAAAAAAAAAGGCCACATCAGTGCTACACCATAAGGAAAAAATTGCTTTTCCTCCGTCTCTCCCTGCTCCCTATCTTAGATTTATTTGTTCCTGGCAGAGAGTTACTGAGGGTGACAGTTACGGAGCTGATGGCACAGAGCACCATCATTTTTCCCCACGCACGACAAATGCAGAAAGAAACCATGTCCAAAACCAGCAGGCAAGGTGTTTGCAGGACTGTGAGAGGTCAGCTGTGCCAATAATATCTGTACCTACCATTCTGATGGAGAAAAATGTCATTTAGAGGATTTCTAATACATCACAGCAGAGCAGCAGCTAGCACTGGTTGGTTTATAACCCACGTTAGATGTGGCACAGCAAAGAGAGCACCTGGGGATTGTGATCAGAGGGATGCAGGAGAAGTGTAACAGCAGCTGGAGGACTCAAAGAGCAACCAGAGCAGGGGGCAATGTGGTCACTACCACTGCAAGGTGCAATCCCTCAGGGGAGCAGGTGAAGGAGATCTGAAGCACCCCAGAGTTAATGTCACCTATGTGTCAAGTTAACGTCACGTATGTGAAGAGGAGTAAGGGCACACCTCAAATAGGACCACAGCAAGAGGGACCCACTTCAAACAGCAAAGGGAAGCAGCAGCTCATGTTGAGCTGATAACTCACCTAGTCTTGCCTAAGCAGATGATATATTTTTGTGAGTTCCAGGCACTCTCCCAGGAACACTGATGCAGCTTCTTGGTACGAAGCCAAGAGAGTTATCTCTCAGTCATTCTGCCTCATTGTTAGAGATAGGAGGAAAAATGTCCTTTGTGACCAATTCCAAATTGTTCTCCAACAGAATTATCTGCAAGGATTTTACAGAGATTCACAATGAACTACAGAACCTCCCTCCCAGCAAAGGAGATGAGGCTGTTTCAGAAAACCCATGTAGTTCTGTATTTTTAGCCCTGTGAACCTACCTCACAAGAAGCTGCTGCCTCCCATTGCGGCCGTTTGCCAGTCTAAGAAGTACAAGGCCTTTGGCTGACCCACACACCAAGGTGCAGAAATGACCCCTCAAACACTCTGCACTCTTTTTCTGATGTTAGTATTTCTTGTTTCCCACACCTGCTACTGAGCTTGGTTCTCTTCTCAGAATATTTCTGAAATCTGACACTTACATTCTTGAAGTTTTCACAAGATCTCCTCTGCATTTTTCGCCCACCTGAACTGCCTCCCATTAGCTCAGTTTTAGTAACTGTCTTCCTTCCCATGCTCACTCCAATCCTCTAGTACCCAACGGACAAAAAGCAAGTTGCAAGATCCTAACACCCCACAAGCTCACCACCTAGGGCCTGAAAGGAGCCTCTGAAGATTGAGTCCAATCACCTGGTAAAGCAGGAAAGTACTTGCAGTACTTCCTTTTTCAAAGCTCCATCATCTCTCCTAGACAACAGAGAAGTGTGCAGATAAGTGTGCAAAGCAGCAATAGTAGTGGTGGTAACCAGGTATGAGCTAAGTAACATGTCATCATCATGCTCTAGTAGGTTTAAGTCGGCAAGAACTTGAAGAGGTGTCTTAATGAGCCCTTTGGTAGCAACAATTGATTGTCCATATACAGCTTGGATAGCAGTCATCAAACCAGCACGAGCTGTGAGCCATCAGCTTCTCACCCTCACCTCAGTGCTGCTATGAGCTGCAAGCTGTCTGCAAGGGAAGCACATGCTCTCCTGTGGGAGGATGATGGAGGAGGATAAGGGACCAGAGGAAGGACAGCTGTTTCAGTATGCAGATTCAGCTTCAGCATTTATCCACATATGGCAATAAAAAGCAGGAAACTGCAAAACTTTCCAAGACTTACTTGGGCATTAACTCTACATAACACCTGCCAGTTTCAGTTCATCCAGCTCAGCCGTCTGAGGAAAGCAGAAAGGTGGGATCCCAGGATGTCAGTGGTTGGAAGGGAGCCAAAGAGATCATCGAGTCCAACCCCCCTGCCACAGCAGGACCACACAATCTAGTTCAGGTCACAGAGGAACACATATAGACACGGCCTTGAAAGTCTCCAGAGAAGGAGACTCCACAACCTCTCTGGGGAGCCTGTTCCAGTGCTCTGTGCCACTTACAGTAAAGAAGTTCCCCCTTGTGTTGAGGTGGAACCTCTTTTGCTGCAGCTTACATCCATTGCTCCTTGTCCTAGGGACATCTACAAAAGGAAGTTTTATATAAGAGCTTTAATATATAAGAGTTAGGTACTCTGAAGGAACAAGAAATCTTCCCAAGCTAGCAAACTGTTCATCCTTATTTATAAGCTTCAAGGGAAACAGCCTCATCGTGTACATGCAGAGTGCTCTCCACTTCTGGCACGGACATCTCTCTCTGCAATGATCAATCAAGACTTATGAAGGACCCATGGAAAAAATGAAGCCAAACCTGGTAGGACATGCCTTACCAGAGGAAGAAGCAAGAGCTGTGTGGGATACTTCAGAGATATTCCCGATTGCATTTGAGTCGAATGTTTTACAGCTCTGGCTGTATGCGCGCACATGGAGCAGAGATTTCTCATTTCATACATCATTTACTCCTGCAGTGATTCCACAAAGTCACAACACGTCCTTAATACACAGAAGAGGAGAAATTCATTCTTCTCATGATAATGGCTAAGGCTGGAGATACTGAGCATAGATTTCTCTGCACAGCAATGACACTTGCTACAGGATAATCCCACATCCTTAACAGACAGATACAAGGCAAGCACAGGAACACGACAAGTCCCTGCAATCAGAGGATGATGGTTACAACAGGAGTTTTCCCACGGCTCTGAACAAGTTATTTACATGCAAAGCTCCAGCCCTAAGTGGAGCATCATTCTCAGTGGAAGCTATCAACGTTTTCAGAGGAGAGCAGGTGCCTGTGGGTGGTCAGTAGACGGTAACTTTAAGCATCCAGACTCTCTTATATTACTTGGGATATCAACTCCAGATAAAGCAATCAGAAGAACTCTGACACTTGCTGGTAATTCTGACACTTGCTTTGGCTTCACTGTTCTCCTGTCTGGACCTAGATGTCTTCTACTTGATCTCTGCCATCAGATCACTCCCCTCCTTCCTCCCTAGCAGTTGCAGCTCTCTACTACTGCAGGATGGGTACCTTTGCCCATTGGCTAAGGTGTGTTGTATGCTGGTGCTAAAGCACAACTCAATCACTGGAAAAGAGGGAGAAGTATGTAAATATATATATGTATATTAAGTAAAAGAGAGAGCAAGAGAACCAGGAAGGAAAAAGGATGACATGAAGAGTGAAGAAAGGACATTTTCAAGTGTAACACTGCTAGCCAAGGTCACAAGGATGTTGATCATAAGAGCTGCCAGGATGGCTCACATATGGAGTCCTAAATAAGCTGAGGACAGACCTCTCAAGGCATAGCAGAAAAAAGACAGACCAAGCACAGCACGATGCATCTCACCCATTGCAATTGGCTTTAGAGAGTCTGAGGGTCTTAGAAAGGTGTAAAATCTCACCAGTTAGAGTCATCAGCCGAATTTTAACAGTGGCAAACAAAGCTTTTGCTGTCTGTTGGGTATCTGACAGCCATCCTGGAATAAAATCAGGGAATTTTAGGCTCTAGAAGGCAGCATTACCATGAGAAGTAACTGATTGCTTTGGTTGCAAGTGTCACTAGAGAATCATAGAATCAGTTAGGGTTGGAAGGGACCACAAAGATCATCTAGTTCCAACCCCCCTGCCATGCCCAGGGACAACCTACCCTAGATCAGGCTGCACACAGCCTCATCCAGCCTGGCCTTAAACACCTCCAGGGATGGCGCCTCAACCACCTCCCTGGGGAAACCACTTCAGGCTCTCACCACTCTCCTGCTCAACAACTTCCTCCTCACATCCACTTTGAACCTACCCATCTCCAGCTTCGCTCCATTCTCCCTCATCCTGTCACTCCCTGAGAGCCTTAAAAGTCCCTGCCAGCTTTTTTGTAGCCCCCTTCTGATACTGGAAGGCCACAAGAAGGTCACCTGGGAGCCTCCTCTTCTCCAGACTGAATAGTTCCAACTCTTTCAGTCTGTCCTCTGCTCCAGTACATCCACATCCTTCTTACAATGGGGGCTCCAGAACTGGATGCAGTAGAGATATCCTGGACAGAACTGGCAACATGATGGCTCAGCAAATTCCTCTAAGGCTGTGCTGAAAGAAGTTCACTGAGTTGTAGTAAAAATTTGTTTCCATCTTCTAGAAAAATTCAGAATATTCTTTGGAGGGTGTGGAGAGAAAGAACACAAAATTTAATCAGATGCTTAATGTCCCATCCCAAATCAGGTTGGAGAAGCCTAGCAAGGGAAATGCACTTTAAAATATTAGTCAAAGATAAGGGGCTGGCAGTAGGACTGAGCACACTGAAGTGAAGAATTAAATGAAGGGCTCAAGGGAGAGTTTATGAAAGCCTTATTACTGTCAGATTTTTCATGCCTCTGTTTTCTTTATCAAAATACTGATTTACTAGAGATTAGCAAAGATGGGAAATGTCATACTGAAAGAATCCCCAGACTCATGTGTGTATAATTTATACTAGCTGGCTCTGCCTGGTGTCCAAGAACAGAGCTAGCACCCTAGAATCCCTCTGTGTTGCTTTAGCAAACAAACAAGACCCCGATTAACTTCACTAGACAAGGACTCATGAAACGAGCCCTGTGTCCTGGCCAAGGTAAACTCTATCTGAACATAGACTTGGACCAGCAATCTGTCTCTGAAGTCTTTTCTAACCCTCAGAAATGATCAGAAGAGTCAGATTTACAGATTACATCAGGTTGGAAAAGACCCTCAAAAGTCATCTTGTCCATTTGCCTTGCAGTCATCAGGGACACCTACAACTCTAGATCATCAGGGACACCTACAACTCTAGATCAGGCTGCCCAGGGCCACAGAACCTTTGATGCTAAGCAATGGTCAGTTATCCCAAGCCAGTATGAGGTGCTCTCAGGCACTTATTCCTGCCCTGGAGCTGCTTTCACAAGCCAAGCTAGCAGCCAACAACACTTGGTCTGCAGTCTTCCTGGTGACTATGTAGGAAAGCAACACCTATGACTGGGTGCTCCAACTGTTGTAATCTGAACCTAAATATTCATAGGATCATAGAATGTTTTGGGTCCTGGTGACTACATAGGAAAGCAACACCTATGTCTGGGTGCTCCATCTGTTGTAATCTGAACCTAAATATTCATAGGATCATAGAATGGTTTGGGTTGGAAGAGTCCTTAAAGATTATCCAGTTCAAAAACCCCTGGCCAAGGGCAGGAACACCTCTCACTAGCTCAGGTTGCTCAAGGTCCTGTCCAATCTGACCCTGAACACCTTCAGGGAGGGGGCATGCATGACCTCCCTGGACAACCTGTTCCAGTGCCTCACCACCGTCACTGTAAGGAAATTTTTCTAATATCCATTCTCAGACATTTTAGGGTGAAGTCTCTCACATGCTTGCAAAGCAGCATCCCTTACTTCAGCCCCTGGAACCTTTTAATATGCAACTCCTTTGTGCACTTATTTGCTCTTTCCATTTGGGACTGTCGCCAGCTGGATCCAAACCTGAGCCTCTGCTATGCCTGTCTTTGTACAGATGCTAGTCCTGTACAGTCCCTGGTCTTACACAAAAGGGCAAACAGGGTGGGTCAGGCAGTGCAAGCACAAGTTGCTGATCCAACACAAGCAGCACAGTGAGGAGCAAGAGCCATGCAAAGCCCCTACAACAAACCACCCATCTGCAGAGGCTTGGAACAAGGAGCCTCACGTGCTGGGTGCTGAACACTGCTGTCTGACGGAGCTTCCAACAAACGCTCCTTACAAATTCACGGCTGCAGCTGACCCCCATTAGAAAGTGCTTTATTAAATTAAAACATCAATCCCAGAAATAGATGTTTGCTTAACGGATATAAACGGTTTGGGAGCCTCAAGCTGCAAGCCATAAAATAAAAATCAGACTGTGGCAAAGCTGAAGAAATTAAGCCATAAAGAGAAAGCAGTGGGAGGAGCGCTGAGATCTGCTGCCAAAGGGAAGCTGCTTATCACAGGCTTGGTACAGATTGAAAGCTCTCAGGTATGCCACGTCCAGGCCAAAAAAAAAAAACAAGTGAAAGCAATTATCAAACCATATTTGGAGCAGAGGCACTAAGATATTTAAAAAAATATAAAATACAACTGATTGTACAGGCCCTAAGTGTAGATTTTCCTTCCAGCACATTTCTGCATGATGCAGAACTGGCTGCATCATTTATCATTATGAATTGCTTGGGCTTCTAAAACAAGGAGATTGCCTTGGTTCCAGAATGCACAACTAAGAGGCAAATCCTACCACTGCTGAACCACCACTGCTGTATTCCTTTCATCAGCTGCAAGGCAGTCTACAGGGGCTGCAGAAAAAACAAGAGAGCCAATGGCATCCTGGCCTGGAACAGGAGCAATGTAGCCAGTAGAACAAGGAATGCTACTCCTCCCCTATACTCAACACTGGTCAGACCACACCTTGAGTGCTGTGTCCAGTTCTGGGCTTATCAATTCAAGAGAGATGTTGAGGTACTAGAACATGTCCAGAGAAGGGCAACAAAGCTGGTGAGAGGCCTGGAGCACAGCTCTGTGAGGAGAAGATGAAGGAGCTGGGGGTGTGCAGCCTGGAGAAGAGGAGGCTCAGGGCTGACCTCATTGTTGTCTACAACTACCTGAAGGGAGACTGTAGCTAGGTGGGGTTGGTCTCTTCTGCAAGGCAACCAGCAACAGAACAAGGGGACACAGCCTCAAGTTGTGCCGGGGGAAGTACAGGCTGGATGTTAGGAGGAAGTTGTTGGCAGAGAGAGTGATTGGCACTGGAATGGGCTGCCCAGGAAGGTGGTGGAGTCACCGTCCCTGGGGATGTTCAAGAGAAGCCTGGATGGGGCACTTAGTGCCATGGTCTGGTTGATTGGACAGGGTTGGGTGCTCAGTTGGACTGGACAATCTTGGAGATCTCTTCCAACCTGGTTGATCTACCATTATATGATTTTATGAAAATGGCAACGCCAACAAAACCACCAAAACAAACAACCAAAATTCTAACCAAGAAAACCCAAATAGACTCTTTATCACTTGAACTCCAAACCCAGAAAGCATTTTGCACACTGCTGCATCCCACATGTTCCACTGCATTTACACTCTGAGGTTTTTATGTTTCAGCATAAAGGTTTTTACCCTTTAGGAAAGGCTCAACTACAATGAGTTATCTGGAGAATGAACAGGAGGCACTGAATTGACATTAATTCCCTTTTCTGGATCCAAGATCTGCTGGAAACATCAGTCCCAGCATCTTTTTGGAAAGCCACATAAGCAAAGTCCTATCAACTGCACCAAGTGCAGTTCAGGTCATTCTAAAGGCAGAAATATAAGAATTTGCTTTCAAAATCAAAACCTGCAGCCTCATCTAGCCCTTAAGAGAGGTGATATCTCTAACCCCAGTTTATTGCAGATAGCAGGCCTTAAGAGCATGCTCCTCTGTCCTTCCAAAGTACAGATGACAGATCCTGTCCCTCAGGCTCAGGTGGCACAGCTTTAGTTCATAAGATGAAGCCTTGCTCAGAGGCATCCCAGCAGCCACTGGCTAACCCTTTCCAAATGGATGTATCCACTCTTTATTCCACAGCAAGATAAGATCTCTAAGTTGTTTTGTGTCCATTTCACAGCTTCAGAAAGCTGCTAGAGCTTTAGCAAGTACACAAGGAAAGGCTCAGTGTACTTGTACTCACAGGCTGCAGCAGAAGAAAACGGCAGCAGTTTCCCAGGAGCGAGAGGGAAGAAATCAGAAGGCTCAGTGATGCAGAACCTCTGTGTAAACAGCACAAGTTGTCAGTCCACATGTATTAGAAAGAACAACCAGTTAATTAATTTTCTCAAGAAAAGATGATTTCCAGGGCTTTTCCAGGGTCTGGCATTACTGAAGCTCCACTCCTACAACAGAAGCCCTGGCTGCTGCGCCAGCAGACGCACAACACGCTCTGTTTGCACACAAGGACCCATCTGTTCCATCTCTCACAACTGGATCCAAGAGCTCCACTGTTTTCATTTGTATTGCCATACCCATGGGAATGTATCTATGCTATGCCATGGACAAGCATGTCTGAAAAAGGACACTGTCATCATCATTACTCAACTGTTTTTGTGCTCTCTCTCCCTGGTGCTGAACTCTGCCAGCTACCAAATGCTGACGACAGAAGCTTTGGGGTATTTCTCATCAGGCTCCAGCCTGTTGGCCACTGCCATCCACATGGAGCAAGTGATAACAGAAGCACTTCAGGTTTCAAAGCTTAAGATTTAATCCTTGCATTCTGTAACCTCACCACAGAGCAGAATAACAGATCTAAAAGACATCGAGAAGCAGAGAGTCAGTTGACCCAAAGCATGTGTTAGAATGAGAGGAAACTGATTCCTGGACTACTTGTGTATCAAGGATTCAATCACATCTCTAGGAGACATCTCCCCAAATCCTCAGCTTTCACCTTTGAAATGAAACCAACTTGCAGTGCCCTAGAACACCTCTGCTACCTTTGATTTCAGATTAATGCTCTGGGCAGCACGAGAGATGGTCACTGCCACTTTAGGACCCAAAAGATTCTGAAAGTGGTTTGCTGGCCACTTGAAGCCATTATCCACAACAAAGTGCCTTCAGCTAAAGGCAAGAGGCTTTAATCTTAAAATCCAAGATTTCATTTACCAGTTATCTAAAGACAGATTCCTAACAACAAACAATAAAACATCTCTGATTTTGGAACCCTTTCTGCTTATCTTCCAGTTTGGACCAATCCCCAAGTCCTGTCTTCCGTCAGCCTTTCTCAGAGCTAATCCTGATATGAGCCAAAGTTACTTCCTACCTCTCCCCTCCTCAACAGGCTTTCTGGTGATTATAAACCATACAATTTTGTTAACTCCTTTAATTTAGTCAATGTCCTGCCTTTCACAACCTGTCCTTTATGTCAAGTGAACCTGAGCAAGATTTTGGACTCCTGTCTGGAGTGGTGCAGACTTTGCTGGTAAAACAATCTCTTGATTGCTTATGTTCTCAGATGGCGCAAACACAGCCATCCCACCAGGGTACATTTCTTACTACAGAGCTGCTCTGAAGTGTAACTGGACAGCAGGACTTACCCTTTTTCCCACTGTATTTTCATGCTGGCTGTGTAGCTCTGTGAGGTTAAGACCACATCCATAAGCAGACAAAATCTACAACCTGTGCCCAGCACATCTTATCACAGAATCAACCAGGTTGGAAGAGACCTCCAAGCTCATCCAGTCCAACCTAGCACCCAGCCCTAGCCAATCAACCAGACCATGGCACTAAGTGCCCCATTCAGGCTTGGCTTCAACACCTCCAGGGACGGTGACTCCACCACCTCCCTGGGCAGCCCATTCCAATGCCAATCACTCTCTCTGCCAACAACTTCCTCCTAACATCCACCCTAGACCTCTCCTGGCACAACTTGGGACTGTGTCCCCTTGTTCTGTTGCTGCTTGCCTGGCAGAAGAGACCAACCCACCTGGCTACAGCCTACCTTCAGGTAGTTGTAGAGAGCACTGCGGTCTGCCCTGAGCCTCCTCTTCTGCAGGCTGCACACCCCCAGCTCCCTCAGCCTCTCCTCACAGGGCTGTGCTCCAGGCCTCTCACCAGCTTCATCGCCCTTCTCTGGACACATTCCCTCATCTCAACATCTCTCTTGAATTAGTGGATATTTCTGAATTACTTAATTCTCTATGTGGTAAGTAACAATCAGATTTTTATTAACACTTAATTTATCTGCTTTGCCACTCCATCCAATGGCAGTGCAGCTAAGAAAACATCGCCTTGTTAGCTCTCCAGCAGTGCAGCTGATTTGAGTGGGGGTTTAAAAATATTACATGAAAATAAATCCTTCTGCAAGGAATCGTTAAGCCCCTGCCACAGACACAGCTTCTTTTAATGGCAGAGAATTACACTGTAAAGTGTCTTTATGTTTTACATTTGGTTTGGTCTGTTTATACTCTGCGGCGTTGGCTCACACAAATCTCAAGTGCGCCTCATAGATGTGCACAGTAAATACAATTGCTACCAAAAGAAATCAAATCACAGCCTCACTGGTTTCTCACATTAACAAAAGTCTATCCTATAAGAATGAAAAGACTGGGCAGCCAGGATCACCACAAGAGAGGAAGAACTGCAGAGGAATGCCTGGAACAAGTGGAGACCTGCTGAATTCTGCCCAGCAAGAGCTCCACAAATCAGAACGTGTTGGGTTGGAAAGGGACTCTGAACATCATCTAGTTCCAACACCCCATGCCATGGGAAGGGACGGTTTTCGCTAGACCAGGCTGCTGAAGGCCCTGTTCAAGCTGACCTTGAACATTTCCACACCCACAACCTCCCTGGGCAATCTACTCCAGTGTCTCCCCACCCTCACTGTAAAGATGTCTTCCTAATCTCCAGTCTAAATCTCTCCTTTTCCAGTTTAAAGCCACTGCCCCTCACCTATGGGTCCAAAAGTCCACAACAGTCACATTCACAGATCCATCTGCAATCTCATCTACAACAGGCAAGACAGATCCTTGAGGATAAGGAAGTACCACCAACTCCCAAGAATTCCAGAAATCCTTGTACAGCTTCTAGTGGGAGATGTCCCTGCCTACAGTAGGGGGTTGGAACTAGATGATCTTCGAGTCCCTTCCAAACTAAACCATTCTATGATTCTCTTACCAAACCTGCAGAGAGACTAAGAAGCCACTCAAAGTCCCTGCACTGTGGAATCCAGTGGGAAAAAGCTGAGGAACAGCACAAGGAAGTGGTATTTTAAGCAGTGGAGCAGCAGCTCTCTACATCACTCTGTCAACTTTACTAGGCATTCTTTCCTCTCTGCAATGAAACAATAAAATTCTGGTTTATCTGTGTTACTTAAAACATAGAAGACTTCAAAACAGGCCACAAGACTTCCTGTAGACTTCTCAGATCTCCTCTTCATAGTGAAGAATGCAAGTTAAAAGGAGTTGAGTTTTGACTCAAAGAAAAGAAACACCATTAGAAAGCAGCAGGGGACAATAATTGCACAGAATAAAGTTATTACGGGAGCATTAGTGCCCTGAGGTAGCCATGGGCAGCCTTTTCTCACCTACTTGTCAGATCCTAATTTTTAACTTAGTTGACAGATCCTGCCAAATTCCCAAGGGGCTTCACAACTCAACATATGGCTCCAGCGAAATGCAACTACTGACAGGGCAGGTAAAGTTTTCATCTTGTTCCACTCTGTCATTGGAAGAAATAAGGGTTTCAGGCAAAGACAACCAGATACACACTGTTCTTACAAAAGATTAATCACTATGCAGGGTAAGCAACAAAACTTTTGAGTGCATTCCCTCACCAAACAAACAGGTCTTCATTTCCCCCTCCACTCTGCCCACATCTGCAATACTGCGTCCAATTTGGGGCTCATCAACACCTACAAATATCTGAGGGGTGGGTGTTAAGTGGAGGGGGCCAAGCTCTTTTCAGTGGTCTGCAGCAGTAAGACAAGGAGCAAAGGCTACAAACTGGAACACAGAAGGTTTCCTCTCAACATCAGGAGAAACTTCTTTACAGTGAAGTTAACAGAGAATTGGAGCAGGCTGCCCAGAGAGGTTGTGGAGTCTCCTTCTCTGGAGACTTTCAAAACCCACCTGAATGCATTCCCATGTGGACTGCCCTAAGTGATACTGCTTGGCAGGAGGGGTTGGACTTGATGATTTCTGAAGATCCCTTCCAGCCTCTAAGGTTCTGTGATTCTGATCTCAACAGATTGGAGTGAGGTGGAGGTCAACTGCTTTTCCTGAGTACCAAGTGACAGAAAGAAAGGAAATTACCTGAAATTGTGTCAGGTGAGGTTTAGATTCGATATTGGGAAACATTTATTTCCTGAAAGAGTGGTCAGGCATTGGAACAGGCTACCCAAGGAGGTGGTGGAGTCACTGTCTCTGGAGTTGTGCAGAAACAGCGTAGACATGGCACTTCAGAGGCTGGTTTAGTAGCTATGATAGTCTTGAGTTGATGGTTGGACTCAGTGATCTCAGAGGACTCTTCCAACCAAAACAATTACATGATTCCATAATCAGCTCAGACAAGGTGGCCAGGAGAGCCAGTGGCATCCTGGCCTGTGTCAGAAATAGTATGGCCAGTAGGACAAGGAAGTTTATTCTTCCCCTGTACTCAGCACTTGTCAGGCCACACCTTGAGTGCTGTGTCCAGTTCTGGGCTCAATTTCAGAGAGATGCTGAGATAATGGAATGTGTCCAGAGAAGGGCAACAAAGCTGGTGAGGGACCTGGAGCACAGCCCTGTGAGGAGAGGCTGAGGCAGCTGGGGGTGTGCAGCCTGCAGAAGAGGAGGCTCAGGGCAGACCGCAGTGCTCTCTACAACTACCTGAAGGGAGGCTGTAGCCAGGTGGGTTGTTCTCTTCTGCCAGGCAAGCAGCAACAGAACAAGGGGACACAGTCTCAAGTTGTGCCGAGGGAAATATAGGCTGGATGTTAGGAGGAAGTTCTTGCCAGAGAGAGTGATTGGCATTGGAATGAGATCCCCAGAGAGGTGGTGGAGTCGCCATCCCTGGAGGTGTTGAAGCAAAGTCTGGATGGGGCACTGAGTGCCATGATCTGGTTGATTGATTAGGGCTGGGTGCTAGGTTGGACTGGATGAGCTTGGAGGTCTCATCCAACCTGGTTGATTCTCTGATTCTAAGATTGCCTCTGTCAGAAGCTCAGACCAACAATCTGTCTTCCCCTTGTGCACACCAAGACATCAAAGCACTTTAAATGCAGGAGTAGAGGGCATCTATTAATTTCTGAGCATGTGAAAGCATTACAGTTTCTTGTACCTACCTCAGGTCCTGGATACATAAATTATTTTTCAAATGATGCAAATGAAGTTAAGATGCAAACACAGCTCACAGATCAGAAACCAGCACCAACAGGGCACAGCCAACCTTCAGCAACCAAGAGGGTGTTGGTTCTCTAAACAAGTTATATAACCACCGGACCTGACAAATGACCTTTTACGGTGTAAATTCATGCATTTCAATGTCTGGAATGTCCCCTGCTCATTCTGATCTAAGCACACATCACACTGACTTCACACCAAAGTAAATGAACACAGCAGAGACAGGGCAACCAGCTCTAACTGCACCTCCTTTTGTTGCTTACTCCAGGGACAGTGCCGGCCTTACAGACACTGATGGTGGTCTGCAGGTTCAGAGCCCCTGTGAAGGTGGGATCAGAGCTGAATCAGACAAACAGGCTAAGCAAAAAGGCCATGAGGTATATAACCACCCAGCCAGGGTTTGTTTGATGGTACACACCCACAGAATCACAGGAACATTCAGGTTGGAAAAACCCCTCAGGATCACCAAGTCCAACCATATCCCTACTCTACTAGGTGCACCCTAAACCATATCCCCAAGCACCACATCCAAACGACTTTTAAACACACCCAGGGTTGGTGACTCCACCACTTCCCTGGGCAGCCCATTCCAATGCCTGACCACTCTTGTTAGGAAAAAACTTTTCCTAATATCCAGTCTAAACCTACCCAGTGGCAGCTTGAGGCCATTCTCTCTTGTTCTATCACTATTTACCTGTGAGAAGAGACCAGCACCAACCTCTCCACAACCTCCTTTCAGGTAGCTGTAGACAGTGAAGAAGTCTCCCCTCAGCCTCCTCTTTTTCAAACTAACCATCTCCAGCTCCTTCAGTCACCCCTCATGACATTTATTCTCCAGGCCCTTCACAGCTTCCTTGCCCTCCTCTGCACTGGCTCAAGCACCTCCACATCCCTCTTGTAATGAGGTGCCCAAAACTGAACACAATACCCAAGGTGTGGCATCACCAGGGCAGAGTACAAGGAGATAATTACCTTTCTGCTCCTGCTGGACATGACATTTCTAATCGCAGCCAGGATGCAATTTGCTTTCTTTGCCACCTGGGCACACTGCTGGCTCATACTGAGTTTCTTGTTGATTACAACACCCAAGTCCCTCAGCCCTCATCTCCTGGCCACCAAACCAGGAATGCAGAGCAACAGAATCAAGTGCACCTCGTCACCCCATCTGCTGCTCCAACCCACCTACCAGAAGATCTCCAGATCTGCTGCACCATGCGGCAATCCTCCACAAGGATGTTCCTGAACATCCCCTGCTCTTGAACATGATGCTCTAGAGCCCTAAAGCAAAGGCAGGCTGCTCTTTTCATTTAACTGAAACAGCAGACTAGATTTCTTACAAATGTTAAACTGTGATTAACATTCCCCCAAAGGCCTGTTTGAATCCTGTCATCCACCAAATGCCTCCACACTGAGCTGCACAGTTCTTCCCAAGCTGTAACACCAACACAGGTCTGTTTCGCACAAAGGAGACTCTTGAAGGACAAATAAGACATTTCTCCAGCTCAGAGCCTCTGTTACAAGAGGGATGTGGAGATGCTGGAGTGTGTCCAGAAAAGGGCCATGAGGATGATCAGAGGGCTGGAGCAGCTCTGCTGTGAGGACAGACTGAAAGAGTTGGGGCTGTTAAGTCTGGAGAAGAGGCTCCCAGGTAACCATCTTGTGGCCTTCCAGGATCTGAAGAAGGGCCTACAAAAAAGCTGGGCAGGGACTTTTTAGGCTCTCAGGGAGTGACAGGACTGGGGGGAATGGAGCAAAGCCAGAGGTGGGGATATTCAGTCTGGAAGTGAGGAGGAAACTGTTCAGCATGAGAGTGGTGAGAGTCTGGAATGGGCTGCCCAGGGAGGTGGTTGAGGCCCCATCCCTGGAGGTGTTTAAAGCCAGGCTGGATGGGGCTGTGGGCAGCCTGATCTAGGGTAGGGTGTCCTGGGCATGGCAGGGCATTTGGAATAGGATGATCCTTGTGGTCCCTTCCAACCCTGACTGATTCTATGATTCTAACTTTCTGCCAGGTGAGTGTCAGGAGAGGACTCAGCCAGGGGAGCACTGACGCAGATACTTTAAAATTATATAAATAAATCAAGAGCCCATTTTTTACTCTGCTCACTCTCCCCCTCCCTTTAAGTAGGTCACTCTGCCTGCTATGGAAATCAGTTTGTCTTCAAAGCAGGTTTGCTCATCTCCTTCCTTATCTCCTTACTATAAGAAATGTGCAAAGCATTGTAAGAGCAAAGGCTAATTTCTGACTAATTTGATTTATTCCCCAGCATAGGTATAAATATGAAACTCTATTTACTTGTCAAAAAGAGGAAAAAAAATTAAAGAAAGAAAGAAAAAACAACAAACCAACCTGCAATGGGAAAAAATGAACCAAAGCTTGCAAGGTATCTGCCATACAGTTAGTTCTGAATCTGGTATAGAGCTACAAGTCCAAGTGCCTGACAGATAACACAGTGTAAAGGAAATACACAAAGAGTCTTCATGACCTAGCAAGAGGGAAACAATAAAAAGGAAAAAAAATTCTCTTGAATGAGACTGTGAAAGCTCAAGGGACTGATGTGAGAGAAGCCTAGCTCATACTAATTTTAGCCGGAAAATTAGGCCCTACCTTTTTTATTTCTTTACCCTAACACAGAGCTTTTCAACTCGTGCTGCCAATTAGCAGAGCACTAAGATAAGCCTGATCCTACCCCCGCTGAAGCCTTTGGAAACAACCCAGCTTGCACCTGCAATGATGAAACTGAAATTCTTGGGTTCTTCTCAACCCACCCATATGAAGGGACAGAAAAAAAATGTACAGTCCAGGCAGGCTAAGCTATAGGCTTTTCAACACTAAGCCATTTGAGCTGTCCTCGTACAGACTTGCAGACAATGCCCACACTGATCCAACCAAGCTGCTTCTTCTCATTCTAGCTAAGATCAAGGGCCAGTCATGCAGGGGGCTGAGCTCACGCCTCTGAGGCATGGAGCACTTTGGACTCCTGCTGACCATAGGGACAGTGGCTGCCACCCATTTCTGGATGCCTGGCAGGACTGAGTATGTAAACTGGAAAAAATAAAAGGCAACTAAAGACATTAAAAGAAATTCCAACACCTGCAGAAGACAAATACTGAAAGGATTTTATCTAATAAGATAATAATTTAAAAAAAAAAAATAATCAAGAGAAAATGCACCACAAGAACTTCTTTATTTCTAGAGTGGTCCTATTGAAAATTTTGCTTAAAAAAATGCATAACAAAAATACCAAAATAAACCAACCAACCAACAACAAACAGACAAACAAAAAAACAGTGTTTTAAAATTCAAGTATAAAGGAATTCCCTAAGGTGGGAGCAGCATTTGTCTTACGCACTTCTGAAGATAATCACAGAATCAGTCAGGGTTGGAAGGGACCACAAGGATCATCTAGTTCCAAACTCCTGCCATGCCCAGGGACACCCTACCCTAGAGCAGGCTGTACACAGCCTCAGCCAGCCTGGCCTTAAACACCTCCAGCCATGGGGCCTCAACCACCTCCCTGGGCAGCCCATTCCAGCTTCTCACCACTCTCATGCTCAGTAACTTTCTCCTCATGTCCAGTCTGAATCTCCCCATCTCCACCTTTGCTCAATTTCCCCTAGTCCTGTCACTCCCTGAGAGCCTAAAAAGTCCCTGCCCAGCTTTTTTGTAGGCCCTCCTTCAGATACTGGAAGGCCACAATAAGGTCACCTGCTAGAGGACCCTGACACAGCATGTTCAGCAAAGTTCTCCTAAATCTCAATCGTGCAACTTCAGCCTATTCTTTTGCTCCATCGATCCAGTCAGAAGACTCCTAGATCAGCTTTTTTTCCCCCCTCCAACTTCTTCAGTTTCAGTTCTTAAGGTTTTAAGCCAAGGCTCAGCATGAGGGGGTGGGAAATGCAGAGGAAGAGGAAGGCAAAACAAAATAAATGGTTTGGGTTTTTTTTCTTTAATTTCTGCAGGAAAAAGAGCAAGAGAAGTTGTAAGTCTGATGCTGCCTCTAACAGAAGCAGCATTTTGCCTTCTAGAAAGCAGAAAGGGAGCTTATGGCTACAAAGCAAGAAGGAAGCTCACTAAGTATGTAACCACATTAGGTCCATGCAGAAAGAGCCGGTGCTGGTTGGCAGTGCTCAGCAAGAGAAAGACCTGCGGCACACTATATATCCCTGACACCACAGCCTCTCCTTCCAAGTCAGAAGGAATTATTTCACAGGATGTGAAGTGAGAGGATCATATTCAAAGCTTTCACTTACATTCAATCTTCCCTAAGAGTTTAAGGCTTTGGTTCTAGAATTGAGTACTGTCCACTGCATCTAACCCTAAAGCACTGCCCATACACTGGGGCATGCTCAGAAACTCTTTCCTGGCAGGACATAACTGTCCAAAATTGAGGTGGTTTTGTTTTGTTTTACAAAAGGCAAAAATAGACCTGGAGACTTCTAAATTTGAAAAGAGCATTATTATACCAATATCTATCATTTTATAGGAGGAAGCACTGTATCTGAAGATCTGAAGCCCTACAATCATCTGGGATTTTTGGCTGCACATGCTGGAGAAGACAGTAGCAGCTGTCAAGTCACAGCTGGAGATGTCTCCGGTGAAGGTGACTGAGAAATGGGATTAAGTAAAAAGACAAAAGAAACCCAACAGGTAAAATTCAAGGTAAAATGAAATGCAGGGAGGGCAAACAACTGAGTTAACAGAATTCCCTTGCCTGCAGAACATATGAATCATTATAAATTGCATATTTCCTTTTTTTCCTTCAAGTACAGCCCCTGCTTCCTAACTTACACTGTACAAGTTCTTCCTTTTTATTATCACTAAACTCTCAGCTCTGCTTTGCAGGGAGGTCCATCAGACCGTAAGGTCAATGGCCTCATAACATCTTGGGTCCTTCAGCTAGTTCACATGGTCCCATCACTCTGGCCCTTAAAGCAGCAAAATGGACCATGAAGAAACCACCCTGCCTTCTCCTTCCCAAAAAAATCTGCTTGGGAAGCTTGCAAAGCTGCTTCCCAGGCTGTTACCTTACAGACAGATTTTCCCTATTGCAAATCCTTCAGACAATCCTAAAGATTAAGGGAAAGACAGAGCAGGAACTCCCAAATCAAAATGTGCTCCAGACCAACCACCCCTGGCTATGCCCTCACTGACTCCCTATGAGTCTATGCCACATACCAATGCTCACTAAAAATATGTGTTCTCCAGCTCTGCTGCTCCTCTGCCAAATCTACCTCTGCTTCCACTGGGGACCTGTACATCAAAAACCTTCTAATGAAGAGCAGTATGAGGTGAGCACTTAATGCCAACCTGCAAAAAAATCACCGATACTACTAAATTCAGAGACATAAAAAAAACCCAGTCACCAGCAGTTAGCTAGAAACTAGGACAGCTGCAGCATTTAAAATACCTACTACAAATGAGAAGTACTTAGGCACATCATAATTAGTAAATGGCAAATATTAGGAGTTATGGGGAAAGAGATCATTAAAGCAGGCTTTAATAGTCCAGCGTTTCATACATTCAGATGTGAAAATCCAGTCAGCATACACTTGGTGCATTATGCTCACATTAAGAAACAAACTGCTTCATTTCTGGAGTTGTAAAAACAAAGGTTAAATATCTGCTGCAGCACAAACCCCATAATTTTTCCACAGTGACTGCATTGTTTTGCTTTACACAGCTAATAATACCTGCCCTGGCTTTATACCCACACATCATCTGCATGCTCCACAAGGCTAGCATTTCAATCATCAAACCAACAAAGCTACCCAAGAACCACACTTGGCATGAAGGATTCTGGAAGGAATGTAGCTCTTTAGTTATACTTCATAGGTATAAAATAACACTTCTCTTGCAGATCCCCATCTTCCCACTATTAAGAAGCAGCCATGTTGAACTTAAAAATTCCTGTCGCAAAACAGAGATGCCACCAAGACTCCCACAATCCCTGGGGCCCCTACTCCATGCCTGGACATTTTGCCCCATGCCCCATCTCCCCATCAACTCCCACGTTGCCCACTCCTGTCAGTCTCCTTATTTCCTACCTTTTCCTGCTCCTGTGGGTTCTCAATCCCAATTACTTGGAACTGCCAGTTCAGCCCTTCTATTCTTTTTCCTTTTGTACCAGCATTTGTCCCTCCATTGCTACATATTTTTCTGATACACCACTTCCAAAACCATCTGGACCAGTTTCCTGGTATGAAAGATAAAGATGATCTGGACAAAATTTGACCATCTCAGCCTAAATGAAACACTATAAACAAATTAAAGCAGTTCCTCATGACAGAAAAAGGCTGAGCAGCCTCAGAATAAGCAATACCAGAGATGTCTGCACATGGGTCTACAAATACTTTCTTTGGATATCCAACTTCAGGAGCTAGCTACTTCTGTTCAAACAATTCTGGCAATTATAAGCGAAGTTGGACACTCAAGGGAATGTTCCAGGATGTTCCAAAACAGTTGCAAAAGAGTATCATTTATGCTGCACACCTCAAACCGGGATGTGACGTTGACTCCTTTC
The DNA here is from genome assembly GCA_013400475.1 of Tricholaema leucomelas. Taxonomy (NCBI): domain Eukaryota; kingdom Metazoa; phylum Chordata; class Aves; order Piciformes; family Lybiidae; genus Tricholaema lacrymosa; species Tricholaema leucomelas. The sequence continues at coordinate 170,941 of WAAF01018256.1, forward strand.
ATTGCCTCTCTCCTCACCGCAGCCTGGCAGCCAGTTGTAATTTGCAACGTCCAGTGCTGTTCTACAGGATCAAACAGGCAGCACCAGTAGGGAGGACAGTTTGTGGAAGGAATAGAGCATTAATTAGTATTTGGAAGTCGAGCAACTTCCTGAGAAAGGACTGATGAAAGTGTAAAATCCCATTTTACTGTCTAACTGCTTTTATGTCTGTGCAGAACAACTATTAAACTCCCCCAGAAAGCCACTTATTGATTCAGTGCTTGATCCAAAGACAACTGAAGTCAATATGACCTGACCCCAGTAACACCTTCCATGTAAGACATTGTAAAAGCCAGTAACTACCTTTAGACACTCCTGACAGGGGCAGATTTCTAAAAGAAAGCTATCTGCATGGCCATAAATCATCTGCATGTCATACTGTCCCTTCATACCACAAGCATTAATCAAACAGCACCACATTTGAACTGTTCCCCTTTGTGCTGGAGAGAGCAGCTCACTTGTCCCTGGCCATTAGGTTAATTATTCATTTATTTCTTCAGATACTGTGGGTGTATATCTAACCTGCTTCTGCAGTGCTTGAAAAAACACAGCTCTGTCCCTTTGGGCACTGCACACAGGCAATCAAATCAGCATTACCCAAAGAGCACCTGCCCCACCACCAGCATCTGCTCCTCCAGACTGAGGCTCTTGACTCCCTCACCCTCCCATAACTGGACACCAAGTGCACGTCCCTTTATAAACTGGTACATAGTGGATGTATTCCTAATTTTGAGCCATATGTTGAAGCTGTTCCACACAACCCAAAGGGACAAGTAAAAGGCAGAAACTCTGGGGAAGCACAGTTAGGAGCTGCTGCCTATCCCCTTCACAGCCCTCAGAGCCTACAGAGATCCTTCAGCTACAGCACTTGGCTCAGCATGTTACTCCTGGATGAAAGCTCACCCCTGCCTTCTGCTCTCATCCTTACTGCAGTCCTTCCTCCAGCTTTGCTAGCATGTCTGCCTGCTCTGTCATTTTCTCACACATCTCCCCTTCAACCTAGCCAACATATCATTAATATAAATGTTAACTAACATGAGTTTTAAATCCAAAAGCCACAGGGAATTAACACTACATTAGGTCCAACTCTCCCTCCATCTTCTACCTCACTCCATTGCATGATTTATAGAGTCACAGAATCACACAATTGTTTTGGTTGGCAAAGACTTCTAAGATCATCAAGTCCAACCATCAACCCACCACCATGGCCACAAAGCCATTCCCGAACTGCCACATCCATATCTTTCTTGACAACTTCCAGGGATGGCAATTCCATCACCTCCCCTGGCAAGCTCTTCCAATGTCTCACCTTATCTCACTAAATGATAGCTGTGTTAGGAAAGGCCTGTTTCTCTCTGCTTTACAGCACCAGATATACAGGACATGAACCAGACAGAGTCACTGAGCAGGGTGACAATGTTGAGTGGTAGTCACTTAAGGCTACATTCCAGTCATCAGCTATGGTAAGGAATCTCTCACTCTTCTTCTGTTCTCACCTCCTTAATGCCAGTTCCAAGTATCTGCAATTCACCAACACAGAACCATAGAATAGTTTGGGTTGAAAAAGATCTTAAAGATCATCTAGTTCCAGTCTCCTGTCATAAGCAGGGACACCTTCTCCTAGATCAGATCACCCAACGCTCCATCCACCCTGGCTATGAACACTTCCAGGGTTGGATCCTCCACAACTTCTCTGGGCAACCTGTTCCAATGCCTCATCACCATCATAGGGAAGAATTTCTTCCTGATGTCCAATCTCAATCTAGCTTCTTCTACTCTGAAGCCATTATAAGGCTATCTAGGATGTGTATGTCTGCAACTTCTTCTTTGTCCTCACACAATTTCCCACATACAAACCTCTTCATCTCTTTCTGTCCTTGAGACACTCATTCAGTAATGCACAAGGGAACTTGAATCTCCAGCTTATATAATTTTTTTTCTATTATTATTATTCTAAGCAACTTATCCAGCATCACACAGAACAGTGGAGGAAAAAGTCAGACCTAACTCTTTCCTCCTGAAAGCTTGGTGCCCTTAATGGTGACACGAGTCCCTCCTGATTACATGAACAGCTTCAAGCAAAGTAAGTCCCAGCTGGTCTACACTTAGCAAAGGGCAAAGCAGAACATGGCCTCAGCCTTGACTGCAGCTTTTTACAAGTGTAATGGTTATCACTATTATTGTCTTGTCAGTGAGAACATGAAAAGCTGATATCAAATCCAGGAGAAGAGACTTTTAATGTTCCAACCTATTTAACACATTCGGTGTTCCTGCACATTTTACTCAAGGTGGGTACACACTAAAAACACACAAAGGTTAACAAAAAATTGTTTTAAGCCAAGTAATGGATTATAAGCAAGCTTTAAAATATCATTATGTGGCTTCTCCCTTCTCCTTCTCCTTTGCTTTGTGTTTTTAGAGTACAATCAAGTAATTATTTTCAAAGTATTAGTAGTAATTTGGCACAAACATGAGTGCTCTCCTGATTTAATTTAAAGTGTAATGTAGGCAAAGACCCAGAAAGAAATTCTAATTGTTTCGTTTTGAAATTAACCTTCTCACTTCAGCTTTATGCTCTGAGAATATGCACAGCCATGACTAGGCTTTTACACTGCCCTAAATAACTACATGAGTGATTGGAGATTGAAACAAAGGTTAAATAAATTCTGATGACCATCAGGTAAGAGCCCTTGCTTGACCCTCTTGTGCTCTCTGCAGCTTGAGGAAACACCCAAAATAACTCAGCTGAAGCACTGCTGCTGTCTGTTAATCCACTGTTGATTTTTCTCTTGTAATGTTTTCTTGCTTTATGTATCTAGACAGTACTTAGACACACCAAGGAAAAGCCATTTGGATTTCCATTGCCCACAAACACAAAAGATGACCTACTGCTACAGAGGGGAGAAGGAAGAAAAATCCTGTACCTCACCTGAGTGCTGGGGAACAGAGAGATTGAGGATACTCTGCACAGCAGAGGCTGGAGCCTCTGCATTCCTACCCAGCGTATTTCCCTACCAGACCCCAGAGCAGCGCTAGTGTAAAGCAATCAAGAAAGGAATCACAGAATACCAAGCTGGAAGGGACCTCAGGGATCATCTGGTCCAACCTGGTCTGTCATCCACTACTCTGCCAAGCTGAGTCTGAAAACTGTTCAATGTAGGGGAAATCCATCGCTTCCCTGAGAAGATGATTCCAATGCCTAAATATTCTCATGGTGACAAATTTTCCTCTGGGGTCCAATCAGAATCTCCCCAGGAGTAACTTGGGTAACATTAGCCCTTGTCTTCTCCATGGGACTTTCCAATACTCTTATACTCCACGAATAGACCATTCCCACTTGTGCATAAGCTGAAGGTACCAAAGAGAAGAGGGACCATGGATTCCCCTTCCTTTCCTGATCTCAAATGCTGACACATCTCACATTTGCTTTTACTGTGCTAAAATTAAGTAACCATAAAATTGTTTTGGTTGCAAAAGACCTTTAAGATCATCAAGTCCAACTGCTAATCGGGCGCAACAAGGCATGCCAGCAGTGCAGTGTGAAGTGGTGATTTACTACATGTGACACAGCTCCAGTTTTTGAGAGGTCTTTGCTTTTTCCCTAAAAGCAGGAGGACTCAGTGATGCTCTTACACAACAACCTGGGTCAGACAACCCAGGAAGATCCCTATTTTTAAAAACTCCATTTGCCAGTTCTCACATCACAGCTCCTGTGAAGCTGTAGGCATTTTCTGTTCCAAGACCAAACAAGTGCTGTAGCGTGGCCAATACCCTTTAGCATCACTGTCTGTGGGGATCAGGTATCAGAGGAATCTCAGGAAGCAAATCCCCAGGAGCCCAGCATCACAGGAAACAGAACTCCTTATCCAGCCAGGAGCACACACCATCAGGCTTTTTTAAAAACAGAAAAGCAAACTGATTTGAATTCCTGATTTTAGGGAGTTGTCTTTTGCAGATAACTGCCTCTCCCCACTGACAGCATCACCAAAGCCCTCCGCCTGCGTCAGAAGCGGTGTGCTGCTCGGTGACAGCAGAGCCAGGCTGAGCGCAGCGCTCTCCTCCCATGTGCTGCTCCACACCAGGCTCCCCTCGCATCACGACTGCATTATTTTTAGATAGCCGTCAGTGAGCGTCAGGACGTGGGTCGATAGCTACCACATTTATAGGCACAACTAGCTATGCTTTTAGCAGTAAGATGTAAAGCACGCGACAATGCCGTGAAGGAATCTGACCACCAGGACTTAGGGTTAGAAAAATACAGTCACTAGGACTCCCAACACTGCTCAGGAAAAATAGTACTGTGCTACCAGGATGGCATTTTGGCTTGGATCAGGTACAGTGTGGCCAGCAGGACAAGGGAGGTTATTCTGCTCCTCTACTCAACATTGCTCAGACCACACCTTGAGTCTTGTATCCAGTTCTGGGCTCCTCAATTCAAGAGAGAGGTTGTGATACTGGAAGGTGTTGAGAGAAGGGCAGCAAGGCTGGGGAGGGGCCTGGAGCACAGCCCTGTGAGGAGAGGCTGAGGGAGTGCAGCCTGGAGAAGAGGAGACACAGGGCAGAGCTCATTGCTGGCTACAACTACCTGAAGGGAGGCTGTAGCCAGGTGGGGTTGGGCTCTTCTCCCAGGCAAGCAGCAACCGAAGAAGGAGACACAGCCTCAAGCTGTGCTGGGGAGGTCTAGGCTGGATGTTAGGAGGCAGCTCTTGCCAGAGAGAGTGACTGGCATTGGAACGAGCTGCCCAGGGAGGTGGTGGAGACGACGTCCCTGGAGGTGTTCAAGCAAAGCCTGAATGGGGCACTTAGTGCCATGGTCTGGCTGATTGGATAGGGCTGGGTGCTAGGTTGGACTGGATGACCTTGGAGGTCTCTCCCAACCTGGTTGATTCTGTGATTCTATGATTAGTGAAGTTCAACCACTGCTGGCTTATAGAGGGGTTGGTACTATCTCTGTTCAGACTAAACAACTTCTAGTGGGAGGTGACCCCTGCCTATGGCAGGGGGTTGGAATTAGATGATCGTTGAGGTCCCTTCCAACCTAAATCATCCTATGATATGATTCTACGATTGAAGACTTCCACAAGTACTGACCCAGGTTTCTCAGAGCAGTGGTTTCCTATCCCTGGAAACATTCACAGTCAGACTGGACAGGCCCCTGAGCAACCTGCTCTAGTTAAAGATCCCTGCTCACTGCAGGCTGGTTGGACTATATGACTTTTAAAGGTCCCTTCTGAGTCCACCTATTCTCTGATCCTATGATCTGAGGAGAAAAAAAAATAAAATTTGTCTCCCTTTGAAGTTTAATATTTCAATATTTAGCATAACTGTAGGAGCTGGGAACTGGCAGTCTGCCAGCCTGCTGCAACATCTGGCCCAGATTGTTCAGTTTTAGATAAAGATTAGTGGCATAAATCACAAAATGAGTAACATCTTTTTAATTACCTGAAAAAAGGCTCATTTCTATTTTCTCTGCTGCTATGCCTTATTAACAGGTAGCTTTGCTCTCAGGCTCCATACAGCATTTGCTTACTAGAAATACGTGTGCTTTCAGCTGGGAAAGAAGAAATGAGGGAAGGTGGTGGCCAGAAGTAAGCTAGAACTACCCCTCAAAATCCAAGTGCATTGACAGCAGACACCTAAAGCCAGCTTCAGCCGTCTGTCCTCCTCCTTCAGAGCAGAAGATCTCCAAATCAGGAAGCACAAGACTCTCCTGTCTCAGCAATGCCTGCTGCCATTTGAAAGGCCTCGGGGTATCCAAGATGCTGCTGGAGCCCAGCAGATGTGACATTCCTCCAATGGCTGAGTTCTGCCCTTCTGGAGTGGCAGCTGGAAGCCAGGCAGGATGCCTTTGGGCACTGAAATGTCACTAGATGCCCACATTTTGCCAAATGCATCCAATTTCAAATGTCTCTTACTGGAGACACAACAGTATGCTGCTGATCCATCCAGATTGAGGCATGGAAACATATATATATAAAATGCACAAAATTATAGCACTCTTTCCTCATCCCCCTCCCCCATATCCTTAAAAGCTGCCTAAGTAACGTTGGCACCATAAATCTAACAGACCTTTGTAAATTTTACCACGGAGGTAAGGCTCTGTTCTCTGTTCAGGCAGCTATGAATTAACACGCAAGAATAAAATACCAACCTTGTCACTACTTCCTAGTCCCTGCTGTTGCATCTCATGAATCCTGTGTTGTCTCTGCATGATAAATGTGTTAGTGGCTTATTATTCATTCATTGCCAATGACAGTGAATATTGGGATGATGCTGCCAAACAACCATCAAACCCAAAAATTATCTATCGGTTGCTAGTCAGCCGGGTTGTAAACTAAATGCCATGTTAACATCTCAGCTTCCAGATGCTGCCTAAATGGCTGTCTGAAGCCTCATCTTTTAGCTCTATTGTTTCTCTAAGAAGTATTGCTTTTATTCATTCTTTGATCAGCCTCAGACCCAATTTCCATGAACCTGATACAAATAACGTACAGATTGCAGCTCTCTGTTGTCTCAAGCCTACACAGACCACCATTTAGGCTGAGAACTTCTAAAAGCATGTACTCCGCCTGGATTATCTGCATTATTCTTAACAGGGGATTCCTGGATTATCCACATTATTCCTAATGGAGAACCTGGATTATCCACATTATTCCTAAGGGGGAATGTGACAACCAGATCTGTCAGCTACACATTCAGTATTAAAGCTGCAATTTTTATCAAGTAGCTACGCAAAACAACACAGTTACTTTCTACTTCAGAAACATCATGGTGATGGGGTAGACAGAGAAAGATCATCTCAGATCCTGTGTGACAACCATCAGTGAACACAGCAGTCACATCCCCAAAGCATATCACTTCATCTCCACATCATCATTTCTGATATCAAAGGACTTCACCCAGCTAGGCTGCACTCCCATCGAGAGCTATTTTATTTCATTAAAGTGATTAAAGTTTGGGCCCTTCTGCCTGCAAAGAGCATTTCCCTACTCTCAAGTTATTTACATTTAGCTGTTTGCCTTACTCAACGAATTTCTTAGCATTTCAGTTAATGTATTACCTACCTGTTAAAATCTTAGTATTACCAGTCCGTGGGTGTAACACTATTACATACAGCTAAATGGCTGACAGAACTGCTTTTAATCTGCCTTATTTACATATATAATTTTTATACTCAGTAGTTAGCTAAGTTTGTAATGTACTTTGAGGATGGTAAGTGTTATAGGAGATAAGCATTATCTTATCCTTCTGGGAAGTAAGTCCACGTATCTAAAGCCTTTTAAGTTAATTAAGTGCCACTTTACAAGGGGGATAGGCAAGGCCGTGCAAAAGGCTGTGTTTCAGTATGGGCTTCAGTGTCCATATGCCACCCCCACCAAGTTAATTTCCTAATTGGATAAGCAGAGGAGAGGACAATCTGTATATGCTGGAAGTCTGCTGGCAGGCACTTGTTCATATCTCGGCCTCTGCAAATAATTCCATGTGCAAATGCACAGATGCAAGCTTGCTAAAAAAATGGACAGAGGATTGTTTAATCACTAAGGAATTTAAAGTTCCTCTCAACTTTTAATGTTTGGTGAAGCAGCAGTTTACTCTTTCTGCAATTTTTTAGCACGAAGGGATAAACCACTCACCCATTTCTTGGCCAGCTTGAGCAATTCACTTCATCACTAGCCTCTCACTTAGAACAATATGCAAATAGCTTTTACTCTTCCTGATCTTACACACGATCTGTCGTGAGTTTAGGATGAGTCAGTGGTGCCCTTTCACAGTGTTTTCTGCCTTCCTAATATTTAGCTTGGAGTGAAGAATTTTTGTACTTTCTTTCACACTACTCCAAGGCACCACATCATCCCTGTCTCACTTGCATTCAGGCAGCCAAGCACTTACTAGGCTCAGCTGCTGTTGTGTATCTACCCAAGAGCACTGGAGAGGGAGTTTATAGCCTCTGTGCTCCTCTCAAGCTTTAACCCAAGACCCAGACCTCTGCTGACATGCACAAGCAGACACAAACGTTTTACCCCAGCACACCTGAGATGTGCCTGGGTGGGAAATTTCCCGCCAGTGACCAGCAGAACCCATGTGCTTATATCTGTTCAGCTACGGTAGAGAGGGATAATTGCTTCCCCACATCTAAGCAAAGGGTTTATTTAGAGTAGTCTCCCTCCTGCACTTACATTTCTCAAACTGTCTGCATTATTTAAGGACTAAACTGCTCAGATACTGACTCCAAGGGTTTCCGGCAAACTGGGTCCATTTTTGGGCATGATCAGACTCAGGACAAGGACAAAACCCGAAACAGAAAATCAGATCAAGGCTCTTTCCTCCTACCAGGGATGAATTGGTGCAGCCTCAGTGTTCTGCACGCGTGAGGAAAGCTGCTCACAGACCTTATGCAAACCACTGGCGGCCTCAATGCCTCTGTCCACCCTCTCAATGCTCCTCCTGCCTTGGTCAGGCACCATTGAGGGCATGCACCAGCCTCATCCTCTCTCCCTCTGAGGGGGAATGCAGGCTGCACTACCATGAACATTTATTTTTCCCTCACCTAGGGTGGGATCAAGCATATCTTCAAGAGGACAAAAGTAGGTGGAAGAGACTGACACAGAAGCTCAAGGAACATGAAAACACAGACAAAAGATACCCGGGTAATTCCCCCAAGGCATGATCTGAGTAACATGAACTACTGTGAGGTGTTCCAGCCCATGGCAGAGGAGTTGGAATGAGACGATCCTTGGGGTCCCTTCCAACCCTGACAACTCTATGATTCTATGTAGGGACAAGTAGCTTTATCTCACCGTGTCAGGGTGACATTCCACTGAGAGCAGTCACGTGGGAAACAATGTTTTTGTATTGCTGTTTTGTGATGCAAACTGCAGTTTCCTCATCACTCATCCTAAAAGTGACTTTGGTGTTAAGAAGAAGCGCTGCATCCAGTTCTGGAGCCCCTATTACAAGAGGGATGCGGACATGCTGGAGCGTGTCCAGAGAAGGGCCATGATGATGATCAGAGGGCTGGAACAGCTCTGCTATGAGGACAGACTGGAAGAGTTGGCGCTGTTCAGTCTGGAGAAGAGGAGGCTCCCAGGCAACCTTCTTGTGGCCTTCCAGGATCTGAAGGGGCCTACAAAAAAAGCTGGGAAGGGACTTTTTAGGCTATCAGGGAGTGATAGACTAGGGGGAATGAAGCAAAGCTGGAGGTGCGTAGGTTCAGCCTGGAAACTAGGAGGAAGTTTTTCAGCATGAGAGTGGTGAGAGGCTGGAATGGGTTGCCCAGGTTGGTGGTTGAGGCCCCATGCCTGGAGGTGTTTAAAGCCAGGCTGGATGAGGCTGTGGCCAGCCTTATCTAGGGTAGGGTGTCCCTGGGCATGGCAGGGGCACTGGAACTAGATGATCCTTGTGGTCCCTTCCAAACTGTGACTGGTTCTATGATTCTAAGCTGGCCCCACCTTTGCTGCCTCAGGGCAGAACTTAATTCCTCACAGTCACTAATGGGTTTCTACCATTTGGAACAGAATTAAGTAAATTGAGGAGCGTGCCCAGCACTCTCCAGGAAGGACATGGTTACCACAAAAGCAGAATGTTCTCTTCTGAGTCTCTCCACTCCAGCTCCTCACTAGCTAACTAGTTTGTCTCTTTGCAAAGAGAGACCCAGACTGAAAAGATCATTTGTGTGAATCTCCATAAAGTTGGAGATAATCCGGACAGCAATTTTTGCTTATGTAAATGTCAGCACACACCAAAAAAAAAAAACAGGTTTGGATCAAAAAGACAAGTTGTAGTTAATACCCAAAGTAAAATACACACAGTTCCTTCCTGACCTTCATTAGCTTTCTCTGAACATCTGCTGAATGAGAAAATTCCATCCAGAAAAGTGACTAAAGAAATTAAAAACTCTCTGAATCCTCAGAAGAGTGCGTGCACGTTCTAAATTCTCCATTTCAAAGGGCATCCTCATGCTTCTCTGCATTAGACATCCAAGCAGAGGCCAGCAAAAAGAAACAGAAAAGCACACAGTAAAACCCACAAGACTCGCGCGAAGAACTAAGGGGCAGCAACAAACTTTTAGACAGAACAAAGCACACACACAGAGCTCTCAATCAGCTTTAGGTCAGAAAAAAAACCAAACTGACAAACCTGGGCATACCCAAATCTTCTCAGGAGTACTTTATAAAACACAACATTAAGAAATCTAAACAAAAGCACTGTCTGCTGTGGTGAAACTCCAATCCCACTCAGCATCTTCAAAGTCTCCTTTCGATTATCATCAGAAGCAAGTATCCCATGATTGACACCAGGTAGCTTTATACAAGTGCAACCCTAGGCAAGAGTAGCTAGAAAACAGTACAAGACCAGCACTGTGCAGCATCTAGAAAACATAGGAGGAAGGTTGGGCCAGGTCTGGGACAGTTCTGCTTTCACAGAGAGGAGTAAGACGAAGCCTGGCATTATTTCCAGAACAGCGCTGCAAAGAAATGCCATTGGAAAGGAGTAATTGTGCAGAATTGCTCCTTAACAGGCCCAAATTAGCGTTGTTAAGCTTCTTTTCAAGGCCAACATTTACAGAAATAAACAAATTTATGCTCACAAAAAAAAAAACGAGGGTTGGCATACCAAGGAGAGCTGTTATTTCCAATATGCTTTACACTACATGGCTCAAAAAGCCCTCAAAAACACAGCCATAATACAATCAGATTGCTCATTTGATCTTTACAGAACGGAGCTGTTTAAGAGATTCACATCTTTTTATAAGATGGCTTCAACTCTCACTGAAACCCAGCCAAGTCCTATAACACGGGGGAAAAAAATGATCCATAGCTGTTCGCACCAAACTACGTTGTTCGTTTCTCTCTTTGGCCAAACACCTCCTGGTGCTCCCGGAGGTGCAGGTTTTCCACATGCTACTCTATAGGATACAATAACATTTTGTTTCTGCTAAGCCACAGGTCAGATTTAAACCAAAATGTAAGCGCACACAAGTGAAAGAGAATTCTCTGGGTGGATGTGTTCTGCAAGGAGCTTGTCTAAGAGCATATGGTGAGTTTTGATAGGCACTTAACCACCAGCATGCAGCTTCCTTACCCTAAAAGCAGTTGGGGCGGGGGGGAGGGGAAAGGCAAGTATGCAAATTAGAGCTCACTTTGGGCAGGCACTAGGATTTCAGCTTTAGGTATTCTTCAAGCAGCCAGAACGAATGTTGATTTGGGCACTGAAAATTCCTGGCAGGAAGCCTATCCAGCTTCCTCTGCATCCTCACTCCTATGGACTATCTCAGTGCACTTGACTGTTCCTTTTCAGCGCTCGTGAGTGGTGATGGGGGTCCTTCTGGCCCCCCACATCTTACTCTAAACTCATGTCTTGCTGAGGCCCATCACAGAGAGTAGAGAGCACGTTGAACTTTTCTAAAGATCACATGTACCAAATAGACACTTGACCCAAAGTTACATAACCGCTACGCCAGAGCTATTTTTTAGCCAGACTCATTGGCGTTGCTATAAATCACCCCAGGATGCAAAGGCCAGACAAGATGTCACATTTATGTGCTCAGCTTTCTGCCAGCCATATGAAAACTGTCGTGATTTGGGCAACAGATCTATTATCTCTCTGCCTCCCTTGGTCTTTCGGTGCATGACTGCTCTCCAGCACAAAGCAGACTCCTGCACTCCAAGCACCCACAACAGACTACAGACCAGACAACACATTCAGAGCTGTCTTTATGCTCATAGCTCCTGTTACAAGGCCCAGTGAGCTCCAATAGCAGTCCCAGTGCACATGGGAGCAGGGAGTCCCATGTTAATTTTCACAGAACAAGGGCAATAACTTGTCGTTTCAGCTCTTGCTCTGTATCACAATGACATCATGGACTACCTGTCCAATACCAAGGTCCTAGCATCAGGTCTCCTGCCTTAAACTGCAGGAGCTGCCGTTTAAAAATGTGTCTAAATCTTCCTGGGAACTTCTGCCCTAACAATACCCACAAGCAGCCAGTTTCAGTTTCATTGTTAATAACATCCAACTTTCTACCTCACTTCTTGTTATTCTTTGTTCTACCTTGTCACCTAACAGAGCTGTTTCAACATCTTGTGGTGCCAGACACTTCCATAGGCAAGACAGGTTTTCCATGCAAGTCTATAAAGCAGCAATAGAGACTCCCACCCATCTGAGTGCTTCTCATATTGTACAGTGCCTTCCCCAAAGCACAGACATTGACCGTGACAGCTGCTACACGCCAGGAAAGGCACACTGCATTCCTGCACTTGCCTCAGATCCTGGCTTCAGAAGCATAACCAGGATAGCCCCAATGCCGGACGGAGACGCAGCACACATCGGCTTTTGGTTCAGCACAGAACAGGCATTAGATTCACGTTCAAAAGTCAGAGAGGGAATCACACTGACACTGTCGAAAACATGAACTCTGCCAATTCCAATACACAAACACTTGCAGTCATTAAAGCTACAGAGCTTAGAAGCAATAATGGGACTCTTGATTGAGATTACATTCCCAGTTGTGAACCTATGGGGAGCAATTTTGGAAAGATTAGCTTCCCCAGTCGGCATTTTAATTATAAACCTCACCTACACTGCTTACATCTTTACAACGCTGTTCTTTATCCCGCACAGCATCTTTAAAACTCCCTTTCTACATCTCAGAACTACTGAACCTGGTGAGATTTTAATAGAAATCCCTTTGCTATGCTATAAAAGGAGGCACTGAGACTTCAATTAGCAGCTGTCAATGCTGAGCCATAGGAAAAGCTGAATAGTTTGCTTAACTGGTTTTAGGCAGTGCATTTTGTTTTCTGACCTTCTGTACCCAAACAATGCACCACGCTTTAGCTATTTAAAAACTACCTTCCAAAAAACCAGCCCAAATAGTGGTCAAAACCATTCCCTCAATCAATACATAGTGCGCTACTTCAAGTTGTATTTGCTCACTGAACATCCTTCTCATTTGATGCAGAAATCATGACACTGTAATTTCCTGACCACTACTCTCAACCTGAAAGGCAGCATTATGTTATTACGATTTCCTCCCATCCTCTGCAAGGCACTCTAAGCTTTAAACACAAGCGGAACTTGGAAATCAGATACTGAATTGATTCAGCCCATTGAGACTGCGTTTGCACGGTAACAGAGGAAACAGCATGGTTCAATCACGCAAACTTCAAGCCAGCCCAGCTCCCGCTCTCTGCCTCCATTCACCACCCGCGACCGTACCCAAAGGGCACTAATAGCAGAACTCTTCCTACCATTCAGCTGCCTGTAGACGATGTCTTCTAGGAGCGAAAGCCTCTTCAGCACTGCATCCTGGATGGAGCTGATGCCGTGGGCTGTCAAGTTGGCCACTTCTGCCCTGGGATGGATGTCATGGAAGGAGTCGCCGCTCTTGGCGGTGATGGGTCTGCACTTGGCCAGGAAGAGGACGAAGCCAGCCACCGCGATCAAGTTTAACACCAGCAGGACTTTGACTCTCCTCAAAGAAGCCATCAAACTTCCCGAGGGGCACCGCCAGCCACCGCGCAGCCCTCAAGAGCTAGGAGAGCGGGCCGGCAGCCGCCCGCCGCTGCGGACACATCGCACGGCGCCGCACGGCCCGGGGAGCGGCGTGCCCCAGCCCCGGCCCGGCCCCGAGCTCGCCGGACGAGCCGCGATGGGGACCGGAGAGCTGCGAGAGGTGCGTCTAGGACAAGCGGCGGAGCCCGCCCCGGGCTACGGCCCCACAGAGAAGATGTTGCTGCTGCTGCTGCCGCTGTCGTCGCCACCGCCGCCGGGGCCGGCAGCCCCGCTCCGCCCGCCGCCGCCGCGCTGCCGCCGGCGCAACTTCATGCCCCGCGCAGGGCGCTCGCGCCTAGGCTGAGAGGTAGCGGCGGCGGGGCCGGGAAGCCCTGCGGCAGAGCCACCGCCGCGCCTGCCTCCGCGGGGGGGCGCGGGGCCGCTCCTGCGCTGCGCGGACAGGGCATGCCCCGCCGCCCGCCACCGCCCCGCCCGGAGCCGCTGCCGCCGCCTCGCTGCACCGGGGCGGGGGGCGGGCGCGCAGCGGCGCGGGGCTCCCGCCCCTCTCGGCGCACGGAGAGGTGGGGAAAGTCGCGACAGCGGCGGAGGCGCGGCGGCGGCACCCCGGCCCCACGGCGGGCTGCGGCAACCCCAGCTCCGCGCAGCACCCGCGCCTGCGGAGAGCGGCCCCGCCGCGGCCCGGCTGCCGGCAAATCCCGGGCTGGAGGCTCGAGCCCGGCGCGAGCACTGCGCGGCGAAGCAGGGTCGCGAGATGCTCCACGAGGCGTGCTGGAGGCTGCCCCTGCCCCGGACAGCAGCGCCTCGCGCATCGCCCTGTGTGCGCGGGAAGAAGGCAGCTGGGCGGCCCGCGGGGCGCCGCGCGCTGCCGGGGCGTGAGAACGGGCACGGGGAACGCAGGTTTGCTCCTCCAAGCAACTGCACGGGAAAAGTTTGGGCCGCTCGGTGCCACCCGCCCTCCGGGCTGCTGCGCGCTCCTTGGCCGAGGTTTGCTCCCTGGCTTTCCTGGATGGAAGCTTCACCCTCTCCCTTGGGAGACCAGCTGCCTCTAGACAGGCATTTCATCACAAAGGAAGCAAACTATCCTGCTTTCTCTTAGGTGTCCCCAAAGCGCTGTGTCAGTGCAAGGATTTGGAGCTGTCACTTGGGTGCTTAGAAAAGGTCTTCTGTACTTCAGTCACTAAAATGAAGTAGAGTTAAACATCATAAACTAGAATTCAAATCCAAAGATTTAATGCCAGAGTACTGAATTACCTCATCTGAGTGGATGGCTACTCCTGAACGGGCACAATAAACCCATCGATTCTGAGCTTTATCCGTTTGCTTGCAGTTAACCCTGCTCTCCAGAAAGATGCCATCAACATGGATTAGAAATTCAAACAACATCAAATGGTTGTAGCCTACACAAAGCAACTTTTCAAGATGTAAGGATATCCTCCCTCACTTTCAAGCCGTAACTAAAAACAATAAAAAGGAAAAAAACCCTAACAGTGTAATGGAAGCAAACTTTAAATTGCTTTAAAGGATTTGGAGTTTTAATTTAGTGCTAGCTGCACAATATATCTTTCCATTTTTATCACTGCATAACCAGGACCCTGATACAAACCTGAAGTAAAGACACAGGCACCTAACTCACAGGCAGACCCTAAAATAATGTGGCTGGTCAATGTTCCACACCGAGGTGTACTGTTTTAAAAGGGTAAAAGGATGTGAATTATTTTGGTGGGTCACTGAAAACCATGAAAGTTTTTTGCTGACCCATGGTGGAAGCTTATCCTGACACCTGCAGATCTGGAGGCTCTTCTGGGGTGTTTTTGACATGTGATAAATGAAAGAGTTTTGTTTCCAGAGCTGTCAGCTGAGACTTTTTTTTTCCCCTATTGATAAGTGCCTTATTTAAAAAGACAGGGGGGAAAAAAATCACCAACCAAACCCAACAAAACACACAAAAATTACAACCCAACAACTAAACAAAACCCAAGACAACTATGCAGAGCTGTTTACCAAAACGGGAAGCCACATGGCCCCAGATTATCATGAGCAGACAGAAAGATACCTGCTGGTTGTTTAAAACCCTCTTGGATAAATGCAGCTCTCTCACTGAAGCCACCGTTGTTGCTTCAATCAAACAGCAACATCTGTTTTAATTCTAAAGCTCTGGGTGGAAAATGCTAAACTGAAAGAAATCAACCCAATGTGAATTAAAAAAAAACCACCTACCAAACAAACTGGTACCAAGAAAATGTGATGGTTTGAAGCAGCTCCTTGCTGAAGGATAAGGAGAGTGTTTTAGCTCTGTTCCAGCCAAGAAAGCAGGTGAGACCACATCTGCAATGCTATGTCCAGTTCTGTGTCTCTCAACTCAAGAAGGCCCTCAGGGAACTGCCTGCAAGAGTCTAGTGCAGAGGCACAAGGATGCTGAAGGGAGTGGAACATCTCCCTTGTGAGGAAAGGCTGAGGGAGCTGGGGCTCTTTAGCTTGGAGAAGACTGAGAGGCAACCTCATCAATGTTTATAAAGACATGAAGGGCAGTGTCAGGAAGATGGAGCCAGGCTCAGCTCAGTGATAGGATGAGGGGCAGCAGGTGCACGGTAGAGCAGGGGAGATTCCACATGAACATATGAAAAAACTTTTTCACTGTGAAAGAGCCCTGAAGCAGGCTGCCTAGAAAGGTTATGGAGTTTCCTTCTCTGGAAACATTCAAAACCCACCTGGATGCCTTCATGAGTGACCTACTCCCGGTGATGCTGCTCTGCAAGGAGGGTTGGATTGGATGATCTTTCAAGGTCCCTTNGACATGAAGGGCAGTGTCAGGAAGATGGAGCCAGGCTCAGCTCAGTGATAGGATGAGGGGCAGCAGGTGCAAGGTAGAGCAGGGGAGATTCCACATGAACATATGAAAAAACTTTTTCACTGAAAGAGCCCTGAAGCAGGCTGCCTAGAAAGGTTATGGAGTTTCCTTCTCTGGAGACATTCAAAACCCAACTGGATGCCTTCATGAGTGACCTACTCCCGGTGATGCTGCTCTGCAAGGAGGGTTGGATTGGATGATCTTTCAAGGTCCCTTCCAACCACTAACATTCTGTGAAAATGAAGTCCCCAAAGAAAGCTGGGAGGGAGGAACCCACAGTTCACCTTATGGTGACTGTGTTGCTGAGCAATTACAGGATACTGTGAGAGCACAGAGATCCAATGAGAACAGCACACCAGGACAAAATCAACATGTGAAATACCTATAGAAAAGAAAAAGGAACAAAACAAAACACTCAAAAGAAAGATCCTCCATGTGAGAAACAGCATTGAGTGCTAAATACTGACACCACACATGCTCAAGACCCAGCCACAGTGTCCCAGCTCCTCCCTTCTGCCCTGTCCAGGAGGATTAACTTTGAAACGTCCTCGGGTATGTTGTTGTGTTGCTGTCACTGCTCTTCTTCATATAATGAGTAGAACTAAGCAGCACAGTATTGGAAGCTCTGCTAGCTGACAACAAACAGCCAGCACTTAGGAAGTCCACCAACCCCGCTGCCAAATGTCTCCTTTACAGGTAAGAAAGGTTTTCTACTGCTGGCCTCACTGGAGGAGGTGCAGCTGGGCACCTGATTCAAGTTTGCAAAAGTCCTGATATCAATCACCATTAGCCTTATTAAAAAAATTATCCTCCTCTTCTAAATTGGTTTGCAGCATTGCATGTTCCACAGGCTCCTTCCACTGTGCTACCCTGAACAGCAGCAGCAACTTTCCTTCAATTACTTTTACTCAGAGAAGGTTATTTCAGTTTTGCTCAGTCACTCTACAATCACTTCCGGCCCGACAGTCAAGTAAAACACAAGGAGTAAGCATCCATCATTACGTGTCCTTTAGCATGTCCTGAGAAACAACCATTAGCATGCTCTGCGTGAAACTTGGCCAACTCTATTGTATTTCCAAACAGCCTAATCTTATCTGCATCATCAAGAGTTGCAGTATGAGGTACTAATAGATAGAATCATAGAATCAGCCAGGTTGGAAGAGACCTGCAAGATTATCCAGGCCAACCTAGCACCCAGCCCTATTCAATCAACCAGACCATGGCACTAAGTGCCTCAGCCAGACTCTTCTTGAACACCTCCAGTGACAGCCACTCCACCACCTCCCTGGGCAGCCCATTCCAATGCCAATCACTCTCTCTGGCAAGAACTTCCTCCTAACATCCAGTCTAGACCTCCCATGGCACAATTTGAGACTGTGTCCCCTTGTTGTGTTGCTACTGAAGATGAACACCAACAGGATATAGATGTAGAAGACCAGAAAAGGCTATGCTTTATGGTCTAACTCTTCAGAACAGTCTCCCACCAGCTCCACAACCAGAATTTCATTTGAGCTTTGCATTATTGCAAGACTCAAACACAATTAAACTAACAAATACAGACTGGCAGTTTGCTAAAAGTGAGAAGGTTTGTCAAGACCCCACTCTCAACAAGGACTAGATCAACCTCTATTCCAGTGTTTGGAGTCAAGAGATTTTTCCTCCTCCCTTCCCCCTTTTGTTCCCCATTTTCATTAAATTCCTACAAAAGCAAGCATGAAATACTGTTACTAAATAAAGAAGAACTAAAGGATATTTATCAATATTGGGGAAAGAAGATCCATTTGCTTGTAGTAGTTTGCTAAAAGTGAGAAGGTTTGTCAAGACCCCACTCTCAACAAGGACTAGATCAACCTCCAGTGTTTGCAGTCAGGAGGTTTTCCCTCTCCCCTCTCCCCCTTTTTTCCCCTATTTTCATTAAATTCCTACAAATGCAAGCATGAAATACTGTTACTAAATAAAGAATTAAAGGATATTTACCAGTATTGGGGAAAGAAGATCTATTTGCTTGTTTAATAGAAAAATTCTAATTTTGCCCAATACAGTGGAGTGGTACCAATAGCACACATGCACACTTTTTAAGTGCTAGCCAAAATAATTACTTCTCCCCTTCTGTGGCAAAAAAAAAAAATCTCCACTAAATCATGAATATTCAATAGATTGGTTAACGACACAGTAATCCTTTAGCTAAAATCTCTGCTCCTTAAAATACAGTGAGCAGTAGCTGCCAGTTAGAAGAAGAATTAAAAATACAGAAATAGCTTGGTTTCCAGAAGTTACCTCATTCTGATCACTTTAGAAGTGGATGATACAGTGACATATGTGGGGCAGGCTGTCCTTATGTTCTAGTAGGAGTCAATCAGGCAACAAAAAGTGTTTTTTTGTTACTTTAGTGGAGGCACTATCAGTGTTATGTGTTCTCCAAAGCACGTGGCAAAGGTGCTTCTCTCAGCTCCAGCTTAGTCACAGGATCACAGGGGTTGGAAGGACCCAAAGAGATCATTGAGTCCAACCCCTCTGCCAGAGCAGGACTACATAATCTAGCTCAGGGCACAGAAGAACACATCCAAACAGGCCTTGAAAAGTCTTCAGAGAAGGAGATTACACAACCTCTCTGGGGAGCCTGTGTCAGTAAAGAAGTTCCCTCTTGTGTTGAGCTGGCACCTACTGTGCTGCAGCTTCCACCCATTGCTCCTTGTCCTATCCCAGGGAGCAAGTGAGCAGAGCCTGTCCCCTCCACACTGACCTCCAGCCCTCAGATGTTTATAAATATTTATTAAATACCCTCTCAGTCTTCTCTTCTCCAGACTAAGCAGCCCCAGGTCCCTCAGCCTCTCCTCATCGGCCAATGCTTCAGTCCTCTAATCATCCTTGTAGCCCTCCACTAGACCCTCTCCAGCAGATCCCTGTCCCTCTTAACCTGGGGAGCCCAAAACTGAAGGCAGTACTCAAGATAAGGTCTCACCAGGGCAAAGTAGAGGGGGAGAAGAACCTCCCTTGATCTGTTGGACACACTCTTCTTAATACACCCCAGGATCCCATTGGCCTTCTCAGTCACCAGGGCACATTGCTGTGCCATGGATGTTCCCCACCAGCATTCCCAAGTCCCTCTCCACAGCACTGCTCTCCAGCAGATCACCTCCCAACCTGTACTGCTGCAGTTTATTGTTCTTCTCCAGGTGCAAGACTCAGCACTTGCCCTTGTTGAACCTCATTTGGTTCCTCTTTACCCAGACCTCTCTCATCAGCTCCCAAAGGTGTTGCTGGGAGAGAAAAAAGGACATGACCACACCGCTGTCCACACCCACCTGGGGAAATCTAGACACTTCCAGCCTTGTAAACACCGGCACAAGAAAGCAGATATTAGGGTCTTAGATCAATTTGTTTGAACTGCATAAAACAGACATAGAATTGCTGTAAGAAAACCATGATGTGCAGAAGAAAAGGGCCACCAAAATCACCCTCTCAAAGATTCAGTTTAAAGCCATGAGCTGTTTCCTCAAAAATCTTAATGCTTTGGCTGCAGCATTCTTGGTGCGGTTGGGTTTCTTCCTTGTGTTCAGGCTTCAGGGGGTGCTCAGGAGTTGCTAACCTTTCCTTTTCTCTCAGGCTCTTGAGAATTCCATTAGTCAGGTTTCATTTTGTTTCTTTGCTGCCCTCAACAAAACAACCTCTATGAAACTCTACCACACCAGGTCAGGCAAATTTAACCCCCTGTATTGCCTAAGGGCTCCTTGTTTTTCACACCCTTGCAGGTACCTCGTCCATGAGGTTCTGGCACCTTCTGCAGGGGGCATGGAGTGTGCACTCTGCTGACAGCAGTTCAGAAAGGGCAGCTGCTCTGCAACCTGCAAGGCTGCAGTCCCATGCTGGTCCAGAGCACACAGTACTGCTTGCCTTGTAAGGGTCACCAACACCATTGATTTTCTCTGTACCCTTATTTTATTGTCCATGTGAGGCCCAGCAATGTGAAAGGAGTCAATGCTTGCCAAAAAAAAACCCAAACAAACCAAAAAACAAAGATTTTGAACTCATTTTATAGTTAGTGTCTTCTCTCTCTGGATTCATTTCTGCTGGTAATTGAGGCAACAGTTTCACATCAGGGGGTCAACCCTTTATTTCCAACCTTAACGTTTTCCTCCATTATGGGAATCGCTAATGCACAAAAGTCACTTCAGCTTTATCTTCAAAGTTTGGGAACTTATTTAGTTCTACATTACAATTACTCTATTCATATTTCATGAATTTTTAAGGTCAGATTGTGAGCATGAGCAGCTCATCACTGACACATCAGGGATACGCTGTGAAAAAAACAAGGCAGCTTATTGTACTTTTAGCTTATGAGATTGCTTTATGGTTCCCCTCAAGGATATTAAAAAGAGATCTTTGCAATGGTTATCAATAAGTAACCTTTAGGATCAGCATTTCCAAAGCTTCTAGAATAGCTTCAACTCTTGACTTAGTTCAGAAATGAAAGAACACAAAAGAAGCAAACCCACAAATTGAGCATTAACTACACTTCAATTTTGCTACTTTGAGCTTCAGTATTCAGCTTGATGACCAGAATCTCATTTCTTAGATCATTCTTTTGTTAAAGCTGTTTATAATAAAGTGTCAGCTTCTTTCTCAGAAAACACCCAAAACAAACCAAACAAGGATTGGGGGAAAAAGTTCATTGAAATTTTGACAGATGATTGAAAAATAAGAAAATGCTTTAAATGTCAACTTGTGTGATCAGGAAAAAAACAAATCCCACTTATTTCTTATTGGTTCAGGAGAGATTTATATGATCCATACTATTTCAGCATCTAATCAGCTCATAGTCTTTCAGAACATCTCAGCTGAGCCAGGAAGTGCTCTTCACAGAAATCACAGAAACATTCAGGTTGGCAAAGCCCCTCAGGATCACCAAATCCAACCGATATCCCTACTCTACAAGGTTCACCCTAAACCGTATCCCCAAGCACCACATCAAAACAACTTTTAAACACATCCAGGGTTGATGACTCACCCACCTCCCTGGGCAGCCTATTCTAGTACCTGACTACTCTGTGAAAAAATTGCCTAGTGTCCCCTGGTCAAAACCCACCCAGTGGCAGCTTGAGGCCATTCTCTCTTGTTCTGTCACTATTTACCTGTGAGAAGAGACCAGCGCCAACCTCTCCACAATATCCTTTCAGGTAGCTGTAGTCAGCAATAAGGTCTCCCCCTCAGCCTCCTCTTTACCAAACTAAACATCCCCAGCTTCTTCAGTCACTCCTCATGAGATTTGTTCTCCAGACCCTGTTGTTTCTTTATATTCCACATGCAAATAAAAAGATACCTAAAGACCTGGGAAAAAGCAGACTTTACATTAGCAAGGAAATGAAGAGATAAGAAAAAAGGACCCAGCCAGGATCAAACCAAGAGCCTTTAGGACAAGAACTCAGTTTGCCACCAATCTCTTCAGCTCAAGGTTAACAAACTCAGCAGGTGGTCCCTTCATCAGCTCTGCACTACTTCTGTGCCAGTGAAAAGCAGGGAAATCCAGAAAGACCCTCAAAGCCAATCTGTAGTGTATATAATAGGAATGTTTACACTGAGGTAGTCATTCTTCTGACTGCCCCAAGTGGATTTAATACTGCAATGAAGATACAGGCAAGAAGTCAGTTTGTGTGAATTCAATAAAACCTTTTAGGGTTTAGTTTTCTCCCTAAAAGCCAGATCTTGTTTCCTGTTGCAATCTGGCCTCTGTTAGAGCAGCATAAATCCTAGAAATTGATCATCTCACTGCTGCTCATTAAGCCTGGTTTAAGGCATTCTAGATGCTACAGCTCATGCTCAAGAGTAACTTACTGTCCTATGCCTTAGATCAAGCACTCAGCCCAGGGTCAAGACTTGTCAAAGCCTTTTCTGAACTCCTGGAGATGCTCCATGGCTCTCCTCAGCACCCTGTTCCCCCCACCAAGAGCAGCGCTGAGGCAGGACAGTGGGGCAGACTCATGGGGACTCCACTGGAGATACATATTCAGGACTTGGCCATGATTCAGCCACAGATATCAATGGAAACCTGACAGCTGTTTTTATTCCTTATCTATGAGAGCACTCCATATAGTGATGTCAAAAATACAAAGGGTGTCATCTTAAAGAAAGCCAACAAGAAACAAATACTGAGAGCTTTGCAAGCTGGTGTGTACAAACCTTTGCCTCTTTATGCTTTTTCATGTCATTATTTCATTTTTTTTGGAGATAATATCTCTTGCATTGGATTTGTGCTTCAATTATGTTGGGGGAGATTGAACAAGGCCAACTGCAGGGTTCTGTACTTTGACCACAACAACCCCAAGCAGCATTACAGGCTGGGGAAAGAGTGGCTGGAGAGCAGCCAGGAAGAAAGGGATCTGGGGATATTGGTAGATAGCAGCTGAACATGAGCCAGCAGTGTGCCCAGGTGGGCAGCAGAACCAATGGCATCCTGGCCTGGATCAGGAACAGTGTGGCCAGTAGGACAAGGGAGGTTCTTCTGCCCCTGTACTCAGCGCTGCTCAAGACACACCTTGAGTGCTGTGTCCAGTTCTGGGCTCCTCAATACAACAGAAATGTTGAGATACTGGAACATGTCCAGAGAGGGGCAACAAAGCTGGTAAGGGGCCCTGTGAGGAGAGGCTGAGGGAGCTGGGGGTGTGCAGCCTGCAAAAGAGGAGGCTCAGGGCAGAGCTCATTGCTGTCTACAACTACCTGAAGGGAGGCTGTAACCAGGTGGGAGTTGGTCTCTTCTGCCAGGCAACAAGCAACAGAACAAGGGGACACAGTCTCAAGCTGTGCCACGAGAGGTCCAGGATGGATGTTAGGAAGAAGTTGTTGCTAGAGAGAGTGATTGGCATTGGAATGGGCTGCCCAGGGAGGTGGTGGAGTGGCCGTCCCTGGAGGTGCTCAAGAAAAGCCTGGCTGGGACACTTAGTGCCATGGTCTGGTTGATTGGACAGGGCTGGGTGCTAGGTTGGCCTGGACGATCTTGGAGGTCTGTTTCAACCTGGTTGATTCTATGATACAGTCCTGCTAGGGTGGCTTTTATTCTGCTCTGACTGGGAATGGTGGAGCTGACCAACCGGAAGTAATACACTATTTTAGCCTGAAAAATGGAAACCTTCCAATGAAAGAGGTGCCTCAACAACTGCTTAATGAATGCCACTCTGTGTTCCGCACCACACCATTTAAATATTGTTGATATATATGAAGGAAAGTCCCGTTACAAAACTTAAAAGATGCTGCTCATAAAAATTTCAGGAGCTCTCTATCCCAGAAAAAGCAATACTTCAAAGCAGTTCTTAACGTTTAGAAAATCAAATAGGTCGAGAAACAGACATAGATATTTACACTGTGAATTAAACAGCTGAATTTCAGGAATCTGTGTGTGAACTGTTCCAGCAGTTCCCAAAACATGCCAAGTGCATGTCTGAGCAATACCTCACAGACACATAAGATGTGCTGCACGTCCTTGTGGAGTTCAATGAAAGGAAGAGTAGGGGGAAAAAAAACAAACCTAAACAACTCAAACCCATAAAAATGGATTTTATTCATCCCTGGGCAAAGTGCCCAGAGATGAGTTTTCAGGATAGTCATGGATCAAATATTCACTCAACTGAGGGCTGCAGTTTGAGAAAAGCTCCCCTCTGCACATAAATCCCAACATGCTGAGCTGTCCTGAGCAGCTGGTGCTATGTACAAAGGGAGGTCTTTGGTAGACCTGTCTTCTTGCACAAACGCACATTCTCTGCTGCTGCCTTCAGGTTTTTAAGCAGTTTTAATGAACACATTGAAATCCTCAGCTCAGCGACGATACTGAAATATTGCCCATCACCAGCCATGAGTGGTAAATGTGGGAGGTAAGGTCCACAAAACTGCAAAGCCCAGTGTGGAGGCTCCCAAAAGCAGCTCTTTCCAGGTAGGAGTCTCCTTTTAATCGCAAATGTTCTTAGCTGGGCAGTCCTACAAGTCAAAACTCTGTCTCCTCCTTTTATCTAATGTCTAGGTGAAGCTTCTATAGGAGATACAGGACAACACAAACTAGAGTTTTGGCTGCATTGTGCTTTCTTCTCAGGCTGCAAGGACATGGGAGGAGGATGACAAGCTACAGCAGCCTCCCCTGCTCACATGGATGTTAGGAAGAAGATCTTCACAGCAAGTGATTTGAATTGGAATGGGCTGCCTGCAGAGATGGTGGAGTCACTATCTCTGGAGATCATAGAATCAACCAGGTTGGAAGAAACCTGCAAGATCATCCAGTCCAATGTATCACCCAGCTCTATCCAATCAACTAGACCATGGCACTAAGTGCCTCATCCAGTCTTTTCTTGAACACCTCCAGGGAGATGTTTAAAAGGAGACTGGATGAGGCACTTAGTTCCATGGTTTAGTTAATTAGAAGGTGTCAGGTAACAGGTTGGACTCAACGATCTCAAAGGTCTTTTCCAACCTGGTTAATTCTGTGATTCTGTTATCAGTTACAGGATGATGGAGCCGCAAAGGAAAGCAGATACTAAGGCTGAGTAAAACCTGTAACTTGCGCCATCAAATGAAAACTAGTGCCCAAACCAGGCTGCAATTTTCTCCCCAGCTATAAAACAGGATTCAAGCACTCCTGTCACTGAGCACAGCCCACCTATGTCCCAGTGAAGCACCATTCCAGCCACTGCCAGGTGCAAACATCTCCACAGGTAGCTCTAACCTGATAAAACAGTTGTGAATCTCGATACTTCAACAAGTACAAACTGCCTGCTTTCATATGGCTTAAGTAGTTATTGAGTTACCCTGAAGGGATTGTTTTTAGCTTTGAAGATTGCTGCTTTCATTGCAGAAAGAATGGCCAGAAAAGATTTTCTGTTTTCCTTCCAACAGCATTTGTTGTGGGTGAAGGACATGACATCTGTAAGGATGCAGAGAGAGAATTACACGCTAGACCCTGCTGCTGAAATACATCCCCAGAAGGAAAATACACCCACGTCTAGGGCTGAAGATCTTACAGAAAAAGAGTATATTTTAAAGAAAAAAAAGCTGCATTGAGCCTAACTAATTATTTCCTCTGGTCTGTCTCACTCTAGCACCTCAGTGTTTTCCCTTTTTCTCCACAGAGAAAAGGAATAAAGCATTAAGAGTTGGAAGGATTCACTTAAGTTGCATTCACAGCAAGACAGAAACGTGAGTGACCTCAGCTGTTCTCTCACCCCAGAAACCCTCAGCCTTTTCCCTGCCCTGCATGGAGCACCAGCTCAAGGATCAGCAGTGGAGTAATGAACCCACTCCAAAGGCCCTGCTTTTGTGCTACCTCAAAAATCACATTGATGTGATTCACCCTTACATCAGCGAGGGTGAATCAAGCAGATGCCTTTCTCTCAATGCTCTTGCTACCAAGTGCATGCTCAAGGTCTGCCAGTGACTTCAGCTCAAAAAAGAGTTACACCATTCCTAAAGTTCATTATATTAAGTCCTATATGCCTCTAGTAAAACACTTCTGCAGCTCCTTCCTCATTCACTGTGCACCCTGCAGTCATTTCTTCTCACTCACCAGCAAAGCTGCACTTCAAAGACCAGTAGAACATCAGATGGAGACACTGCAGTGCTTTTGTTTTCCTCTCTCCTTAACTGCTTTCTTAGCATTTTAAAAAACAATGCACTCATGAAAGCCTGTAAAATTCCTCATAAAGTTTACTGTGCCACAAGATTGTAGAATATGTTTTGGAACCCTGGATAAACAGCTAATCTTGGATCTGTCACCAGAAAGCACTAATATATTTCAAAAAGCTATTAGCCCTTAAACCAAAAGCAACACAGAATTTGATTTGGGGCAACAGGCTGTAAAACACCAAAATTGTATGGCAAGCCTGCATTGAAAGCAGGTGGAAGAAGCTGTAAGAGCCCTGGCATTTATTTTATTCAGATATTTAAGGCATATTTTACATAGTTTCTAAAATGTGTGCATGAAAAGGCACATTAAGTAAGGATACTTGAAAAACAAACAAAGTGTTGAACAATTGATTTACCACACATTTGCAGGAAGCAGAACATCATTTGTTACCTTACACAGGAAAGCAGGGGAAGGCAGTAAATATTACATATTAAAAAAAAAAAAAAACAAACCAACAAAAACCTAAGCAATAAACTATCAATAGCCTTTGCATTGTTTTTTTTCCTTTTATGGCATCATATCTTTAAGGAGGTTTAAAGCCATCAGCACTGACCGTAACCTCCAGATGAGCAATATCCGTTTTGTGGATGGAAGCACTAAAGCAGATCTATTAATTCTAAATGCCCTGGTTGCTTCTGAAAGGTTTTGTGCCAGAAATGGCCAGGTGGATGTGGGATTGTGGGACAAGGAGGAAAGAGTGTTTGGGGAATACAAGGGTGAAACATAGCTTGGGATTCTCACATCTAAAGCCAAAGCCTAAATGTGCAGTTCTGGAGCCCCCAACACAAGAAGGACATGGAATTGTTAGAGCGAGTCTAGAGGAGGGCTACAGCAACTCTGCTATGAGGACAGGCTACAAGAGTTGGGGCTTTTCAGACTGGAAAAGAAAAGTCTTCGAGAAGACCTTGTAATGACCTTCCAGTATCTGAAGGGGACCTACAGGAAGGCTGGGGAGGGACTATTTACTAGGTCTTGTAATGACAGGACAAGAGGTAATGAGTTTAAACTGGAAGAGGGGAGATTCAAACTAGATGTTAGGAAGAAGTCCTTTATAATGAGGGTGGTGAGACACTGGCACAGGTTGCCCAGGGAGGTTTTAGCTGCTCCCTCCTTGGAGGTTTTCAAGGTCAGATTGGATGAGGCATTGAGCAACTTGTTCTAGTGGGAGGTGTCCCTGTCTATGGCAGGGAGTTTGGAAATGGATAATCCTTGAGGTTCCTTCCAGTCTAAACCATTCTATGATTCTATGTGTTATATCTTGCTTTTTTGTCTGATCTTTTAAAGAACCTGGTCTTGTCCTTTTCTTTTGCCAGTAGGTGCAGGTCATGCAAAAAAAATGGAGTGAGATGAATTTTCTGGAAAGAAGACATGAAGATACCAGACAGAGAAACGCCTCAGGTGAGGTGGGCAGGAGTTACTGAGATACCTCTATCTGGTACTTAGAGTGAGGTGATCTTTGTGGTCCTGAAAGCCTCAAAGAAATGGAATACATAGGCAGGATGCAAAGTGAGTTTCTAGCTTGTGGCTGTGTGCTTTAATCTCCTGTTTGAGATAGCAGAGCTCTGAGCAGCTGATGAAACTAACCAGCACAGCTAGGACCATGCACCAGCACTGACACCATTCCAGTGTGGGTTTGTGTCTTAGGCAATGTATTTGCACAGAGCAATCATTGCAGAATGGGTAATAATCACAGGAAAAGATATTTTTGGTATTTCTCTGGGAAATAACCTGCTGCATGCAACCATTTCTTTTTCCCTAGAATCATAGAATCATAGAATGGTTTAGGTTGGAAGGGACCTCAAGGATCATCCAGCTCCAACCCCCTGCCATAGGCAGGGACACCTCCCACTAGAGCAGCTTGCTCAAGGCCTCATCCAGCCTGACCTTAAACACCTCCAGGGAGGAAGCATCCACAACCTCCCTGGGCAACCCGTTCCAGTGCCCTACCACCCTCACTGTAAAGAACTTCCTCCTAACATCCAGTCTAAATCTCCCCTCTTCCAGCTTAAACCCATTCCCCCTCGTCCTAACATTACTAGACCGTGTAAATAGTCCCTCCCCAGCTTTCCTGTAGGCTCCCTTCAAATACTGGAAAGCCACTATAAGGTCTCCTCAAAGCCTTCTCCTCTCCAGGCTGAAGAGCCCCAACTCTCTCAGCCTTCTGTCTGAGAAGATACAATCTTCTCAGAGCCTTTTAAGGAAAGGAGGCATCAGAGTAATTAACACCAGCATTGCTGCAGATGACTTATCAGCAGCATAGTGGTGTGCCTCTGATCTTTACATGAGGCTTTGGTCTTTGCTTTCTGTCAGTTAGACACACATATCTACAAGGAAGCACTGAAGTCCAAAGTTTTGTCAGAACTGGGTTGCAGTAATGAAGAAATTATGCCTTCAGCATCCCTTCATTCAACAGAGTAGAAGTGGGATGGAAGTGATTCATTCCATGGGGCTGTCACTAGCAGTATAAATATTTCAAACAGGAAGTACTTGAGATAAAAGGAGGCAATTCTGGAAACAAGGAAAGGTTATTATGGCCCACAGAGGTCATAGTATATAAGCAGGAACATGATCCACAGGCTGGAAAGGCTGAACAGATCCCAAAGGCAGTATTGCAAACTGCCTTGCTCTAACTGGGCAACATCCTCCTGTTTCCAGAGCTCACACTGAAAAAAAAGACAAGGTTTGGCTACTCAGAAATGCTGCTCACAGCTGTTTCAGAGCAAATTCACACCAAATAAGACAGGACAGCTAACACAGGATGTGTATTTTCCCTTTTCATAATCAGCAGGTTGGTGTTCCAAAACACAACAGCACAAAGACAGAAAGAAGATGCTTGGATGCTGTTTTGGCCATCTTCATCTCTGACACTGTAAACCCCTCTCCTGCACCAGTCTCTCTGTGTCTTCTGGATGTGGAGAAAAGCACAAGCATAGAGGAAACAGACCTTTGGAGAGTGAGATGCATGTGGCACTCCATCAAATATGCCTGATTATTCCTGTTCTGTGAGCAGCAGGGAAGAATCACCCTGCTTCCAAACGAAGCATTTGTAATCTTGACCAGAAAAATTCCATGGATAGATTTTTTTTTCTGCCTATATTAAATTGCATCAAGTAAAAAAATTAGTAGGTCATGATGAAATTCTATATATGATTTGCCATTGGATTGGACTGCCCAGGGAGGTGGTGGAGTCGCTGTTCCTGGAGGTGTTCAAGCGAAGAATGGATGGGG
Organism: Tricholaema leucomelas; assembly: GCA_013400475.1. Classification (NCBI taxonomy): domain Eukaryota; kingdom Metazoa; phylum Chordata; class Aves; order Piciformes; family Lybiidae; genus Tricholaema lacrymosa; species Tricholaema leucomelas. The sequence goes on from WAAF01018256.1 coordinate 200,232, forward strand.
CACTTAGTGCCATGGTTTAGTTGATTGGATAGGGCTGGGTGCTAGGTTGGACTGGATGAGCTTGGAGCTCTCTTCCAACCTGGTTGATTCTATGATATTGATACATTTAAATAAACAAAGTGAAAAGGTCTTCAAGTCAGTTTAGTACTAAGCTGTCTGTAGTAGTTCACTACAGTCGGAAGAGGAAATATGGACAGGATCAGAGGAAGCTATTCGATAGGTTAAATTCAATAGGCTAAGAAGTGCACTGGGTACACCAGCTATCAATTTTCAGGATTAAGAGAGAGAGGTGCCACATACAAATTACTTTGCAATCTGGCTAGAGTACCTCTTGAGATAATTGAAATTAAGGACTTCAGGTCTTAAGCTCACCGGTTACAGTTACCAGTTGGAAAGGCCTGGTCTCTAGAGCCCTGCAGGCACAGAACAGGCTGTGGATTCAGACATCCATGCACTGAAAAATGACTTTATTGAAACTCTTGATGCTTAAGCACATCTGACTCCAAGCACATGGACAGTCCTATTGAAGTCACTGATGCCACTCATTTAGAGAGAATGTGCTGCATCAGTAAGTGCTGAGAGGACTGGAATCCAAGGACTGGGTTGTGGGAACAGCCTTTGAATGGGAGAGTGACACTGAGCAGTCCAGTGAATAAAAAAAACACCATTTATTGTATTTGATTCTTGTATTTGTGTACTGCTTGCAAAGGCAGATTTTCTTTCTTTTGCCTCAGTAGTGCAATAGGAACCTGAACATTGTAGCCTGTTAATCATTCTTGTGCAAATGGCCAGAATAATACCTACATATAACCCGAATGCACTGGAAGCCCCAGGTCTAAAATCTCCCCCACAGTACCTCACTGAAGAGAATCACATGAGTAATCAGTGTGCACAAGTCTGTGCTTGAGTTCTCCTGCTGTTTATCTAGTTCCTCTCTGGCTTATGAGATCATTTGTGATGAACAGCTGCAAGGTCACAAGATTAATTTAGAGTGCAATTCAATCAACCAGCAAATAAGTTCTGACATACAACATGTAATGAGCCTAGAAAGGGTTAATTTCGACTAAGTTAATGTTTAATAAATGATTGCCCAAACGCTGCAAGCTCAAATAACTTGATAGATTTACTTACAAAAATGACAGTTCTCCAGCTTGTGCTAACTATTCAAGCTATCAATTATCCATGAGCCCTTGGCAGCTGGACTTCACGTTAAAAAACATTCATCATGCAAAACAGCTTTCAGCAAAGCTTCTGAATAAGCACATCCACTGACCCCTCACAGAGAGTCTGTGCACCTATGGCATGGGTGTCCTGCACCAAAATCAATGCAGAAGGGTTGAAGTGTTTCTGTGGGTAGCTAATTCTGCTGCTGAACAAGAGCATGCCTGAAGCTCTCTTTCTTTTTTTTTCCTTTTTGTTTTTTTGATGCAGGGTGTCTGAGCAGGATCTGTTTTTAAACTCTGCCTTGGGTGGGATAATGAATGGTCTTTCAGCTGCATTAGCAAGGAGAAAGGCTCGTAAGGAAAGCTTTCAGCTTTTCTTGTAGGTGTAGCTTTAATCACTGGGGACTGTGCTGAGGCAAATAAGGCTGTTTTAGTATTTTACTAAGGGAAAAAGAAAAAGAAAAGAAAAAAAATATCAACCTTTTGCAGCTCCTTTAAAGGGCTGGTGGTGCCTGGAACAACATTATATATATTTATGTGTATATTTAAGTATTCTGCTTGGAAAGGATGTTTTCCACACTTTCACAGAAGCCAAAGCCTTGTTAGGGAACTCATCTGCTACTGCTGCTTATTCCCCTCACTGAAGCTGAGCCCTCAGCAGACATAGCTTTCTTCATTTCCCCAGCAAGCAAACAACGGTATTGGCTTGCCCAAGGGAGGAGAGTTGAGTTTCAAGGGAAGGCAGAAACACCTAAACAAAGACCAACAAACAAAAGATTTCATAAGGTGTCATTAATAAATGACAGCTCAACTGAAGAGATATTTTCCCATATGCTTTCCATATGGTCCTTAAATGAAAACGTTACTGGGCTCTGCAGTAGCTGGTATGGAGCTGGGGATAAAGGCACATCCAGAGGGGATACTGGAAGCTAAGAAGAGGGACATTGCTCAACTTCAGGACACGCTGTGGCTATAAAATACAACACTTTTATGGCATATTAGATGTAAGACACCTTGGTACACAGAGAAAAACATCATCCCTTGCCCATTATCTGGATTTCTGTTATGGACTGTTATTTGATGTGTTCATTTATCCTGGATATACCTAGTAAAGCTTATTTATATCCCTGGAACAGATCACAGAGTAACTTTTGCCATCTTACGGATAAGAACAGCAGAGCCTGGTCTTCTGTAGGTAGATTACATGCTACACACCTCTAGTATATCTGTTATCATCACAGCACTTACAACTACCAGTTTTAGCTCTCTTTCAACTCCTGAATCCACAACTCAGTACTTACTGCTAAAAAAATATGCCACACTTTTCAGACAGCAACAGGCCTGTGTTTCATAGCTGCATTTTGATATCAGTGTTTACATGTCCATTGCCTGCTGCAGCAGCCGGCAGTGCCCACACCTGCTCTGATGCCACGTGGTATCTGTTACACACCAGTGTTCACAGCACATCTCAGAACTAGAGACAAGCAACAAAAAGGCAAAAAAAAAAAATGCCCTGCACACAAGGAAAATGGTGGTGGCTAGTGTTTAAAGGGAGGTGATGGACAATTCTTTAGGAAGATAAAACCAGCAATTTAAATGGTATTGAAGCTGTTACATCTGTTGCATTTCATGGTAACGTTTTCATCACACATCACAACGACATATCCACCTCCAGCACCTGAGGAATGCCCCAGGTACATAGAGGCCACAGAAAAAAAATTCGCCAGCCCAGGAACGGCCAACGGCAATCCCTGCAATTTTACATGACGTGCCCATGCTCAGAGACCCATCCCCAGTAACACTGTGCTCACAATCCTGTCCAAAAGTCACACATGTATTGACAATATTCAAAGTTGGAAGCACTTTGGGTGGGGTTTTCCTTTAAAATCTGAAATAACAGGTCAAGGCAAATCCAGCTTTGGGTAGGCAACAATTAGAGTAATAACAAACATCAAATCCCCTCTATTGCTGCAAAGGGCACAGCCCGGACCTAAACAGGAGGATGATGCACAAATGTAATATCACATCCCAGCTCTTCAGAGTGCATAGCAACTGATACCAAGGGGAAAGAGAATTCCTCCTTGCCCACTTCTCCTTAGGTAAAACCATGCCTGTAAATGTCTAAGCACATCAGAAGCAGACTCGGGTGATGATTTATAGTCACCAGTGAGAGCCTGTGAATGCAACGTCTTGATTATTTCCAGAGAAGAAAGCATAAGGCAGGAGCTACAGTAGAGGCTGTCAAGCTGACAGCACTGCAATTAGCCCATACTCATGTCCTAGGAGGAACCTGACAGTTCAGCACAAGTCCCTTAAAGGGCAGCAACATTCAGACATTATCAGGCACTTGCCTTTGATCTGCACAGCTCGTGTATGCACTTGTCTAGCACATATTAACTTGTCCAAGGTGGCTGAACATTGTATTTTTATTTTAATGTGATGCTTTGCCTGCCTTGCACTCTCTGTGGATTACATAAACTCAGGCAGTGCAGAAGATCAAAACCAGTCATATCACCAAACACCCAACGCTGCTGTGCTGGACTCTGCACAATGTCCTCACTGAGCTGCCCATGTAATGTCTCAGTGAAACCTTCATCTTTCAGAGTAATTCAAACAGCTTCCTTCAAACAGCCATGGAGCCCTTCACAGCATGGGAAGAGACCTCCTCCTGCTCATCAGGTTTAATTACCTATGAAGCTGTCTCATATTGGCACTTTTATTAAGGAATCATGCCCACAACATTAATGAATCCGACAGACTGAAGTGAATGTCAGAACTTCATGCTGAGGTCTCCCAAGTGTCCTATAGCAAGAGAAATGGAGTCCAGATCCAAAACACTGCTTCCAGACTCTCCTTCCCCCTCTCCTCACCAAAATCCTTTTCCAAGGGGCTCTATCCCCAAATGAAATCCAAGAAATTTTGCTTGTCTCAGTTGCAGATACTTCACAGGGACAAAGCAGGTATTTGTATAACCAAATCCCAAAGGATGATCTGGAGGATGGGGGGAGGGGATGTGTGTGTGGTTTCATGGGTTTTTCGTTTGTTTGCTTGCTTGCTTCATTAGTTTGGGGTTTGGTTTTGGGGTGGTTTTTTGTGGTGTTTTTTTTTAATTGCCAAGCCCTTTATTATATATAAATTAAAGGAAATATTACACAGTGACAGGCTTAGGGAATTACTGGGCAAAGGAAAACAATAAATCTATAAGAAAACAAGACACTTAACAGAGATGATAAATTAGGGTCAAAATTGCACTTTTAGGGAAGGTTTAAGTTATATTGTATTATTTACAGTTTCTGAAACTGGAAGGCACAAAAAGATGCTTTCTCTTCTCCCTCACCTCCATTCACTGATGAAGACAGTAAGGGTGAGCTATTAAAACGTGTCTGCGAGGAGAGCCTGGGCTAGTTTACCTGGGTGTGGTGGAGCAGAAGAGCCCAGCAGGGCCCTTTGCAGTGCACTGACCTGAAGCACTGACATTTTTTAAGCCATTGTGAGACAGATGAGCAGCAGAGCTGCGCACGGGTCCCTGGGGGCTAGGGACAAACAGCATCGCTGCGGGACACGGTGCGGCAGCAGTGGCAGAACACGCAGTCAGCGCTGAGATATTGGATGCAGACAAGAGCCTGGATTAGCTTGGCAGCCACCACGTAAATGAATTTCTGCACTACTGTATCTGCAGGCCATTAGAAAAGAAAGGCAATAAAGTTCAAAGAAGCCAACCCTACATCAACGCTACAGCAGGGACCTTTTTAGTCTTATGGTACCGATGGCACGGAAGCACGGGGCATGTGTTTGTTACATTTATTATCCTTCCTGAATCACTGACACGTTTGCACCACAATCTCTCAGAGATTCACACATCCTCACTCCTTCACATCTCAGCACTGAGATTTTTGCATTAGCTCTTGAAGATTAGTGCAAATTACCTTTTTTTCCCCTCTGTTCAGAGAAAAAAAAATTGAGGTGAACAAGGGAACATCATACAGCAGCACCATAAGCAACTTAGCAGTGTCCTACTTCTTTGTGAGAAGGAAGCAGAAATGCAGGGGATGAGGTCCCAAAGACCTCAGTGCCAGGTGACACCTCATGCACTAACAGCCCAGTCTACCACTGAGTTTGCAGGAGATTGATGTAGAAGGCTGTTGTTGCATTGTAATGGGAAAGAAAATTCAGGCATGAAATAATTTGAGCCGATTCACGGCACTCCAAGTGCTGCTTTTCCTTTCCAGAGTAGAACAAAACTGTAGAATTGATTTCTCTGAGCCAAACATCTCATGTGACAAATAGAACCTACATTAAAATATCTGGCAACTTCACTCTCCTCCAACTCAACATAAGAATTCAAATCATTTGGGACACTGAAGCCAAGAGCTAAAGCAACAGGAGATGATGTGTGATTATAAGGCCAGTCTGAGGCTAGTGAGCACTGGTTTTATTCCCATTTCCCCTCCTTTGAAGACCGTTCTGCTGTGACTAACATACTCAAGTAAGTACAGAATGAAGTTTACATTAGGAAGATATGGGAATTTTTTTCCCCTAACAGAAGCCACCATCAAAATGTTTAGCTTTAGCCTTGCAAAAAAATTAAATCATTCACATTCTCTTTTGTGACATCTAAGTCTTCAATAGAAAAGAGTCTCAGAACATAAAACATTTCAGACATCACAGCTTGATATCATACTTGGTTTTTTTTTCTTGTGATGGAATCTGCATATTCACAAACTGGCAATGCACCAGAGTTCTTAAGAGAGCAAAACTTATTTCCTCAACTAATCTCTTTACTGAGAAAGCAGTGGAGATCTTAGCAAATATGCTGAGCTATAAAAGCTTTCATCCCTGGCACAAAGCACAGCACATTCATTAGAGTTGAGGGAAGCATGATCAGACCCTCGTGGCTCTGACAATTAGAATATTTCAAGAAGTTCAGTCCTGCATTCAAAGCCCTGTGCAGACGTATATGAAGCCTATCCCAAAAGATGTGGGTTGGAAGAGCACTCAGACACAGCCTCCTGCTCCTCACCAGAAGCATCCTATATGTGTGGATAACCTGCCCAGAGGACCACTGCTGTAATTAACGGAGTGCTTTTATTAGAGGCAAGACATGACACAATCTCTGCTCTGCTTCAGTTTTATACTCATCGTCTCACAAAAGAGGAAATTCCTTAATCCCAGTAGAGGCAAGCATGAGCAAAGCATGTAAATATAAAACAGGAAGAGAAATCAATCCTCAGCACAGGCTAATTGGCTCATGCAAGGCAATGTATATCAGGACACAGCAAATCTAAATTCCAGAAACCTCAGGCAGACTCTCTGCACCCTCTGCTCAGTTCAATCTCTTATTAAAGTCAGGGGAAATGCAGCTCGCAAAGAGATTCAGCAACAGGCTTTTCAAAAGCTCACAGTTCCTTCTCTAGGGGAGCTTTTCCGGATCTGATTGTGAGGTTTCTCCAAGCAGGAAGCTTCCATTCCTGGGGTATAAATCCCAAATGGGAATTTCTGTGAAAATCAAGAAACTGGAGCATGGCAATGGCAGTTGTGATGAGCAGCACTAGAGTATACTGCAAACACCACCGTTTCCCCAAACATCACCATTTCCCCTCCATGTCTGCTGCTGTTCCATCCCTAGGAGATGATCCCTGGGGAATTTATAAATTGAGCAGACTACAGCCTTGAATTCAGATTTGTCCTTGAAATGAGATTCTCTGGAGAAAAGAAAATAAAAAAACAACCAAATACCTAAGGCAGAAAATTGCTGCTGGCAAATCAACCTAGCTCCTCCACTGCATCAGAGCCAAAGTCACACCAGAAGGTCAACACAGTTGTGTTGTTCAGAGCTTTATTTTAGGTGAATCATCCTGCAACATGGTAAGGGGCATCTGTCAAGTGCAGGGGGCTTCCACAGAGGACTCCAAACCCTATGTTTGGATACTTTCTACTGACTGAGGTCATAAGAAATGCCCCCCCCCAAAAAAAAAAAACCAACCCCCCCCAAAAACAAACAAACAAACAAACCAACCAACCAAACCCAAGCTGAGGAAAACCAAGACTGCATGGGTGAATAAAACCCCAGGCAGTGCTACAGGCTGGGGACAGAGTGACTGGAGAGCAGCCAGGAGGAAGGGGACCTGGGGGGACTGGTAGAAAGTAGCCAAATGTGAGCCAGAAGTGTGCCCAGGTGGCCAGGAGAGCCTATGGCATCCTGGCCAGGATCAGGAACAGTGTGGCCAGCAGGACAAGGGAGGTTCTTCTTCCCCTGTACTCAGCACTGGTCAGGCCACACCTTGAGTGCTGTGTCCAGTTCTGGGCTCCTCAATTCAAGAGAGATGTTGAGGTACTGGGAAGTGTCCAGAGAAGGTCAACAAAGCTGGGGAGGGGCCTGGAGCACAGCCCTGTGAGGAGAGGCTGAGGGAGCTGGGGGTGTGCAGCCTGCAGAAGAGGAGGCTCAGGGCAGAGCTCACTGCTGTCTACAACTACCTGAAAGGAGGCTGTAGCCAGGTGGGGTTGGTCTCTTCTGCCAGGCAAGCAGCAACAGAACAAGGGGACACAGTCTCAAGTTGTGCATCTAGGCTGGATGTCAGAAGGAAGTTCTTGACAGAGAGAGTGATTGGCATTGGAATGGGCTGCCCAGGGAGGTGGTGGAGTCTCTGTCCCTGGAGGTGTTCAAGACAAGACTGGCTGAGGCACTTAGTGCCATGGTCTGGTTGACTGGACAGGGCTGGGTGATAGGTTGGAGTGGATGATCTCGGAGGTCTCTTCCAATCTGGCTTATTCTATGAAAACCAAAAAGCTGAGAATTGCAGTTCTGGACTCTTAGCCCTTTACCCCTGCAGCTGACCCTACGTCTGGCACTTTTCTCCAAGAACATGGTCCTGTTAATTATGAGCATTCTCTGGGTACTTACAGTTCTGAGCTGCAGCTGGATTTTGATGCTTGCTCCAGTTGGGACTTTTTGCATTAGAAACTTATAAGCAAAGTTCCTCAGAAGCAGTCATTGTCTCAATACAATGACTTGAAGATGCCCTTGTACAAAGAAGTGCACCACTGAGATGTGATCTTACCCAAATCACAAGCTGCTTCTGGATCTTTTCCTGCTGACTTCCCCTCCAGGGAGTCAGGTGCCTCTCTCAGGCTCCTTACCCTTTGCTCTCCATTCCAAATCAAAGTTCAGGCTGAGGTGAATCAGACCCAGTAACCAACTCAAAGCAAGTATGGACACACCAAGTCCTAGAAGCCCTCTCTACCCTGAGTAGCTCTGCCTGAGCAGAAGGCCCTCTGTGATTAATAGCATCAGGCAAGACAGGAACACTCAAAATAAGAAAGGTAAACTGCATTTATTGGATCCTTCAGTCACCACCCACATGTTAAATATTAGTTACTCTTGAAACTCAACCAACCCATCTGTATTTTTATCCTCTATTTTTCCCCCAGTTTTCCTCTGTATTGTAATGATTTACTACAAAAGCATATCATAGAGTTGCTGCCTGCTGTTAAACAGATGTTGCTTCTTACGCCTGCAAGAGAGCTGACCTTTAGATGTGGGTATGCTTTGCTCTTAAAGCATTTCTTGCCTTTGGAAAGAAAGTCACCAAATTCAGGTGAGGTGTTTCCTGCCCACCACCCCCCATTTTCAGACTATAATAGAACACAAAACCCTAAAACAAAAGAATTTTTAAACACCTTTTCCAAATCAAGTAAAAACCCATCCATCTTAATAGCAAACTTGATAGCTCTTCCTACACACTAGGAACACAGTAGATGTTAAAAAGCTGTTTAATCTTCTTTAAACCAATTTAGGTTTAAAAAAAATGTGACTTTCAAATGTGTACTAAGAAGGTCAGGAAGTTAAAATGCCTTGAAACAGTTTTGCTCAGGGGCCAATGGGATCTGAAGTGACTTCTATAATTTCTCAGGTTCCCAAACATCATCATCACCATCATTATTATTAAATCCTATGTTTCCTTTTGATGCTTGTAACTATGCAGAAGGTGGGTGTTGCTTTCAGCCTATCTAAAACTTTTAAGCATTTTTGATTTATTCTCCTTGAAAGATTAGTATACCTGAGGCTGCAGCTAATGACTGGAGATCCACTGAAGTGTAAATTTACCATAATCACTTTTTCAACCCCGTCATGAGGACAGCTTCACAGATTCTCCTGGATGTTTAAGGAGGAAAGAAAAAAACCACACTCAACACTACAACCCCCTCCAAGTCTCAAATCACACAAGTGATTTATAGAAGTTACTGTTCTTTACAGTGAGAGTGACAGGGCACTGGAACAGGCTGCCCACTGAAGCTGTGGAGTCTCCTCCTTGGGAGACTTTCAAAAGCTCCCTGTGTGGTGGAAGCTCCTGAAATACCTGTCCAAGACACGTCCTAAACACTATGCTAATTTGAAGCTAGAATGTTTTGGTGAGAAGAATTAGATTACAGGCTGTGAAAAGGAAACAATGGTGATGTCTACTTCACTCATAGGCTTGCTGAGATGTATAAGACCAAGAACATATAGATGAAGCAGTTGTTTGCTCTCTGTCTTTGGGGCTGCACTTCTGTCTAACCTAACCTGCCATCTGTGTGACTAATCTATCTGCTTCCTAACTCCCCTGTCTGACCCTCCAAACTCTCCTTGAAGCATTAGGCAAAGTCTGGGATAAAATTGAGGGGTGGGGAGAAGATGGAAAGGTGGTTGAGAGCCCCTCCTGGGGACTCAGGTTTTTAGGAGGGCTGTTGTGTTCCTGTATTATGTTTTTTTAACTTGTGTATTTCTGTATATATTGTAAATATCTGCTTGTATATTGTGCTAAGCTGTAAATATAAAGCTTCATTCTCCAATTTCCAGATCAACTGAGTCTAGTCTGGGTGATTTTCTTAAGTGTGGGGGGGGGCAGGTAACACCCAAACCATCACAAACACCCACCAGGCTCACAGGATGTTAGGGGTTGGAAGGGATCCAAGGAGATCGAGTCCAACCTCCCTGCCAGGGACAATACTATCTAACACAGATCACAGAGGAACACCCATCTTGCCCCCCAGCCCCTAACTTCTTCCCAGGTGGAAGAAGTGGGAGAGCAGACATAAGCCTTGGTGCCTCTCAGTCTGCCACAAAGACAACATATTTGGCCTTATTTTGCACCCTGTTCTGTTTTTGGTAAACACAGGTCAGGAATGCTAGGCATGTGCGTTCTAAATCACCCCCCTGTAAATAGAATCACAGAATGGTTTAGGTTGGAAGGGACCTCAAGGATCATCCAGCTCCAACCCCCTGCCATAGGCAGGGACACCTCCCACTAGAGCAGGCTGCTCAAGGCCTCATCCAGCCTGGCCTTAAACGCCTCCAGGGAGGAAGCATCCACAACCTCCCTGGACAACCCGTTCCAGTGCCTCACCACCCTCACTGTAAAGAACTTCTAACATCCAGTCTAAATCTCCCCTCTTCCAGCTAGCTTAAACCCATTCCCCCTCGTCCTGACNCATCTTCGTGGCTCTCCTCTGGACTCGCTCCAGCAGTTCCATGTTTGAAAATCAAACTGGCCAATAGGCACTAGCACCATTGCTCTGGCCAATGAATTCAAAGCTTTGTGCCTCCTATGACCACGCAGACACATTGAGGGGCAGCACAAGACACCTGACACATGGTGCTAAGCCCCTAGCCCTCATCTGACTCAACTTCCCTGACACACACCAGGAGGAGAGCAGCAAGGGCTAAACCAGCCTGGCAGGATTTATGCCCTACCAGGACGTTGTGTAACTGTAAATAAGTTTGGGGAAATTTTCTTTCTTTATTTAATAAACTATTTAACCATTTTTTTATATTGGCCTCATTACAATTCACTTCTAACCCAGATTCAAACCCCTCCTTCACACCCTGGCTGCATTCCTGTGTGACCTGCCCTCAGTCATCCTGCTTTGGCAGGGGTGTTGAAGTCCATGATCTCTAGAGGTCCTTTCCAACCTCTAACATTCTGTGATTCTTAGGAAGTTTTCTATTGCTTTACAAAAGGATGTTTCATCTTTACACGGGTTCATGCCCATGGGCAATGCCAGCACCTGCACCAAACCTCAAGAAGCTGATCCCTTCTGAAAGCAACGTTATTCTGCTGCTACTAACCTCAGATGACTCACCAAACACTGTAGATTCATAAAAGTGTTTTAAGCTGGAAAAGACCTTTAAAATCATTGTCCCATTTTAGGGCCATGAGTATAGACAGGGCTGAAGGGCAGAAATGATTCTTACCCCTTTCCTGGAGCAAGAATGAGGATACTGCACACTGATTGGAAGTTTAAAGAGAAATTCTATCTACAAGAGCATATGTACAAAAGGCAATCAGTTAACTATAAAACCCTACTAGGCCCAAACTGGCCTTCTAGAATCCTCCACCCTTTCCAACCTCAGTCAGCCTGAGGGTACGCCAAAACTGCCCTCCCCAGCTGGGCCTACAGGGCCTTAATGGGCCACATGATGCAGATAATTCCCTGCCAGCTAGGAGCCATGAGATAAGAATGCATGCTGTTCCTGCAGAGATGTGAAGGGAGAAAAAGGCAGGGAAGAGATCAGTCAGACACTGCTTTTTAAGCTGTGATACTGGGAATAACAGAATCAACCAGGTTGGAGACCTCCCAAGATCATCCAGTCCAACCTAGCACCCAGCCCTGTCCAATCAACCAGACCATGGCACTCAGTGCCCCAGCCAGGCTTTTCTTGAACACCTCCAGGCACGGCCACTCCACCACCTCCCTGGGCAGCCCATTCCAATGCCAATCACTCTCTCTGACAACAACTTCCTCCTAACATCCAGCTTAGACTTCTCCTGGCACAGCTTGAGACTCTGTCCCCTTGTTCTGTTGCTGCTTGCCTGGCAGAAGAGACCAACTCTGCCTGGCTATAGCTTCCCTTCAGGTAGTTGTAGACAGCAATGAGCTCTGCCTTGAGACTCCTCTTCTGCAGGCTGCACACCCCCAGCTCCCTCAGCCTCTCCTCACAGGGCTGTGCTCCAGACCCCTCACCAGCTTTGTTGACCTTCTCTGGACACTTCCCAATACCTCAACATCTCTCTTGAATTGAGGAGCCCAGAACTGGACACAGCACTCAAGGTGTGGCCTGACCAGTGCTGAGCACAGGGGAAGAAGAGCCTCCTTTGTCCTGCTGGCCACACTGTTCCTGATCCTGGCCAGGATGCCATTGGCTCTCCTGGCCACCTGGGCACACTGCTGGCTCATATTTGGCTGCTATCTACCAGCACCTCCAGGTCTCTTTCTTCCTGGCTGCTCTCAGCCACTCTGTCCCCAGCCTGTAGCACTGCTTGGGGTTGTTGTGGACAGCAGGTAGGACCCTGAACTTGGCCTTGTTAAATCTCATCCGATTGGCTCTGCCGACCCACCTAGCCTGGCAAGGTCCCTTTGAAGGGCTCTCCTGCCCTCCAACAGCTCCACACCTGGTCCTAGAAGATGGAATAGAATAACAATATTACAATATCCAAGGACAAGCAGATCCATACCCCTCGGATGGACCTCTGTCTGCAATCATCTAGTCCAAACACTACCTAACTCTACAAAGCAGAGTCTCAGAGTAGAAAGCCTTCAACTTCTAGTTGTTCTTTATTCTAGATCTGTCAAGTCTCTTAGCAGGATGCAGAGATTTTGGTAGTCATTCCTGTCATTGTGAAGAACATCAGACCATTTTCCATAAGCATGTACACAAACCCATTGCTTTTCTGTTGCAGACATTCTTTGATGCAATTTAGCACACTTCTGCCACCATAAATAAATACAATTAGTGACTCATCTGAGTTCAGTCACTGATTGAAATAAATGCTAACTTCCTGTGTTTATTCACAGATTGCATTGGGTTGGAAGAGACCCTCAGAAGTCATCTTATCCAACCCACCACCAAAACAAGCACCTTTTTGACAGAATGAAGGGAGAAAGATTTTGAGAGAGACAGACACCAGGGGGAAATAAAAGACTGTGTGCAAGAAGTGAAATAAAGTAGTACAGCTTTGACTCAGGTGTCGAAACTAACATCCTGAACACCACAGCTGGAAAACAGGATGAAGCCAGAGATAATGGAGTGCTCCTGGCCAAAAATGCACTACATGTATGGAATAAAGGCCTAATGCAGTGAAGGCTACAGGAAAATGTCTTATTTCCAATAGGCCCTGGAGAAGACCTTGAAGCACAGCTCAGAAGGAGGTTGTATTTGTTCTTAATCTTTTCTGCAGCAACACACCCTCACTGGATTCACTTCCCAGCACTGAGAACAGACAGGCAGAAGAGCCACACTTTTCTGTGCCTTGAGTGCTTAGCTTGGGGCCAGGTGTGCACTTTCCCCAGGAAAATGTACCAACTCATCCTCTCCACTTCCCTTCTTAGAAACAACCTGATCATCCTCCCCATCTCAAGAGTGGAGTCTTCCCCTGCAGGCAGCTTTTCTTCTGCAGTTTCAACCCTCACATGCTCATCTTAGGTCGTATAACAAAGCCTTCAGTGTGCCACAACTGTCCTGGGACAGGGTCTGAACCTGTCAAGCATGACCTACCTTAGCAGTTGCCCACAGGTGTGTTCTGACTCCAGATGTGCACATTAAAGAGTTACTAGCAACTAGAGATGTTTTCATGGCAATCAATGCCAAGCAAGGCTGTGTTTTGTCATCAGAGAGTGGCAGACAGTGCTCAGAAGTGACCATCACCTTAATTACAAAGGTATTAGCAGATGCTAACTACAGCCAGAAGATGTTATTTATTATTAGCACACACTTCTTTCTTTCAGTCTGACCTAATTGTCTCTCTGCTTCTCTCAAGCCAAGGAACTATCAATGTCATGCTCTCAGAAAACTTACACATCTTTTTTTCTTTTCCCATTAGAGGAGAATCACATGAATACTGCTGCATTTGACAGCTTACTCATTTGAGCCATCTCCAATATTTTCAGCAGAACTAGGCCCAAAAGCTAAGTTTTCTGAAACACATGTATCTGTTTCCCCTACCTCTGCTCAGCAGAGCAGTAATTCAAGTATTGTTCTTGCTGTCAGCTCCTAGAAAGAAGAGTTAAGAGAATGTGGTAGAAGTTGCCTTTCAGGACCCATCCCCTATTCAGCTGCTTATCCTGGCGATCTGCCAGCACCTAGCTAAAAGTAATTGTAGAGAGATGCACTGAGATCTATTGCACTAATTGGCAATTAAGTTGGGATTTAAACAGGGTAGAGTCTGCCAGACCATTAAACACAGACCCACTCCAAAGCCAAGGCAGGTTAATAATGGCTCTTATTTTCAATTCTTCCTTATGCCCTCCAGTTTGCAGCTTTAACATGAAGAACATCTCTCCCTCCATCTTTATAATAAAACAAACAAGCCAGTCAACCTTTTATCTTAGCACTTCCCCCAACTTCTAAAACACACACGACAGCTCTTGGGCTGCATGTCTCTGCTCATCAATCAGTGTCATGTATCTGAAATAGCTCACCTCAGCTTTAGCCTGAAAAAGACATCCACCCCCTTGGAGCAGCAAAGGAGCTCTAATCAAACCAGGACATTACCTTTATTTACTTTAGTGTACCCTAATGGTGCTCAGGTGATGGCTCACTGGCCAACTGTTGGAGTTGTTAGAGCAAGAGAGCCCTCATCATGACTGAGGAGGTAAAGAAGTTATTGTTGTTACCATCTGCTTTGATGTATCATAGAGTGCACTGTTTGGAAGGAACCTTTCCAGGTCATCTAGTCCAACCGTGCTGTAGTAAGGACAGACAGGCTCAGCTAGATCAAGCTGCTCAGAGACCTATCAAACCAGACTTTAAATGTCTCCAGGGATGGGGCCTCCACCACCTCCATGGGCAACCTGTTCCACTGCTCCACTCCCATCATAGCAAAGAACTTCCTAATGTTCAATCTAAATCTACCCTACTCTAGTTTAAAACTGTTGCCCCTTGTCCTGTCACTACAAGCCCTTCTAAACAGTCCCTCTCCAGTACTCCCTTCAGGTACTGGAAGACAGCTATAAGGTCTCCACAGAGCCTTCTCTTCTCCAGCCTGACCAATTCCAACTCTCTCAGCCCATCTTTGTAGGAGAGGTTGCTCCAGCCTTCTGAAAACTTCTGAGGCTCTCAAAAACGTAGGCTGATAATGATACTGGGAGCAGATTTTAAAGTGTTGAGGATTTTACAGATGCAATGAATGATGGCCTTTGTAGTGTCCTGAAGTTGGAGTATCCAAGACATCTATGCTGGACAAGAGACTTTTACTCAGATACTGGGAAAGTCTGGGTTTTGTAAGATACAGCAAGGTCCTGGTGGGATTTTTCTCCTAATTCCCAAAGAATTCACTGCCCGTAGCTGTAACAGGAGAAAACACCCACAGCTGCAGGGTTCCTCAGTTTCAGCCATCTTCTTTAAGTTACAGCTTACAAAAAAGATCTACCTAGAAAATTATTCCCAGTTAGCACACACAACTAGCTGTCGTAACAGGAACCCCAAACTCCATTTTCAAAACCCAGACCAAAACCTCTGAACTAAAATTGCAAGCAAACCAGAAACTCCAAGAAGTAATTCCCACCCAAATCTGTTTCCATTGTAACAGCTAAGGAGTTCATCTGGTACAGAGCCTCAGTAGAAACAAAAACTTTGATTCTTCCAGGCATGATATTTTCGAACGAAGCTCACCAATAGCCCTCCAGTGCTGTTTAGAAACCTTTGCTTTCCAGCCAGGTACTGTTAATCAAGTGCTGGGGAATGTGTTCCTTTTAGTCATGCTTTCCCCAAACAATTCATCTTTGTCTCATTTGATGACAAGCTTTTAAGAGCATGTTTGGATGCACCTCCTTTGAAAACACAACTACAGGTCAGATCATAGCTTGAAAACCTCAATCCATTACTGATTCTGCTTTCCAGACTGATCTCACAGCACAAGCCTTTGCCCCAGCCAACTACAGCTGCTGCTGCCTGTGACTTTAAAAGCACGAACAGAAGTGTCCTTTTTTCCCCTAATTTTCCAACAGTGAACATTAAAGTGTAGTGTACAGCCTGATTCCCAGTCTATCATTAACTGATGTTTTAAATGTGCACAAGTGATTTAGGAGCTTTTGCCTTTTTAATTGTGAAAATACGCTCTTAAGGGTTTTAGGGCTGTCAGCTACCTTGGAGGCACAGTGCTATTCTGCTTGGCACAACAGCCCAAATCACCTTGAGTACTGTGTCCAGTTCTGGGCTCCTCCATGCAAGAGAGATGTTGAGATAGTGGAGCACGTCCAGACAAGGGCAACAAAGCTGATGAGAGACCTGGAGCACAGCGCTGTGAGGAGAGGCTGAGGAGGCTGAGGGTGTGCAGCCTGCAGAAGAGCAGGCTCAGGGGTGACCTCATTGCTGTCTACAACTACCTGAAGGGAGGCTGTAGCCAGGCAGGGTTGGTCTCTTCTGCCACGCAACCAGCAACAGAACGAGGGGACACAGTCTCATGTTGTGCCAGAAAATTTCTAGGCTAGATGTTAGGAGGAAGTTGTTGACAGAGAGAGTGATTGGCATTGGAATGGGCTGCCCAGGGAGGTGGTGGAGTCACTGTCCCTGGAGATGTTCAAGAAAAGCCTGGATGGGACACTTAATGCCATGGTCTAGTTGACTGAATAGGGCTGGGTGCTAGGTTGGACTGGGTGAGCTTGGGAGGCCTCTTCCAACCTGGTTGATTCTAAGATTCTATGAATCTCCAAGCCTCTAACTCATCACTTAAGTATTTAATAAGTTTGACACACTGAAGTCCAAGTAAAGCCTGCAGAAGGAAGCACTCACAGCCTTCGATTTAAAACTGAAGCAGCTTTGAGCCTGCTGAGTATTCAGTGCATTAGAGACCCAAGATCCTCACTCTGACATGCACACAGGAAAGGCCACACAGCCCTGAACAGCAAGCTGGAGAGAGGATAACATAGAATCATAGAATCAAACAGGTTGGAAGAGACCTCCAAGACCATCCAGTCCAATCTACCACCCAGCCCTATCCAAGCAACTAGGCCATGGCACTAAGTGCCCCATCCAGTCTTTTTTACTGGATGGACATCAGAGCTTCTGCTTGAACAAAGAGGCTTCATTGGGGCAATACGACCTGAGATGATTCTAGGAAGGAATCTGGAAGAAATGTGATGAAGTTCACAGCAAAAGTACAAGTGAGGCTCCTATGAACTGAACACCACCACATGGGAAAAGAGGGGGACTCTGACTGCAGGTACCCCCAGAGATTAACAGTCCCAGTAGACCAAACTGACCAAGCTCTGCTCATTTTCGTGTGGGCCAAATGAGAGGCCAACTAGCCAGCGACACTGGCCAGCCTACCTGCATCACATAGAAACTCCACAAGCCCTGCAAGGCAGAATGAGCAACCCTTCACACCTGACTTCCTCACAGCATGAATCTCTAGGTAATTTACTGACTCATTTTCACTGATCTTGTCAGGGAAGTTACAGAATCCGCACAGTGTCCACAGTCTGGACAAGAAACCAAAATAACAAAACCACCCAACAAAACAGCTTCCCAAATGGAATGTGTCCAGAGAAGGGCCACGAGCATGATCAGAGGGCTGGAGCTCCTCTCCTATGGAGACAGGCTGAGAGAGTTGGGGCTGTTCAGTCCAGAGAGGAGAAGGCTCTCAGGAGACCCTTTTATGGCCTTGCCAGTGTCTGAAAGGGGCTACAAGAAAGCTGGGGAGGGACTGTTTAGGATGTCAGGTAGTGATAGGACTAGAGCAAAACTACAAGTGGGTAGATTCAGTCTGGATGGTAGGAAGAAGTTCTTCAGCATGAGGGTGGTGAGACACTGGAACAGGTTGTCCAGGGAGGTGATGGAAGCCTCATCCCTGAAGGATTTTAAAGTCAGGCTGGATAGGGCTCTGAAGAACCTGATCTAGTGTGAGGTGTTCCTTCCCATAGCAGGTGAGGTGGAACTAGATGATCCTTGAGGTCCCTTCCAGCCCTAAGAATTCTGTGATTCTACAAAATGTTTTGCAGTTGCCACTATTTGCTATCTTGAGGTTCTCTGCAGTTCAGGAACAGCTTTTATGAAACAAACAACAAAAAAACCCCAAACTAACATCATGGAGATCTTATTCATAATGAGAAAAAGAACAAACAGGTCTGCTTTGATTAGTGTTTGTAGACTATACAGAACTCAGTATTTTGGGGAAAATTAAAAGCAGATCTGCTTTTCCCTTGTCAAAAAAAAAAAGGCTATATAGGCTTGGTCATGCTTGGAAAAGGTCTCTCGGTTGAGCAAAAGGCTTTCCACATTTCTTCTCAAGTCACAAATGAGCAAAACACTGAATCAAAGATCTTTTAAAAACTTGAAACCCTTCTGTGAAGTTGAAGATTATCTGGGAATGGAAGTTTGTAACTAATAAGCTCTTAGAGCACAAATGGTATTTTTCAATAAACCTGAGCATTTGAAATTGTTAGGACTTAAGGGAATTTTCTAACTGGGATCCAAGTAGTTTAAAACCGAGGAGGCAAGGAGAATGAGAAAAGAAATCAATTAATGGAATTAAACAGTCAATTGAATGCTTTCATGTTCCAACTAATGCAAGGTCTCTATTCAACAAATGTGAAGGTAAATCAGAAAATTTCCCTCATGGACTCTCCTTAATCTGTAGGTGATTGATTTCATGCATTTTGCATTTTTATTAGGTTACAGTTAACAACATGTTAACATAAAATAAGAGACATGACTCCAATAATGGCTTCACTAAAAGTAAAATACAGTGTGAGCAGTGTAAGTGATCTTTCCTGCTGACAATATTGAATCTGTAGTAAATACTGAAGATAGTTCTACAGTTCTACTGGGATGTATTCCTGCAGGGCATTTTGGACAACTAAGAAATGCTATTAAACAGGGACACGTCACAAAGAGCTGAGTTTATCTGTATTCATTTTATGTTGCCTGACAACATGGAGTTAACTCAAAGGAGATGGTTGAAGGAGGGCAGAGTAGAGCTGTGGCTCTTCAGGGCAGCAGCATCTTGGCCGATAGGAGACCTTGTTCTCCATCCAGGGGCAAAGAGCACTTCAGAGAAGTCATACATGTCATCTAACTCAGTTGCATGCTGCCTCTGCAATCCTACTGGTTTGCTTTTTCAAGCTGAGTTGCTTAAAAAAGATGCTTTCTACCAAGTGTGCTGAGCAGCCAGCAATGGTTGTTAGCCCTGCCACCCTACAGCAAACACAAGACACACAGTGCAGGGTTCCTCCTGCAATGTGGTTTTGGGGAACCTCACCCACCTCTGACGGCTGCAGCAGAGTGAAGCAAGTGGGATAGGTCTAAAACCCAAGCATAGCTATGCAACAGGCAATTAAAAATCCATTTTCTATCACACAAGCACATTTAATTCAAGATGAAATTCGAAGCTATACTGACAGTAATGTCTTTTGCTCAGAAATCTCAGTCCTGAGAGCTTCCAGCTTTTCCCTTCCACAAGATTTAAGAAGGAGAGGGATCTGCTGGAAAAAGTCCAGCAAAGGGCTATGAGGATTATTAGGGGACTAGAGCATACGAGGAGAGGCTGAGGGACTGGGGCCTTTTAGTCTGGAGAAGAGTGAGAGAGGATTTAATAAATGGGTCTAAATATCTGAGGGCTGAGGGTCAGGAGCAGGGAGACAGGCTCTGCTCACTGCTCCCTGGGATAGGACAAGAAGCAATGGATGGAAGCTGCA
The DNA here is from genome assembly GCA_013400475.1 of Tricholaema leucomelas. Taxonomy (NCBI): domain Eukaryota; kingdom Metazoa; phylum Chordata; class Aves; order Piciformes; family Lybiidae; genus Tricholaema lacrymosa; species Tricholaema leucomelas. The sequence goes on from WAAF01018256.1 coordinate 220,064, forward strand.
GCACAGGAGGTTCCACTTCAACACAAGGGGGAACTTCTTGACTGTAAGGGTCCTAGAGCACTGGAACAGGCTCCCCAGAAAGGTTGTGGAGTCTCTTTCTCTGGAGACTTTCAAGGCCCGACTGGATGCATTCCTCTGTGACCCAAGCTAGATTATGGTCCTGCTGTGGCAAGGGGGGTGGACTCAATGATCTCTTTGGGTCCCTTCTAACCCCTGACATCCTGTGATCCTGGGAGATCTGTGCACTTTGACTGCTCAACACTCTTGTTCCCATTTGCACACTTACATGATGCCTCGATTTTAAAATATCAGCCAGCCACATTAGCAGTGCTTCATCTTGCCCTGAATGTCTAAGGCACTCATCATCTCCTTCTGCCTTACCATGAAGGATTGCCTGCTCTAGGTTGTTATTCCTTGTGTATTCAATTTAGCTTTAAGACACGCTCTTGGTCAAGTGTCCCTCTGAGGGATTGCATGCACAGCCTGAGACATCTTGCTGTCAGGAACGTTCTTCCTCCTTGCATTTATTTCATAGCTTTCTGGTTTCACCTTGCTTTTGTCTACAGTAATCTCTCTTCATATTTCTATTCTTCTAATATTTAGAGTGCATTATGTTCTACCCCTCCCTCTGTCACCCTCAGCACCTTCTAACAGTTTTCTTTATTAATCAAATCCTTCAGGCTCCTGTTAATTTCTTAGCTACTCTTCTCTGACCATCTTCTCAATTGCAATAACTTCACCATGGTGAAGTAATCAGAATGTAATTTATTTTGGGTGCCCTTATGTAAATAATTTATGGAGAAGCACAGCCAAGTGGATCAAGTCACATTCACTTAGGCAGCTCATTCCATCCTGACACTTAGGCAAGCACACCTCCCAACAAGCACAGGAGGCTTTGCACCTGATTTGCAAACTGGCCCTGTTCAACTGGCTGTCCCTCTGCACAGGGCACCAACAGGAGCAGCTGTATGATGAGCTGAGCAACTCAATCAGTTGCCATCCCATGGTTGCTGTTCGAAGCCACTGATGCTGTCCTTTGTGCAGTCGATGGTTATGGGAGGGGGGACAACAAATGCCTTATGAGGAGAGGCTAAGGGACCTGGGCTGTTTAGTCTGGAGAAGAGAATACTGAGATGGGATTTAATACATGTTTATAACTATCTGAGGGCTGGAGGGTCAGGATGGGGGGAACAGGCTCTCCCTGTGATAGGACAAGAAGCAATGGATGAAACTTGCAGCACAGGATGTTCCACCTCAACACAAGGGGGAACTTCTTTACTGGAAGAGCCCCAGAGCACTGGAACAGGCTCGCCAGAGAGGTTGTGGAGTCTCCTTCTCTGGAGACTTTCAAGGCCTGTCTGGATGTGTTCCTCTGTGACCTAAGCTAGATTGTATGGTCCTGCTCCGGCAGGGGGGTTGAACTCAATGATCTCTTCGGATCTGTTCCAACCCCTGACATCTTGTGATCCTGTGATCTGTCAGATGACACCAGCTTTACACACAAGAGCACCTGGGGACTTCAATCTTCAAGAAAAGAGAGTGAGGATGGGTCAACAGGGCAGAAGGATAAAGTATAAATCATCCTGCCTGTTCTGTCCCCTGCAGCTCTTCCATGGATGGAAGGGAGTTTGGAATTTGCAGTAACAATCAATGCAGCCCAGTTCTCTCTCTAGGAGTAGATTTATGTCCCTGGACTGACAGACTCCTCACACATTCCCTCTGCAATTCAGCTTTCAGCACCTTGTTTACATTGGCTCCATCCAGGATGTGTTTCGGCTGCAATAACCAGGAATTCTGCATGCACAATAAAATCCAAATGTACTCACAGATTATGAGGGTTGAACAAGATGGATGAGTGAGAAACTAAGTAGCAGTAAAGAGAACAACAATCTATACAATAAAAATAACAGCAAACTCAGAAGTAAGGTCATTTTAATGTACGCTAAGAGGGTCAGTTGAACGCCTTTATGTTCAAATGAATGCAAACTCTGCTTATATTCAACAACTTTATAGGCAAATCAAATTCCATACATATGTATTTCCTAAATGTTTAGGTTACAGTAAAGTGTCTTGCTTCAAGAAATAAATTCTTTGTAATAGAGACATTTCTATTCCACTGTAAAAAAAAAAGGTTTTCTGGAGTTTGTAGTGTTTTTGGTAGACACCTCTTGCTCTTCAGCACAATCAATCACACCAAGAACAGGATTATAAGAGATAAGAGCACTGTTTACAAGCTCTCAGAGGGGTCTGAAGTACCCTTGTGGACCTAAGCAGGCCATGCTGCAGTACCCTCAAAGTCAACACCAGCTGCTTGACATTTCACTGCCTAAATGATTTACGTCCCCACACACTTTGATTTGGTTTTCTTCTTAGTGTCACTGCACAAGTTTGGTTCTTTCTGCACTGTGCACAGTTCACTTTTAGCACAGGTGAAAAATAGTGCAGCACTAGGAAACTGTTACATGCAGAAGTTCCCTAAGTTCTCCTCTTGACTCACAGGTCCTGGAGCCATTTCAGTTTCTAGTTCTCATGAGCTGAAATTCTGCATTCTTGCTCATGTACTTTCTTGAGCTGTTTAAAAAAAAAACCCACTGTAACACATGCACCAAAATACTTTCTCACATACCCATCCTACAACATCTGGAACACAGCTTTCCCCAGAACAGACAGGAAGAGCTTCCCAGATTTATTTTACCATCTGCATTCATTTGAAATGTTCTTGCTAGATGATGAAGAAAACAGTTTTACACTTGGAAAGTAAGAGCAAGTTTGAGATGGTGGAGGAGCAAGAGTGTGAAAAATCACTGCTCCTGCCAACAAAGTAAGAGTAAGTTTGAGATGGTGGAGGAGCAAGAGCGTGAAAAATCACTGCTCCTGCCAACATTCAGCAATGTCCGTAGGGGTTTTGGAAAGCAGACGTGGCAACAAGAGCAACATTGAAAGGACCATCACTCAATAGCTGACTAAAATAAATGTTTCTTTCTGCTAATATGAGCCAGCTGGGTTTATCCTTGTCAAGAATACCATGCATGGTTGGCCCACAGTATATTACATAGAGGTAATGATTCAAACCAGAGATCTTAGAAGCCAGCCCATGCCATCTGTAACACCACGTGTCATATATAAGGTTTGCTCTGCAGAGGTTTAATTAACATGAAAAATTAGTTTTCAAACAAAATACCAGTGTTAAAACTTCTCTAGTTCCTTTCCCTTAGGCAAAAGGGCAGTTTTGCTTCATTATAAGCCAGTACGACAGAAAGCTCTCCCCCAAAATCCATTTTCCCCACTCCACTCAGAAAACAAATGGCTCAGCCCTCAATAAAAACATCTCTGCATCCACCACAATTTCAAATGTTTAGTAACAATTCTGGTAGTCCAGATTAAAAAAGGGGAGAGGTTCAGAGAAAAGAAAAAAAAACAAACCCAAACTCTCCTTTTTTTCCTGTTGAAGCATTTCAAGGACTATGAGAACATGCAGGATTTATCATCAGGTGGGTGCTTGCAATGTTCTGCCCAGCAATGCTCTTTGGGCAAGGATACAACAAGCACTTCAGTCCCACAGGCAAGCCTGGAGAACCTTTTCATAGAATGGTTTAGGTTGGCAGGGACCTTAAAGATCATCTAGTTCCAGCCCCCTGCCATAGGCAGGGACACCTCCCAATGGAACAGGTCGCTCAAGGCCTCATCCAACCTGGCCTTGAACATCTCCAGGGAGGGAGCAGCCACAACCTCTCTGGGCAATCTGTGCCAGTGTCTCACCATCATAACTCAAAAGAACTTTTTCCTAACATCTACTTTAAACATCTAGTTTGAATATCTCCTCTTCCAGTTTAAACCCATCACTTCTCATCTTGTCATTACGAGACCTTGTAAATAGTCCCTGCCCTCACTGCTTTTGTAGCTTTGGCTCAACTGGCCCAAGCAAAACAGCTGAAGTGGTGGTCATACACACATCCTTTTGGGCTTGCCTTTTTAGTGCATCTGCTCATTGCATCTCATGCCTTTGTGCATTTTCGAGCCCATCTGCACTAAAGGCTTCTGTTCGTCCTTTCCAGAGAGATAAGCGCTAATTCCTTCCACCAAATTACACCATGATCTGCTTTCTGTTACTGGTTGATGACCTTCTACAGGAGGAACCAGATCTTGACCTCCTCACAATTCCCTTACACTTCCCAAACAGAAATGCAAACTGAATGCCATTGCCATTGAAACTATCCCTACATCTCCCTACTCCACCCTTCCCCATGTTCATGGTCTGGAAATCATCTTTGCTTCAACCATCCAGAAAACAACTTGCTGCAAACGCCTTGTGAACAACAGCTTGGAATAGAATCACAGAATCAACCAGGTTGGAAGAGACCTCCAAGATCACCCAGTCCAACTTATCACCCAGCCCCGTCCAATCAACCAGACCATGGCATTAAGTGCTCCATCCAGGCTTTTCTTGAACATTTCCAGGGATGGTGACTCCACCACCTCCTTCCACCCTGTGAAGAACTTCCTCCCTTTCCAGCCTAGACCTCCCCTGGCACAACTTGAGGCTGTGTCCCTTTGTTCTTTTGCTGGTTGCCTGGCAGAAGAGACCAACCCCAGCTGGCTACAACCTCCCTTCAGGTAGTTGTAGACAGCAATGAGGTCTGACCTGAGCCTCCTCTTCTTCAGGCTGCACACCCCCAGCTCCCTCAGCCTCTCCTCACAGGGCTGTGCTCCAGGCCCCTCAGCAGCTTCATCACCCTTCTCTGAACATGTTCCACTATCTCAACATCTCTCTTGATTAACACCATGGAGTCAGATTAGTGAGGTAGGAATCTGGTCAAGCCACCAACCAACATCTCCACTATTGCAATAGCTGTTTCCCAACCTTGGCAAAGGTTCATGCACCCTTTCAAGATGCTACTACAAGGTCAGGCCTGAGGGAGTTATTCAGTAGACACTTATGATGAGTGTGTCCACTCACAGGGGAGACTTCACTGAAACCACATGAAATGGAGTAAATTCCAGGAGCAGAGATTGCGTCATACTAACCTTCAACTAGTGAGCACCCTGGAAATCAAGGCTCTTGGCATTGAGTGCAGATTAAAAGGAAAAATTCAGTTCAACGTTTCAAATTACAAGTTTTTCCTATCTAAAGTATTAAAGTATTTTGATCTCAGGTCTTATTTCTGATGAAGAAAGATTATTGTTATTTTGCAGTGTTTTCAGGATGGAAAACTGGTTTCTCTTCCAATCTTTTCTTGAAGTTGTAAAGTGCTACCCTTCACTGCATGAAAATTATTAGTTCTTGAGGCTTTTTAAGTGTAGAAGAGGTAACAAATTGCTAGCTGTAACTAAGACACTTCTAAACTACCATAAAGTAGCCTGCACAGGCAGAATCATAGAATGCAAGGTTGGAAGGCATCCCAAGGATCATCAGGTCCTACCTTTCTAAGTGACAGTGTAGTTTAAATGAGACAACCCGACCTGAAGTATCCTGGCCAGGATCAGGAGCAGTGTGGCCAGTAGGACAAAGGAGGCTATTCTGCCCCTGTACTCAACACTGGTCGGGCCACACCTTGAGTACTGTGTCCAGTTCTGGGCTCCTCAATTCAAGAGAGAAGTTTAGATACTGGAACGTGTTCAAAGAAGGGCAACAAAGCTGGTGAGAGGCCTGGAACATAAACCCTATGAGGAGAGGCTGAGGGAGCTGGGCGTGTGCAGGCTGGAGAAGAGGAGGAGGCTCAGGGGTGAGCTCATTGCTGTCTACAACTACCTGAAGGGAGGTTGTAGCCAGGCAGGGCTGGTCTCTTCTGCCAGGCAACCAGCAACAGAACTAAGGAATGCAGTCTTAAGTTGTGCCAGGGAAGGTATAGGAGGAAGTCGTTGCCAGAGAGAGTGATTGGCATTGGAATGGGCTGCCCAGGGAGGTGGTGGAGTCGCTGTCCCTGAAGGTGTTCAAGCAAAGCCTGGATGAGGCACTTAGTGACTGGATAGGGCTGGGTGATAGGTTGGATTGGATGATCTTGGAGATCTCTTCCAATCTGGTCAATTCTATGATGTACTCTGCAACATTATTTCCACTTTCCTCTCACCTACCAGACTTCATTTATTATTAGTTTCTTTCCATTCTAGAAGAACCAAGTAAAGGTAGCTATGTGTACTGTGCTAGTTTGAGCCTAGCTAGCATGTTTTGGTGAGAAGAACTAGATGATAGGCTGTAAAATGAAAACAATGGTGAGGTCTACTTCGCTCACAGTCTTGCTGAGATGTATACAAAAGAAGAAAGGCAAAACAAAGATTAGGGCATTTGCTTCTTCTCTTCGCTGGGGAACTTTGCCTGCTGGGGAGCTCGTGGCTGCTGGCTGGACTCCATCTTGCTTTCTAACCTCACCCTCCTTTGCTTGGCTGCTTCACCTTGCTTTTAACCCTTTTGGCCGAACCTCCATTCTTCCTTAGGACTGGGGTAAGGTTGAGAGGGGTAGGGGGAAGGTGAGGGGTGGTTGAGAGCCCTTCCTGGGAACTCAGGTTTCTGGGAGGGGAATTGTGTTTGTATTACCTTTTTTCCCTTGTATATTTCTGTCTATAACTGTATATACTGTAACTATCTGCTTGTAAATTGTGCCAGCTGTAAATATAAGCTTCATTCAAATTTCCAGAGCCGACTGAGTCTAGTCTGGGTAATTTCTAAAAGTGTGGGGGGCGGGGGACACCCAAACCATCACATCTTTTATTTTCTATGATGTACTCTGCAACATTATTTCCACTTTCCTCTCACCTACCAGACTTCATTTATTATTAGTTTCTTTCCATTCTAGAAGAACCAAGTAAAGGTAGCTATGTGTACATTTACACACCATGAGCTACACAAATCCAAAGAAACTGAAATAGGAAAAAGAGGACATAGTAAAGTGTGGCCGGGAGAAACAAGATGAGAAGATCTGAGTATTAGAAAGGCAGGAAATATGAAAGCAGAGGGGAAAAATGATACTGCTGCCACTCTTGCAGATTAAGTGTATCTGGTACACCTGACTTCTGTTGTCAACTGCAATAAGAAGATATAAAAGGAAGCCAGATATGACGTACATCTGTGTTATTGCACGTAGCTAGGGTAAGGCTTTATCTGCTCCTTGGGTAGACACACAATACCTGCTTCTTCACACTCACTGCAAGCATTCTGACTTGCCTAAATCCACTGATAAGATCAGAGCCTGTTGGGGGGATTCAGAAACGGTTTACTAACATGTCAGTAATTTGATCCAGGAGAAAAGATGAGCTAATCAGCCTGCAGTCATTGCACATTATCGCATGGATTGAAATCACTTGGTTTTTAACTAGCTTCTGACTGGCAGATTTTATTTCCTCCGAAACAATCAGCCTACGCTTCAGACACACAGGAGTACAGCTCTAGCTATGAGGGTTTCCTTATGAATCCCTTGAATAAATTTAAGACCTATAAGAGGAAATCATCTGATTACAATGCATTCAGGGGACTTTAAAAAAAAAAAAAAATACAGGTTTTTTTTTTCATTCAGCACCACTGAAAAGCTGTAACAGTACTAAAGCAATCATTTAGCAGGCTGCCTTGCTTTCCCAAGGCAATCAGAGCAGCCACAGGAAAGCCCTGTTGACCAAGCCCTGCCTTCTGCACAGCCCTGCCAAAAAAACATGAGAAAATTGCCTCCAAAGCTCCAACATGAACTGCTTATGTCCTCTTCTGTGTTCCTTGCCACTGCACAGAGCCATGAGTGAAGAGGCAAAGCATCAGGAGCGGTGCAGATTGAACACCCCAGATATCAAACTACCCATAATCCCAGGGACAGAGGGAGGCTTGCAGCAATACAAGCCAGCAATGTACAGTGCCATACCCTCGTTTGTCACGCAGGAGTCCCCTCTGCTGAGCTTGGCCAAGACCCTGATACTGGTGTTTCACCAGCCAGCACTCGAGTTCAATTTCTAGTTCAGCTGTTAGTTTATCACAGGAAAATTTATACCAATCTCTTTCTAAGTGCTTTTAGATTCACACAGAGAAAAAAGCTAAGAAATTATTGTCACTAGAAGAGATGGATGAGCTTTGAATTACTCTGCCTTTTTTTTCCCCTGAGCTTATGTCTTTATAAAACTCCCTGCATGCTAGGAGAAAGTCTCAGCACTCCTGAAAGCAGATTCAGCTCAGAGAAGACACCATTTGCCTGCTTAATTTTCTGTGTCTTTCTCTCCTCTTTAGTCCTCTTTTGAAACTCACCACTACAACACTCCAAGGCTTATCTCAGCAGATTTACTTAAGCAACTTTGTCCCACATCCTACATTTTCAGCAGATGTTGTATTTTCTCAATAAAGGGGCTTCCATAGAAGGATGCCAGACCAGATTTGTATCTTCAGCTGCTTCAGAAAAGCAGCCAAACTTACAGTTCTTAGCTATAGTCACCTTGGAAGAAGCAATTGAAAAGACAAAGGGGTTATGTCAAGCAATAAGAAAAACAGTAATGAGATAGTCTCATCCTCAGGTCTTCTGAGCTTATCCTCTTCCCAGCAGAAATCTTCTCTTGAGTTGTATCACAGCCAGTGAAAAGAGAGATGAGGACATATGTGCACTACTCTAGAAGACATGCTTAAAAATTAGAGAGTACATGAAATGAAGCAGCTCCTTGGGCCTGCTGAAAGCAGAAGGACAACACATTAGGGAACAAAAGCATGGTTAATGCTTGACACATGGTTAGCCTTGACACATCCTAGCAGCAGGAGTGGAGAACATTTGCAGAGTCAGTGACACTAAAGGGGTCATTTGCCTTCTGAATCATATGCATGGCACAGCTAGATCAAGGACTGAGGGAGTTTTCAAGAGTTTTGACCCAGGTTTCAAGGCTGGTACACACAAAGTATGCTCTGCAGTGCTGAATCCTCCCCAGCCTTAGCTGGAAAGATCTCTCTTCCTGCGAGCATTTAGGCTTATGTATGAACTTGCTTTTAATGCGAATAGACCTGGACAAAGCAAAGAGATTTTCAGGTGCAGGAAGCTATAACTCCCAAGGAGTTACTTTATCTCTTTCACACAGATATTGTACTGCTCAAAAAGCTGGACAGACATTTGTCCCAGCTGCCCATTCTCAACACAAATGAAGTCTTGCAGACACAGCTAGCAGTAGCAGTTTCAAGGCCTTAAAAAGAGAAATACAATGGCAGGTTTACATTATCAATTCTCTGTTGCTGGCAGTAGACACAACTTTGGTGTGCTCAGAGATCAGAGAAACCTAGTGCCAAAAAAGGCAGCTGTAATGGGAGAAGCACATTTCCCCATGAGCATCAAGTAAATGACATATGCAGGCATAATGCCAAGACTGATTTTTCAGTACTACTAATGACTATTTTACTAAGCAGTTAATAAGGCAATCACATGAAAAGCAACTCTTGACTTGGCCCTGGCCACTATTCAGTATCCAGTTCTTCATGCCTGCTCACAGAGATCAACTTTGGCCCATGGATCCCTGCATTTTCAAGCTCAGGCTCCAACTTGGATCAATAGAGAAGCAGGAGACTCTTGAGGCAGTCAAGAACAACTTGAAGTTCAGAAAAACCTCATACACACCAAAAGTGGAATCAGAGCAACATCCTTGCAGATGGCAGAAAAGCTACATAAAGACACTACACAGACTTCAAGAAGGTAAACCTTTACCCCAAATAGAAAGCAGCACATACTACTCTGGCAGGCTGACTGCAGAGGTAGTACAGAAGAGGTGAAAATACTTTGAGGAACAGTTTGCAAAAGTTGTAACATCTAATGACAAATCCTTTATCAAAAATGCCCTAGGTAGTAGCTTGCTAGAGAGTCTGCAGGGCGAGAGGATGATCAAGGCAGAAAGGGAGTTTTCACAGACTGTAAGGCCAAAATAAAATATTTCCCCCCCCTTTTCAGTTGGAAAGTTTCAGTGCTAGAAGCTTTTTCTCCTCCCAAGACAGTGGTATTGGGAGACCTACTTGAATTTGGATCATAGAATCATAAAATCATAGAATCATAGAATGGTTTAGGTTGGAAGGGACCTCAAGGATCATCCAGCTCCAACCCCCTGCCATAGGCAGGGACACCTCCCACTAGAGCAGGTTGCTCAAGGCCTCATCCAGCCTGGCCTTAAACACCTCCAGGGAGGAAGCACCCACAACCTCCCTGGGCAACCTGTGCCAGTGTCTTACCACCCTCACTGTAAAGAACTTCCTCCTAATATCTAGCCTAAATCTCCCCTCATCCAGCTTAAACCCATTCCCCCTCGTCCTGACATTACTAGACCTTGTAAATAGTCCCTCCCCAGCCTTCCTGTAGGCTCCCTGCAGACACTGGAAAGCCACTATAAGGTCTCCTGGAAGCCTTCTCTTCTCCAGGCTGCAGAGCCCCAACTCTCTCAGCCTGTCCTCATAGCAGAGCTGCTGCAGCCCTCTGATCGTCTTCGTGGCTCTCCTCTGGACCCGCTCCAGCAGTTCCATGTCCTTCTTGTGTTGGGGGCTCCAGAAATGCACACAGTACTCCAGGTGGGGTCTGACAAGAGCAGAGTAAAGGGGGAGAATCACCTCCCTTGCCCTGCTGGCCACACTTCTCTTGATGCAGCCCATCACAGGGTTGCTGTCTGGGCTGCATGTGCACACTGCCGGCTCATAGAATCAACCAGGTTGGAAGAGACCTCCAAGATCATCCAGTCCAACCTATCACCCAGCCCTATCCAGTCAACTAGACCATGGCACTAAATGCCTCATCCAGTTTTTTCTTGAACACCTCCCAGTGGAGGAAGTTTAAGCAAAGGCAGAAAGCAGTGAAGTGCCAAATCAGGAGCAGAGGGCAGGATTCAATCAAGAGTTTTAAATTAATTTGAAGAATAGAACTAAACTTCAATCTTTTGTACCATTTGTTTAGTATCTGATTTTTGCCTCATATTTAATCTTGCAAAGGAGTCTTTAGTTGACCTTTCTAAGGGGTATAAATATAACGTCCAAATTACTGCTCACAAGGAAAATCTCTTTAAAATCTTTTTCTGTATACATTAAAAAAAAGGCATAAAAAAGGCACAAAACTTTGGCCATGTAACTTGCAAAGGTCTTCATTACAGAGTAGTTACAGCTACTAGGAATTTCAAAGTAAGCTAAAGAAGGTAGGTATGCAAATTCATCTGAAAAAGGTTAATTGGGGCTCTGATAACTCACAGAATTGTCAGGGTTGGAAGGGACCTCAAAGACCATCCAGCTCCAACCCTCCTGACATAAGCACATACAGCCTGGCCTTAAAAACTTCCAGGGATGGAAGCTTTCTTGCAGTTCTGTTTCAGATACTGGAATGCCACAATAAGGTCTCATTGAAGCTTTCTCCTCTCCAGATGGAGCAGCCCCAACTCTCTCAGTCTGTTCCCATAGCAGAGCAGTTCCAGCCCTGTGATTATCCTTGTGGCCCTTCTCTGGACACACTCCATCACATCCAGATCTTGTAATAAGGGCTCCAGAACTGGATGCAGTACTCAAAATGGGGTCTCACCAGAGTGGAGTAGAGGGGGAGAATCATCACTCCTTCATGGTTGCCTCTGGAAATCTTACATTCATCACAAGGGAACAGACTTCCAACACTACAGTTTTCTGTGACAAAACTGCAAAAGGTTACAGAGGTGCAGAGCTGGACCTAGACTGGATTTCTTTCTCCTACTCTCATTCAGCAAAATTCTGGCATTTCCTAAAATAGCTTGAGTGAATCATCCTGTGTAACACTTCTCTCCCTAATAAGTACAGGCTGGACTTAGTAGCCTTGTTTAGGATATATATATATAAGTGGAGCTGTGTGCAGCTTTAGTTGGGAGTTCTCTCTCTCACATCCCTGCTTGACACCTACACCTTCAATCTCAGCAGAATGATGTGGTCTTAAAGAGTTGGGTGTCAGCAACTTTGCTCCAGTTTTATTCCTGAACTCTTCAAGTGCATCCAAATCGTGTAGCTGCCACATACAACATAAATTAACTACATTATCCCAGATTGTATGATAAACAGCTGCACACTGTGGCACTCAGGATACGTTAATAAAAAGATAATTAACATCTTACTCAGAGCTGTGAAGATAAATTCCTGTCTGTAATTGGCACTGCAGCATCTGATCTGAAAACAGAGCTTGTCCCTCCGAGCAGACACCCCTGGGAGGGGGAGCAGGAGAGGTGCAAGGAAAGAGGAATCAATTAGCCACAAGGATCTAGACTATAGCTGAACATGTTCTGTCTTGGTTTGAACTAAAACACTTCTGATGTCACAGGTACTCGATACAAGTAAATTTGTCTTCTCTGGAGACTTTCAAAATCCACCAGGGCACATTCCTGTGTGAACTATCCTAAGTGATTCTGCCTTGGAGGAGGATTGGACTCAATCTCTGGAGGTCCCTTCCCACCTTTAAGGTTCTGTGATGCTGTGATTTTGATACTATAGTTCCTTACAACCCTAGACACTTGAAGCAGCAAATCTTGATTCTGGGGAGCAACTTCTATGATGCAACATCCCTGAGATCCCCGTAACTTGAACCTAAGCTTGCAAATGACACAGGCAATAGCAAGAACGATTCATCCTCACCATTTGAACTTCAAGGCTGTCAAACAGAGCAGAATGGCCACACTTCATTTATATGCACAAGGACTCCACTCATAATTAGAATTCATTTCCCAGTAAAATGCATAAAAGCAAAGTGACTTCAATAAAATACTTTCAGATCTCTAAAAGGGTGGAAGGCAGTTTAAATTCGCACGATACAATTGCACTTGAGCTCAATCCTTTCTGTTAGGCTCTGATCTATTTGCTTTTTTGCATTTCCCATAGGACATGCCACCACAACTTTCCCTTGATATCTGCCGTTTCTGAAAGCCCAGAGGAAATTATAACAATAGCCTAATACAGCTGAAAAATGAAGCAATCAATATGGCACTAAAAAGGAAAATTGCATACATGTATATTACATTAACTACACAAGAAAATACATCTTCCAGGAGATGTTCCAGTAATGGCTGCACAAATAAAATTCACACTCAAAAAAAAAAAGTGCTTATTAATGCTACGAGAAATAATGTTGCTTTTAGCGAAATATTTTACTGGTGGCTTACTAATTTCTTTTGGGATACACTGTAATTAGTATCCTTTGCAAGAATTTAGGAGAGACGGAGAGAGACAGAGAGAGACAGAGAGAGACAGAGAGAGACAGAGAGAGACAGAGAGAGACAGAGAGAGAGAGAGAGAGAGAGAGAGAGACAGAGAGAGACAGAGAGAGACAGAGAGAGACAGAGAGAGACAGAGAGAGACAGAGAGAGAGAGAGAGAGAGAGAGAGAGAGAGAGAGAGAGAGAGAGAGAGAGAGAGAGAGAGAGAGAGAGAGAGAGAGAGAGAGAGAGAGAGAGAGAGAGAGAGAGAGAGAGAGAGAGAGAGAGAGAGAGAGAGAGAGAGAGAGAGAGAGAGAGAGAGAGAGAGAGAGAGAGAGAGAGAGAGAGAGAGAGAGAGAGAGAGAGAGAGAGAGAGAGAGAGAGAGAGAGAGAGAGAGAGAGAGAGAGAGAGAGAGAGAGAGAGAGAGAGAGAGAGAGAGAGAGAGAGAGAGAGAGAGAGAGAGAGAGAGAGAGAGAGAGAGAGAGAGAGAGAGAGAGAGAGAGAGAGAGAGAGAGAGAGAGAGAGAGAGAGAGAGAGAGAGAGAGAGAGAGAGAGAGAGAGAGAGAGAGAGAGAGAGAGAGAGACAGAGAGAGAGAGAAACAGAGAGAGAGAGAGACAGAGAGAGAGAGAGACAGAGAGAGAGAGAGACAGAGAGAGAGAGAGACAGAGAGAGAGAGAGACAGAGAGAGAGAGAGACAGAGAGAGAGAGAGACAGACAGAGAGAGAGACAGACAGAGAGAGAGACAGACAGAGAGAGAGACAGACAGAGAGAGAGAGAGAGAGCAGAGGCTATGTAGGTCAGCATCAACATTGTTTATGATTTTAAAAAGGAAAACAAATCCTGAGGGATACTAAAGGCTGCTTTCCCAACAACTGCACATTTTCAAATATGCAAACCCTTAATTATCAGATAAAGTCAGAAATGGAGATGTTAATTAATATTTCAGATTTTGAGAAAGAGAGGGGAGAACTCAAGCCAGCCTCAACATCACTGAATGCGTTTTGAGCAATTCTGAATTCAGTGTTTTCTGCAGATGTTGTTTTGATGATACCAGAAGAAGTGCAAATAGTGGAGCACAAGGAGGTAGAGGTTAAACAGAGATGGCTATCCTTGTTATTTTTCCACAGACATAGGCACAAATATGTCCATTTATCCTCAGGCTTACACCCTCAGTTCACATGAGTGAAGAAGCAGCTGTTGCTCATCCATGAAGCCAAGGAGCCATTCTTCTCTCATTAGCAAACAGACACATCCTGCTCTTTCCAGCCGGCAGCTCCTTTGTGAAGCTGCAGCCTTTAAATGGGAGCTTCACCCCAAGCTGGTTCTGAGACAGGCACACTGACACAACAGCCTTGATTAGCAATGTATTGAAGCTGCCTTTAGTCAAAAACACAACTGGCCCATTTGTACTTTTAACCATAGCTGAAGCATCACAGTCAGAAGCATCATGGTAAAGATGTGACTGCTCTTCGTTAATGAAGTAATAGATTTTTAAGTCCATCCAGGTATATTATGCTAATGTCAGATAGAAATGTATTATGGCTAATATTAAGCTCTATTCACTTGATATGTTCTCAAAGAGGATATAATAATCTCTCAAGCTTCCCCTAATCTATATATCCTCTTAAGAAGGAGATTAATTTCCATGCTCATTCATAAGCAAGTCACAGAGTCTGTGTAGTGAACATTATCCAAATACAGCCAAAGAATGTCTCATTTTTAACCCAGGAAACATCCCCTCCAAAGGCCAAAAAGTCCCTTGTGGACAAGGGGAAAAAAAAAAGTTTGACTTCCTTAGTGATGCTGCCTGAAATATTTCTCTATACAGACTCCAGAATATGAATGTGATGCATTCCAGTAAGTGACTGCACATACTGTGGATATACGTCATTGAAGTTTCTCCCTGGGGATTAAATGGAAAGGAAAAAAAAAAAGGCACTGAGAAATACTTACTCTTCAGTAGCACACCAACAGCAGTAAATTGCTTCTGCTGCACCTCTGTATATTATTGACATACTTCAGTAGATTACAGAAGACATCAGGGGGTCATTACACATCCTCCATCCCTGAAGTTAGGAGGAAACAACTGCTGGGAGCAGCGCAGTCACTCTCCTTCAGCTCTTCAAACCCCTTGCAGCCTAACATACCTGCAGGTATCTCATTACAGAACATGGTGGATTTTAGCATGCATTTGTTCTCGTCTTTCTACGTACCTCTGTGTGAGACTCTATGTTTATGAGAAGATCTAACACAAAGCCTGTGGGAGCTCTCTGAAATTACTCAGAGGTTCATTTTAGGAGGTGCTGCTCAGGTGAAAGTCAGATACTAGTGCAGGCAAACTCACACTCAGGCAGTCTCACAGCCCTACCTACTTTCTGAACTCCACAGCCTGTCTGTTTGTTCTACACTTCCCAGTGCTGTGAACAACTGTATCAAAAGAAAACAGGCAGATAAAGGGCACTTGGAAGAGACCTGACCACATATCGCAGTAACGCGATACGCAACAACCTTGTGTGCGGCTTTAGGAACAAAGATAGGGACTCATGCAAGCGAGGTGAATTCTCTGCAATCTCAAAGCAGATAAAAGAATACAGATGTTAGCCTCATTATTTCATACTGGGGAGTGTTCAAATGTTACTGTAGAGACTGTGGTACCAAAAAAAAAATCCTATTGAGAAATGAAAGAATACTATCTCCCTCATATTGTTCACCACCGTTATGTTTTCTTTGTTCTGTTCATTCTTGAACAGATGTTGGAGCTGGAGGCTTGCAGCCACTCTCTCAGTTTTAATCAGTATATTTGATATGCTTCAGCATGGACTTCTAAAACCAAAAGCCTCTCTAATCCAGTGTGGAAAGCCCTCTTTGATTTTTAACAGAAAAATGAATGCTTGGTCTCCCAGCTAACAAGACTTCTCGTTTTGAAAGGAAAGTGGAGTTAGCAATATGCTTTCCAGCATTTTTCCAATATTCTTTCATGAATACTTAAATAACACTTTCAGGCTTAAAGATATTTTCTAGTTTCCCACATTCAGAAAGTTTTTGGCAGGAAGTAATTTTATCATCTGGCATTAAAACACAGTACCAGGCAGTATGTTCACATCAATTGTTCATTAAATACCCTGTCTAGAAACTAAAACAATTTAATTGCCTACTAACTCCTCTCTTCTACTGTCATGATGAATTCAGTTTGTCAAGAGAGATTAAACTCATTAATCCTACTAAACCTATCACAGACTCGTTTTAATTTCAGAACACACCTTCTTGCTGGAATGTAGATTGTATCGTGTCTGAGGCTAAACAAAAAGGCAGAGGTTGTGTTGCCTTGTAAGCTCTCGCTGGTCCCACAGGGAGTTCAGGGTTTGGGTATTTGAGGTGTAAGCAAAGGGAAGAGACAGCCTTTCGGTGCAGCCCTGCATGTTCTGAGCCAGCGAAGCCACCACCAGTGACACCTGTAAAACTGTGAGTTGTTTTCCATGAATCTGCTTCAACATGGCCTGCTCTCTCCAGCATTTTCAAAAGGCTCCAGGCAAGAAGCCACTATTGAGTAGCAAGGTGAGAACCCAGCACAGACACTCCAGGTATGGGAACCAGGAAAAGGAGGGGAAAGGGCTGAACTCAGCAGCAGCAGTTGAGAGCTGGTTTGGCAACAGGGTCAGGACTGAACTGAACACAGATTAAAGCTTAAGGGCATTACCTGTTTGCAACATCTCACTGCCTTTCCTTGAAATGACAAAAAGCAATTGGTACAACTTTCCCAACTTGCATCCCCTCCTACACAACTGTTTCTAGAGCAAAGTGCTCTCTTCATACAGCCTGTATACAGCAGATGTGGGCCCCCTTCTGTTTTCTCTACATTACCTATCCTGAAAAGATTCACAGAGAGGCATGTATCAGGATTTTTTGGGAGGCTGGAGTGAACAAAACTCCTGTAGCTGATATAGATGCCACTGATCAGGATTAATCATACAACAGAATCACAGAATAGAATCAACCAGGTTGGAAGAGACCTCCAAGATCATCCAGTCCCAACCTATCGCCCAGCCCTGTCCCATCAACTAGACCATGGCACAAAGTGCCTAATACAGGCTTTTTTTTTAACAGCTCCAGGGACAGCAACTCCACCACCTCCTTGGGCAGCCCATTCCAATGGCAATTAGAAGCAACTAACATAAATTCACGCTCCTACACTCATCTTAGAGCAGTCCAGAGTGACCATTGCACAAAGACTTTACCCAAGCCATGCACGTCTAGTTAAGTTAGTCTAACAGATACACATGAACAGGCTAAGTCACATCTGTAATCCAACTGCAAAAAGGATCATTCACTTCTTTTGTCATTTTCAAGTGGAGAAACTGATGCAGACACAAGCTTTTGAAGATTACCCATTAGAAAATGCCAGTTTTCCATCAGTGTATCAAAACCAGAAGTGAAACTACTTGTGTCCAGTTAGAGAAATAAACCTAGAAAATGGAAGAGTTGGGTTGGAAGAGCAAGGCGGAACTAAAATATCCAGAAAGTAAGGAATTCTGGGGTGAAGGGGGAATCTCTGACTTGATAAATCTGTACTTTCAGAATAGTTCTCTAAACGCTGCCTTCCTGCTGTATCACCACAGGCAGGACACGTCTCTTGCTGAACAGGTACAGCTTGAGGCTCTTTGCACCCAGGCATACACAGAACTCTAGAACTTCAGTTCCCATAGGTCTGCCTTCACATCACTCCACATTCTTACCACTGTGTAACATAAGGAGATAAGGATAAGGGAGGACTGCCCTAAGCCTTTGTCCAAGAACTAGAGGCTATTTCTCTGCCTCTATTTACAAATTGACAAGACAATGACTTTCTTCACTTCTGGGAGTGGTTGGAGACATTTAGCCTCTTTAACAACAAGGTCATGTTCTTTGGGCAATCAAAGACAGAATTAGCACCATTTTTTTCCTAACCCATGTTTTGGAGGGATCTTACAAACCACTGAAAAGTGGAGGAGAAGGCAGTGACTGAGGAGAAAAGCAATTCCATTTGCCTCCTAGCTTACCTGCTTATAGATCTGCATGAAAATAGCATAATCCGTGTGCTGGTTTGAGGCTAATTGGAACATTTTACTGAGAGAAATTAAATCCTTAGTTGGGAGAAGAAAGGAAGGAAAACAACAGTAACCTATATCACTCATGCTGAGAAATGCAAGTAGTCAAAATACAAGACACTTCTCACACACTACTCAGCTCTCAATTCTACACCTTTCTGGCAGTTTGGTCTCTGTGGTTGCCTCTGCCTCAACTCTTTAATCCAACCTAACCCTTTTTCCTCTTGTCGCCTTTTTGACATCTCACCTCAGATCTCGCCAGATTTATCACATGAGATATACAGGGATTGATCTGGTTATTTCTGAAGAGAAGGAAAGAGGGAGAAGGCTTGGGTCAGGAGCTCTCCTGGGGACTCCGGTGTTTCTGGGAGCGGTACTGTGTTTCTGTATCACTTTCAAGTCGTATAGAAGTGTAAATATTGTGTGTGTGTGTATATATGCTTGTAAATTGTGCTAAGCTGTAAATATAGCTTCCTTCCCTAACTTCCAGCCAGCTGAGTCTAGTCTGGATGATTTCATAAGTGTGGGGTGTCATGGTAGGCCTGATAGGCCAGAAATAGGCTTATACATGTGTTGGCTTGCCCAGGCATGATTTTCTCCTGTGGTAAACAAGGTACACACACTTAGCTTCTGCCTGCCTTGTGCAACGCCTATGCTTTTGCCAAATTTGAGTATAACAAGCCTATGGCTTTGCTTAATATGGTTGGGCTTGGCTGACTGCCATTCTGATTGGCTATTCTGTGTCTAAAGGGCAATTAGTCTTGGCCCACATTGGTAAAAAAGAGATACGTAGGTAAACAATGTGCTCTGCCATACTATTTGTGCCTGCTGCCATTGCTTACTGCCTTACTGTTTGCCTAGAAACTCCATTGTTGCAAGTTCACAGGAACAGGCTCTAAATGCCTCCAAGCGATTGGCCTGCATAGCCAGCATGACGTTGTTCTACGATGGCATGTTGCAAGACAACCTGCCTGCACCTGTAAGGCTCCTGCCAAGACAAGAAGTCCTGGAGATACACAGATCATCCAGAGAAGTCAGGAGACAAGACTGGAGATTATCTGCCTCCTTTCCCCAGAAGCCTAGGAAGAATCAAGTCTCAGCGGCCGACAAGACAGAGGCAGAGTTCCCTAAAAGTGTTTGGATACTGTCTAGGACTGTGACTAGCCCTGTGAGTCGGGGGTAATAATTATTTTGTGAGTAAACACTTAAAGCCTCTTTGTAATTCACCATTGCCTTCTGCCATAAGCAGAAAGGAAAGGAGCTCCTTGAGTCCATCTAACGGGATGCAAGCAGTATTTGGCAGCAAGAACCTTCTCTTCCAGTTCAATGTTTACATATTTTGCTGGTTATTACTAGATCTAGTTGTTATCTGTAAAATGTTTCCATGATTGTGCAAGAACCAATTATTATTAAAATTAGTGGTTGGGGGTTGGCAAGAGTCCTGGATATCACAATTAATAAACAACATTAATTTTGGAAAAAAATACCATCTCTCATTAATTTCTCCTGCATAACACCCTTTGGATAACTTCCAAACCATCACATCTGCCATCTGCATTACTGCCCTCTACTACAAGTTGCAAGAGTTAATTAACCCTCTCTGGTTCTTGCCATTATTCTATCCCAGAACTTCCATTTACTACAGGCTTCCTATAAGGAAAGTTAGGATAAAAGCAAACACAACTTTTGGACTGGTAAAGTAATAATGAATCTATCCCTTGCTTTTATGGCAAAGACTTTATACCTTAGAATAAACCACAAATCAAATAAAGGCTGGTGGTGCTAATTCTGGAAAACTCAGAATCGAGCTGTTCAGTGCAGCTATTATTTATTAGCACTTCTATGTATTCCAGAGGCTTTCACAGCACCATTTTGCCCTCTGTATCTGGTTTTCAGAAGAGACATGAACATATGTTTGTGTTTAATTGTTAGAAAAACACCAAAAATTGTATTATGTTCCAACCCAGGGACTCAAATTCAGCCTGCTGAGTTTTGGAGTCTTTCTCTAAGTTTCCTTGAGGTCTGTGTCTGAACAGACACATGAGGCTGCTCCCTTTTACAGAGAGAGGAAAACTGAAGATGTAGGGAAGTGAAATCATGTGCTCAGAAACAGCAGAAACAGGTATGAACCCACATCCACAGATTCCTTGGCTGTGGTGACCTGACCAGCAAGATGTGACTTTCTGAACTGAAAATGTTCACATAAATCTAAGCAAAAAGAGGCTAAAAAGACTGAGATGAGAAGGAAGGTATGACATTCTCCATCTTGTATTTTTCCTTAGTTTGCTTGTAGAAAAACATTCACATTTCAAGTTTAGCAACTTCTTTCCTCCTCCACTCCTCACACTAAATGAAAACGTGATGGGTTACTTGAAATGTGTACTAATTGTTACCTGTTACAGCTTGCTTTGATTCTAGGCTTTCTCTCCTTCCCTTGAGAAACAGGAAAGAACAATGCAAAGAGGCAGAGTATTTGTGTGCTTCGGGAGTGGGGATAGAAGAATTGTTGCTCATTTTGGGAAGGGAGCCCTAGCCCTGACTAGGGGTGCTAGCCAACCCTCTCCTCCAGATTCATCCTTTAACCTGAAGAACAGGAAAGATAAGAAGTCTCTGTAACCGCCATCTCACGGCTTGCAGCAACAAACCTGCACCCAAAGCTTGAAGGAGTTAAACAAGAAGCTGCCTTTCTAACACTGTGCTTTCCTTTGATGTGCAAGTAAATCCACCTCTCCTGGGCAACCCTCAGCACTGCAGCTGAGCAGACGGGACCACATGAAGCGGTGAGGGTTTGAACCTTAACCCCAGCCTGTTTCCTCCAAGCAGCATAACCCGAAGGCTTTGCCCAGGTCAAAGATGCACCTGTAGAGCTTCTCATCTTTTCACACAGGGAAGGGAAGCCATGAGATGAGAGGCACACATTTCTTCTTCCTTGCTGTGTAGAATTTCTCACATACAAGCCTGACTCTCCAGAGGTCTTTCAACATCAGATACTCCCACTTCCAAGAAAGCCCTCAGCTTTGAGGGCAGTCTCAGTTCACAGAGCTGTTTTTCTTCTTCCTTCTGTGGACAGGCTCAATGTCTCTAGGTGATAAATTATTCATTCAACACATTCTTAATCTAAGCCCTGGCATATACTGTTTAAGCCTTCAAAATCAATACATTCCAAAAGCAGTGGCAGTCTCTGGCAAGCTGTAGAATTTTGAATCTTCTCTAGCTATGGAACTTCCTCATTTTTTGCTGGTTTTCAATTAAAAACAGACTGAGAGAGTTGGGATTGTTCGGTCTGGAGAAGAGAAGGCTCCAAGGAGACCTTATTGTGGCCTTCCAGTATCTGCAGGGGGCTACAAGAAAGCTGAGGAAGGACTTTTTAGAGTGTTGGGTAGAGACAGAACTGGGGGGGGAGCAGAGCAAAACTAGAAGTGCGTTGATTCAGATTGGATGTTAGGGAGAACTTCTTCATCATGAGGGTGGTGAGACACTGGAACAGGTTGCCCAGGGAGGTGGTACAAACCTCATCCCTGTATAATTTTAAGGCCAGGCTAGATGTGGCTCTGAGCATTCTGATCTAGTGTGAGGTGTCCCTGCTCATGCAAAAGGGTTGGAACTGGATGATTCTTGAGGTCTCTTCCAACCCTGACAATTCTATGATTCTAAAAGTAATTTCTGAACAACAGCACATTATTTTAGAGGACAGCTGCCCGCAGGAAGGATTGAGGTAGGGTGCAGTTAGTCAACTTGATATGATCATCTACACTGTATTTTGCACTGGTAAGGCCACATCTCAAATACTGGGTAACCTTTGGGGCCGGCACTTCCAGAAGGACACTGAGTTGCTGGAGCGTGTCCAGAGGGAAGTGAAGCTGATGAAGGATCTAGAGAACAGGGCTGGTAAGGAGCAGCTGAGGAACCTACAACTCCATGAAAGGAGGTTGGAGTGAGGTGTGGCTTATTCTGCTCTCCCAGGTAACAAGATAGGAAGAAATGGCCTCAAGTTGACACGGGGAAATTTGGATTGGATAGTAGGAACAATGTCTTTACCAAAAGGGCTGTCAAGCCCCGGAACAAGCTGCCCAAGGAAGTGATGGATTCACCAGCTCTGGAGGGGTGATCCCTCGGCCATCTTGTAGGTGCTTTGTGATGGTACTCAAGAGGACCTGTTCCATAACCTTGCCTGGCACTGACGCCAGGCTGACAGGTCTGGAATTTCCCAGTCCCTCCTTCTGGCCCTTCTTGTGGATGGGCACCACACTGGCAGCTTCCAGTCTTTGGGGACCTCTCCAGTGAGCCAGGACTGTTGATAAATGATAATGGTTTGGCCAGCTGGGTCTTTTCCAACCTATGTGCTTCCATGACTCTATTCTACTTTTCCCTCTAATTTCATTGTGACTACAGATGTACTGAGAGTCATGCATTTGTGGAAAACCCCTGACTTTCCACAAACAACTTAAATCTTTTGCATCTGTGAGGTGCTGTGTGCATCCATGAGGCTTTCTCCAAGCAAGGAATAAGAGAAGCCCATTGTGTACATTTAGAACAAAGTCTGGTTTGTTGATTTTGGTGGGTTTGGGTGGGGTTTTTTTAGTGGTTATTGGGTTTTATTTGTTTTTTTTTTTTCCACTAATCCAGAGTTTACTAAGCCTGATTTGATTTTAATACGTGGCAATAGGTTATTCACAATACTGTGTCACAGTTCTCTAATACTTCCATTCTCATTTAATTTAGAACAATTGCTTTTTCTAGCACAGAGCTAAAAATAAGCATAAAAATTCATGTTGAAGTCCCTCCCCTGCAGGTATTCAAGGCCAGGCTGAATAAGGACTTGAACAACCACATCTAGCTGGGAGGTATCGCTGCCCATGGCAGGATGGTTGGAGTAAATGATCTCTAAGGTCTCTTCCATCCTAAGCCATTCTAGAGACTCTGAAGCCATCTTCCAACTCATCACCAGGAAAGCCCCAGGTTGTTTTGTGGAATCTAGATTCTCTTTTTTACAAAAGCCAGCCACCGGCCTGACTCTCCCCCTTGACCATACACAAGTGTGCTCAGAGCTACATAAGATGGCTTCAGTCTGAAGCGATGGGAAGTACTGGCAGTATGTGCTTGTCAGCTCTGTGCTGTGCTGCAGACTTAATTCATTAGAACAAAATCCAATTTCATGTTAATCATCCCAAGTCTTTGCTATACATAATAGGAATGGGTCCTACCATGCCCTGAGTGTGGCAAAAAGACTCCTTTTTTCAGAAACTGTGGCACTGTGCTTTGTAAAACTCTCCTCCTCCTCTTTCCTGGAAGTTTCCTTCTCACCTCCACTGCTGTGCTGAGAAAGGTATTCTGACCTAGCTACAACTAGAAGAGAAAGTAAATCCCCCCACTATAACAGGTGTTGTACAAAGGGTGAATAAACCACCATTAGAAAGTGTCTGTCTTTCTTTCATACGTGGACACTGGCCACGTGCCTCAATTCTGGAAAAGCAGAGTCCAGACGCAGCCTCCTTGACAATCAGCACAGTAGAGGCAGGGACTGGGAAATCTGAGTTAACTCAAAGCTAGGAACAAACAGGTTATTTTAAGTTGGAGAGGATGACTATCTGGGTTTATTTCAAGGCAAGCATTGGATCAGCAAGGTGTCTGCAGCACACTGTAAGAAATCAGGTCTCACTGCACTGGGAGAGAGAGCAATGTATGGGGAAAAAGGAGATCTTAAGTGCAGAGATGAAACAGGATGTCAAAAATCATTTAAGAAGCAAGCACAGCATCCTCCAGGACTGGTTATGCAAGTGTCCATGGATAGCTGTGAAGTTACTAGGGAGTGCAGAGATGCACAGTGAGCATTCCTTCTTCACAGCTCTTTAAAGGCCTGGGTGCAGAGAACTAAAAAGGGAGCAGAACAATTCAGCCGTAGTAGGCTGTGGCTGTGGTGCCCTAGCCAAGCAAAATCTGCCTCCTCTGCAGCTGGAGGCTGCTCTCTGCTTTCCATTCTCAGAGGTGCTTGCAGGTGGTTCACATTTCCTCTTGTCTTGACTTCTATGATCTTCCAACTGGACTGTGCCAGACTCAATCATTTGCGAGGGGAAACAGCACCATCCAGCTCCTAGCAACAAAAAGACTTATCCTGCCTCAGCTTTCAGGATTATCCTCCTCCTCCTCTTGGCTGCTGTGTGCTGGAGAGGGACTGCACCATCCCATCCCTGAAAGATGGGCTCTGTCTGTGCATTGCCATGGAGCAGAAGCTGCTCCTTCATATCAGCTCTGACAAGACTGTAGAGCATGGGACTCCTTTATGGCCGGCAAACAATGCTCCCTCTGAAAGCCTTTATCTTGTGAGACATCAGCCTCAGCCAAGGACAAACCTAAACTATCTCTAAAGCTTCCTGCACATTGGCTTTACATGGAGATAATTCTAAATTATGGACATTAGAGATTATTCAAATCATTCCTTTGGAAAAAAAGAACAAAACAAGCAAACATCAAAATGTGTTCTCTCAGTTTGGAAAGGCAAAAGCATTCAAAAAGTGATGTGTCTGATTTATTTGAACATGATAATAAACAGAGGGATTTGCTTCAAAGGCAGCTGTTAAAAGGAAAGCACTACCAATAGATCCCAGAGGCTTCTCTTTGCTCTGCCACAAGGCTTCTTATGAGAAGACCTAATCAACACCAGAGTCTTTAAAATCCCATTTGTCACACAGCACCAATAGTCATTCCCTGTCCTCCTTTTGCCCTGTCTGCCCCTGTGTAGCCAAGCAAGTAGTGAAGAATGTTTCCTCAATGATTTATTCAATAAAGATCACAAAATTAATCAGATAAATTATTCAAGACATTATTTGCCAACTTTTGCTGCTCACGTTGCAAGAAAGAAATTGAGCTCCTGAGAACATTACACGCAGAAAGGTTGTGCCTACAAAACAGCTCTGCCAAATCTTAAGCAATTATTTAGCAATCTGCATGCCCCAATAGCTCCTAGTGCCCAGAGAATGGCCAGTCCAAGAGAAGAAATTGAGGTTTGCTCTCCAGTATCAAAATGGGGGGGGGGGGGGGGGGNGGTCGGTTCAGTCATTGAATAGTTGCCTAGCAACATTTCCTAGCAACACCACTGCAGAAAAAGCACACTGAGCACTCTCCTACAAGTCAATTAGAAATGGTAATTTGTATGGGAAGATCCCACCATCCCTTCCCATTAGAAACAACAATTCTTGCCTCTGTAACACTCTTTTTTTGTTAGGGACTTTGCAATCTTGCTCCATTTTGCTCTGCCTTCCTTCCCAGGTAACAAAACTTTCCATCAGCGTGGAGTCAAAGTCGACAGCACTAGGATCAACACCTACAAATACAATACAACCAGTTCATCTCCATTTCCAAATCAATGACTGTGTTCTCCTCTTCTGAAAAAGCAGCTCAAGAGACACATCTGACTCTTCAGTACTCTTCAGATGTGGGTCTGCTTTCAAAGGAAGAGCCCCAGTACCAGAATTGCAGTTTGCTGTAAAAGTTGCATTGTGCTTCCCAAAGTTCATATGGCTGTAGCTGGGCAGCATTCTTTTCGTGTCTTGCAGCAGACTACAATTAGGGAAGGTGAAATTGCACCAGCAAGCTACTACACTTCCTTGTGGTATAAAGTCTGTAAGCAATGGGTGAAAATGCTTTGTGTTAAAAAAAAAAAAGTAATTAAAGTGCTTGGCAATTTCGTGTCATTTAATGCAATGTGTTGAGAAATGAGATTGAAAAAACTAAAGAGCCAGGCAAATCCTGGAGATGGGAATGATCACCTATTTAAAGCCTTCCCTACTTGAATCTGTCAATCTCGGCAATGCAATTAAACGAAGAAAAAGAAAAGGAGAAAGTGATCCTGTGTGGGCTGGTGACTGATCGAGGTTTAAACAGGCTCATTTACTGATCTCTCCAATATACAGTAATGACAAAAAAAATAGATTTCCTGCTGTCAAATGACCACAATTTTCTAGTTGTTTACTCTCTCCAGAGGGGGAAGGGGGAAAAAAAAGGCAAGGAAAAAATAAAAAGCTATCTCCTACTTAATTGCTTGCAAGAACTATTATATGCTTTCAGCAGTGTTTTTCCTACTCACTCCCTCCTTTACATAAATAGGCAGTAATTTGAAGGAGATGTCTCCTTCAAAGTTTGAGGGAGATAAACTTCAACACATCACTTACAAACGCTCACCCATAACCTACTTGCATTTCAGACAAACTGCAACCTCACCAAAAATAAAAATTAAATTAGGGAAGAAATTTTTTGTCACTTGGAAAAGGTCTCAATGCCACCATGGCCATTAAACATGTCCTAAAGTTCCATGTCCACAGGTTTCTTAACACTTCTAGGAATGGTGACTCCGTCACCTCCCTGGGCATCTTGTTCCAATGTCTGATCTATCTTGCAGAAAAGCAATTCTTCCTGATATTCCATCTAAACACCCCCAGCACAATTTCAGGCCATTTCCTCTCATTCTATCACCTGATACTAGGGAGAAGAGCCCAAACCCCATCCTGCTCCAGCCTTCTTTCAGGGAGTTGTAGAGAGCAATGAGGTCTTCCCTGAAGCCTCTTCTTTTCTAGACTAAAGAAACCCAGCTACCAGAGCCAGACCCTTCACCATCTTTGTTGCTCTTCTCTGGACACACTCCAGCAACTCCATGTCTCTCTTGTAGTAAGGCGCCCAGCTTCCAAATCCCAATGCAAGCATCTAATGGTGATCTGCCTGTTCCTCTTACAATGTGCTGGGCTGCTGCTCAGAGCTATTCTCTGGCCGTTTTCCTTCAAATGACACCTTCAGTTATTAACACTTCCAACAAGGTATGGCTGGCTTTGCAGTGGCTAAACCAGATGGGAAAACATGGCAGAAAGTATCTGACTTGAAGCTGAGAAACATCCTTGCAGTGCTGGCAGCTTCAGCTTTACAGACACCATTAGAAGAAAGCTTATTAGGCTGTGAAGGCTGCGTGGTGAATCTACAACCCCCTGGCTGACTACAGCTAACTACCTATTTCACAAAGCCCATAGCAAGATTATTCAATAGTGACACTAGGGTAAAAACCACAAAGTGTGTTTTAATGTATAGCTTGTCAAACTTAGGAGCAAGCTCTGTGTAGCCTTTAGCAAGGAAAAAGGTTCCCCACACTTGCCTGAGAGCAATATATTGGTTATAAGGCAGCATAATAAAAAAGCAGACCTCCCTCAATAGCTAACACACTTTGATGCTGTGATTTATGTGACAATGTGTTGCATCAACCAGAGCTCAGAGATGGATCTGCCTACACCCTGCCTTTAAAGTGAGCACGGTGAAAATACCAAAAGAGCCCTGAATCTCCAGAGCCAGCTTCAGAGAAAACAAACCAAAGCAGGTTAAATCCTGCAGCAGCAAAAGCAGAAATGCAGAGTATGACAGACTCAAATAAAAGGGTCTGAAACAAGCATCATCATGCCTGAGTGAACATGTGAAGAGGGGGCAGGGATAAACCAAGGGGCTTCTTTCTCACTTTCTCAGACTCTGCAAGAGTCAGTGCTCCCTACTCTTAGGCTGGGCTGTGGGTCTGCTCCCAATTCTATCTCTCTGTGTCCCCCCTCCATTGCTGCTTGTGAGGTGCTTGCTATGCACCTTGGTTCTCTCCCAGCTGAACACTGTAGCTCTCCATGAAGGAAACAGTTCTCTTGCCCAGGATCAACTCAGGGATGAACGGATGAACAGAGGCAGAAGAGTACTTGGAAATCTTTTGCCCAAGCACAGCTTGTAAATATAAAGGAAACTACGGAGAGCGAATAAGCAAAGCACATCTCTGAGCCAGAACCACTGACACTCCCTGGACATGGATCCAACTTGACAAAAGTTAAATGGTTAGAAGTTACTCTTCCAAAGCCTTGATTTGGGATTATGTAAATTCTGTGTTAAGAGCACAGGGAACCATTTACAGCCTTTTACCAAAAACTGCAGTACTGAAACTGTGTTTGCTCATCCCTCCAAAGGCCAGAGAAGACTTTGACAAAAGAAATGAAAAGGTAAGATTTGAAAGGCAATTTTGGAATTTAAATGAGAAAGTAGTGATTATGCCTTCAGTTACTTCGTGACAGAAGGGCTTTGTTAGAAAGTTAGGCTGGAACCAGCCCAATTCAACTACTAGAAAACAAAACCAAACCAATCCCAGAAAGAGAGAACACAAAACAAATAACTTTCCTGCATCAAAACCATTTTAAGCTACCAGTTCAGAGAACCAAGACACCCTCCCACACAGGAACAGGAAGGCAAGAGAGTCACTCACTGGAGAGACCCATTTAATCCTGAAAAAATGCAAAGCACCCAGAAAGGATCCTGTAGGGTTATACACCGGCAAGATGAAAGGCATTACAGTCTGTGCATCCCAAATTCCTTTATGTTCTTCAGATGCACTCAGCCATGGCAAGCACCAACTGCTCCCCTTCCCAGCAGAGTTAGCTGCTCTTCACTGACCCTGCTGCAGTTCCAGGGACTTGGCAATTCAGCTTTATCCATGCTTATTTGACATGGATGAACCAGAGTCAGAAGACAAGACTGAGGGAAAGCAAGATAACAGAGCCATAGGACAGCACTCCAAGCTACAGCCCAAGAGGAGCAGTTCGCTCCCAGCTCTCCCTACCTTCACTACCTCAGTCTGCAGGCTCCCAAAGTCCCCAAGGTACAAGTTACCTCAGCTTCAAAGAAACCACTCTGTTCTGTATTGCTTTCTGGTAGCTAAGCGAGAGGAATCCTCTCTTTTCTTTTTCTGTCAGAGAAAAAGTAGAAAATAAAATGCAAGTTCAAAGTGTGCCTTTGCTACAAAGAGGAAAAAAAGAACTGTGAGAAGGATATTGGGGAGAGGGGGAGGGAATTACAAAACAATCCCAGATCACTGAGAAAATCTGACAGCCTCTGGGCAAAACCCACAAGCTTTTCTGGAGACATCTATGCCCAGTATCACGTCCACTCTTGTTTTATCTTCTCCTTTTGCTGAGAAACCCAAGTGCCTAACTGGCTATTCATGGAATACTAATACCCATGGTTTGCAATGGAAATGAAGGCGGCAGAAATGATGCAGACTATCCTTTCTGTAAGTCACAGGGTAGGGACAGAATGTAAGCTGCTAAATGTCAAGAAGCAGAGCTGTGACAAAAAAAAACAACACCCAATTTTTTATTGGAGCACACCACTATGAAAAGGAGCTTTGTTTCATAGGTAATCTACAAACTCCCACCAAAGCTCCCACGTTCAATATGAGCTTACCGGTCACTAAACACGCACAGGGGAAGTCATGGGCCAGATCTTCCCCGACAATAGAAATCTGACTACCATCAAGGTGATGATACTGAAGGAAAAGAGAGAGGGAGAGAGAAGAAAGCTCATCATAATCCTTTAAAAAAAAAATAATATGGACTGCTCCAAGCCAAGTCTGATTCATCCATTAGATTTGCAATTTAACCCAGGAATGCAACGGAGGGGGTGGTGGAGTGGGTGGAATCTGTCCCTTCTCTGGATCAAAAGACTTCAGTTTCTAAAAAGAGTTGTTTTGTTTAAAAGGACTGCACATTTGTCAAGTCCTGTCTTGCCAAAGGAACTACAAGTTCTTTGCAGAAAACAGCCTCACAACAACAGTACACAAAGATGTAAAATAGAATTGTAAGAGAGGCTTGTTTTCATTAGCAGCTTTCTCGAGCACCCAGGATTTTCAGAAGAGGCTATCTCCATGTCTTCCTCAAGAGCAAAGAAACAGTTCAGGACCAGAGAGAGGGAAATCTGAATGTACTTGCAATTGATTGTCTGCATCTTCAGTAGCTTGGCACTAAATGTAAGTCTAACGGGCTGTGTTGCCAAAGTACAGGAGGATTTTGAGCGCAGTGGTGTTCTCTCTCATTTTGCTGTCCATTCTTTGTAACACAGAAAAAGAATAAAAGCAGTGAGATCTCCCAGGTTCAGGTGGAACAAATACTTCCCTTGGCTCTGTCTCTTTTTAGGCAGCTGGCCTTCAAACTTCAGTTAGAACACTACATGTCAGATCACCAGACACACAAGATTTGGGTGGATTCTCAGTATGTGACACAAGACTGCACACCACTCTCAGCAAGCCAGGGTAGAAAACTGGAGTTTGGCTTTGTCACTCTCCATTCTGTCAGAGAGAAGAGAGGGAGTAAAATCTGCTGATGCTCAGATTCAGCATCTGCCAATTTACACATTTTCCCCTCAGCAAAAGGAGAACAAGAAGTAGGTTTGGAGAGTGCATTTTTTGCCCCTCTGATGGCAGCTTTATTGCATGTCAAGGTTCAGTCTCCTTCAGTCAGTATCTTTCCAGAAGTGAGAAGAAGATAAAGGCTAACTTGAGGTTCCCCCTGAAGTGTCATCACATTGAAATGCAAAATCATCCATAGAAATACAGATCAGCTGTATCAGTGGCAAAGACTGAAGATGTTTAGCAAGCTTGAAGTAGCAGGCAGATACCCAAAGATGAAAAGCATCCTCGAGGTGACACAGGAGCACACTTAGGACTTCCTGGGAAGAGCTGCTGCTCTAGAAGCCACAGAGGAACCACATTTCCAAAATGGTAAATTTCCAGGTGCTCAAAGTATACCTACTCCAGAACCACTCAAGCATATCAAGCCACACATAAGAGCTAAGGGAAGACAAAGTCTCTTCTCACAGCTTTGTAGTGCAGAGGATCAGCTTTGTACATCTGGAAGTGCTTGGCCATGTGCCATACACTGTTCCATACTAGCTTGCAACGGGACAGAAGATCCATGCTCCACTGGTCAGACCATCCTGCACCACCAGCACTCACAGAAAGTTTTGTAACTTTTTACATGGGAATCTCTTTCCCCACTTACCCAAACAAATAAAACAGCAGCAACCACCAAAAAAACCAACCAACTCTCCTTCTCTGAAGCTTTGTTACCTCTCAGGATTCAGACGCTGCCTGCAGCATCCCTTACTACTGGGGACAGCAGGATTGCTCAACCAGAGGCTTCAGCTGGAGTGTGGGTGGCTATGGGTAGGGATTTTGATAACAGTTATGCAAAGCTTTTGTGCAAGCTTTTGAACACACAAATATTTGTTTAAATGGCAAGAAAGAAAAATGGCATGTTGATCTGCAAGGCACTGGCAATTAAAGCAGAGGCAGGCACACAGCTGTACTGCAGGTGAATATTTGTCACAAGAAGCCAGTTTCATCAGCCATACCTTGGATGAGGTAAATATGCCTAAGGGTTTGCAGTTACCTTCAGCACTATTGCAATAGGCTTGTGCTCTTCATAACACCAGAAGCTTCATTTAAGATCACAAGGCACCTTACTTGTAGCTCTTGCTATTATTCAATTGCTATGGCATCCATACGCAGAGAAAAAGGGATTATTAGTGAGTGTAATGAATGTATTTCCTCCATAAACTACCTCCATGGAACATCCTGAGAGTGGCTTAAGGCAGGTCAAGAAGTCCAAGTGGTTATTGGACTGAAAGGATGAGACCTGAAAGTCTTCAAGAATGAGAAATGCCAGCTATTGTGATTACAACAGACCCAACTCAGAACAGATAAAGAGAAAAGGATGGGCAGAGTCTTCAAAGGACAGTCATTTTTCATTGCCTATCAGCAGCAGTTCAATTACAGCACATGGTCTCCCCATGGGCTGTAATTACACTTTTAGCTGTGCTCACAGGCAAGCATGTCTCAAAATGAGTTTCCATTTGAGTGAAAATGACTGACTCCCTGCCACACATGCTGCAAGTCAGACGTGGCGCTAGATGATGATCTTGAAGGCCCCTTCCAACCCACACCATTCTATGATCTTCTATATCAAATGAATTAGAAGTATAAAATTATACACCTGCCTGCACACCTCGAATAGTCCTTTTGGTGTTAGCCTTCACACAAAGCCTGGCTCCGGTAGCAATTACCTGACAAATTAGAACACTCAGGTAGCCCAGATACAGAATAATTCTTCCTGGTCACAGCTGAATGATGCAGTTCTGAAAAAGCAGCAGGGGAAAGGCCTGGGGCAGAAGCTTGGCAAACACACACAGACCACATACGTGGAGATTGCAGGTCAGTCTATTAACAAACGCCTCTGCACCACGGCAGGAAAAGCAGGTGAAGGACCAGAACATCCAACCTAGTAGCTTTGTTCTGCTGAAGAGAAATAGCCACAAACAGCTGCTATTTCCTGCCAAGACAGTCAGCAGATCTGCAGCTCCTTTAAAAACAAAGGCAACCCATGCTGTTAAATGTCCTTTTGGATGCAGGAGCTCCACAATTACCACCTGCTTCCTTAACAACCCAAGTGCTCCAGAAAAGAAGGGAAAATAGATCAATTTGCACAGAGAAACAGAACTTGCAGCAAGTGATAGTGCCTATCTTTAGCCTGGGTGCTTACATTAAACTTTAGTGATTTTATGCAAGTCACTGAACTGCTGGAGCAGGTCCAGAGGAAGCCACAAAGGTGACCAGAGGCTGGAGCACCTCCCCTATGGGGACAGGCTGAGGGAAATGGGGCTGTGCAGCCTGGAGAAAGTTCAAGGGAGACCTTAGAGCAGTCTTCCACTAACTGAAGAGAGCTACAGGAGAGCTGTAAGAGACCTTTTACAAGGATTTGTTGTAAAAAGATGAGGGGGAAAGGACTGAAGTTTGAGGAGCGCAGATTGAGACCGAAAATCAGGAAGAAATTCTTTCCAAGAGGGTGGTGAGACACTGGCACAGGATGCCCAGGGAAATCGTGGATGCTCCCTCCCTAGAGGTGTTCAAGCTCAGGTTGGATGAGGCCTTGAGCAACCTGGGTTAGTGGAAAGTGTCCCTGCCTATGGCAGGAGGGTTGGGACTAGATGATCTTTCAGGTCCCTTCCAACTCAAGCCATTCTATGAATCTCTGAGTCCCTAACCTAGCATGCCTGCACCAAAACAAACACTCATTTCTCACTGTATTGCTCCCCTCCTACAGACCCTTCCCAATTATCTCTTCCTCACTGCCTCCCCACTGCCAGACCTTGCAAGCATTGGCACTCCCTGATTTTTTTGGTGCTCTCAGGAGTTCACTAATTCATTTCAATGTTGTACTTCTGTTAATAATTCCCTCATGAAGTCTGCTTAATCCTGGGATGCAACACAGTGCTAGTGTGTGACTTTTACAACCAGGAGCTGAAGCCAGAAGTGGGAGAAAGACCAAGCATGCGTATGCTCCGTGGCATAAATGAGTTGGAGCAAAGAGCTCACATAAGAGATGGGCAACCACTTCCTGGCCTAGAAGCAGCTTTCCATACAGGAAACTGAAAATGGCTTTCTCCACTCTGGTTCAATTAATGACTTTAGCCATCCTCGTGTGACTGAGTGGATGCTTTACACTGACAGATTTACCACCAAGAGCTTCACTGGCAAGCAGGGCAGGGGACTGCTTCTCATACAAGTGCACTGCCATAGCCAGGTTGATTTTCACTGTACTTCATCATCCCTAGAGGTCATTTTCCTTCATCTTCAAGGTACCCACAAACTGCTTTCTTACCCATCTCACCATAACCTCCATACTTCAGGCTGCTGACATAATCCAGCATGTTGCCATCCATAAGTGGCTGCTGCCTTGCCACCACCAATTCCTGGCGCTCTTTTCCCTACTCCTGTTAAACTCCAGCTGCAAACAGTTCCACAGCTAAGATCCCTTTGTTATCCACTACAAGCACCATGCAACTTACCATGAGCAATTCCTGCTCTAGTTCACAGGAGACTAGGGTAAAAACAGTGTTTTCTGCAGACAGGTGGCATGACATTAGGAACAAACCAGGCCAGCTTGTGATCCAGTTCAGATGCTGAACATAACAAAGTTATGCAACTATCCTCCACATACTTGGTACAAAGCTTCGAACTCTGGAGTTACAGATCACATTCTGATTCACAGAATGGTTTAGGTTGGAAGGGATCTCAAAGCTCATCCAGTTCCAGCCCCCTGCCATAGGCAGGGACAGCTCCCACTAGAACAGGTTGCTCAAGGCCTCATCCAACCTGACCTTAAGCACCTCTAGGGAGGGAGCATCCACAACCTCCCTGGGCAACCTGTGCCAATGTTTCACCATCCTCACTGTAAAGAACTTCTTCCTAACATCCAGTTTAAATCTGCCCTCTGCCACTTTAAACCCATCTGCTCCCTTGCCCCGCTGGCCACACTGCTCTTGCTGCAGGTAAGCACACAGTTGCTGTCGCTCAGCACCAGGTTGCTGTCTGGGCTGCACTCATGCTGCCAGCTCATGTTGAACTTTTCATCAACCCAGACTCCCAGGTCCTTCTCCTCAGAGCAGATCCCAGCCATTCACCACCCTGCCTGGATTTGTGCTTGGGATTCCCTGCCTTTAACTTAGTAGGCCAGTATATGCACACATTTGTGATGTAAAGAACAGATTCCAAGATTCTCAGAACGTTCTATTCACATGAATTGAGACTAGTTGAGTTCAATTGATTTTTTAAATGTGTTTATCCTCTACAGGGACCTTTTTCCCCCCCTCTTCCTTCAATGCTGGTTTGCTGAAGCTGTGCCTATCCAATTCTCATTACAGAAACGCATGGAAAGCTGCCAAAAGAAGCGATGCCTTCTGGACTAAACAAGGGATTTATTACTGAGAAACCACAGCACAGGGTAAAAATCCATCACAAACTTATTGATTTAAACTGATTGTAAGTAATCACACACAATTTATATTAAGTGAAACATACTGCCATCTAATTTAGAGTAAGTGAATTGAATGCTACTACTCTGACTTCTGTTTAAAAGCAAACTCTAATTGATGCCCAAATAGAAATAATTGAAGCTTTCAGAAACACGAATAATATATTCTTGTCTCTGTTTATTATGTATTGATAGGTCATTTTCACCCATTAAAACATAGTTAGACAGCAATTATAGTATTATATTTCAGCAGAGATTTTTATATATAAGCCTGAGGGCAAGTTAAATAGAACTGGACAAGTACTGTGCCCACAGAGTGAAGAAAAGAATCTGATGTGCAGGATGCAGTTTAAGTGACCTTAACTCACTCTTAATATAGAAGCCTCAAACTTTCTTTCATTATATTTTGTGTGTAAACCAGGCCAAGTCATTCATTTTACCAAAATATGTTTCTCTGTCCTCCAGAGGAAGCATCATAGGATGAAAATTGTATCCCACAGCACAAGTTATCGCTGTGGCACCAAACCTTTCCTCTGAGATCCCCTGCAGGGAATTGTGCCTGTCAGTCTCTTTTGATGACACATAACTGGATCTCAACCTTCAGTGGTATTAGTCCAAAAGGTCCATTTTCTTTCTAAATAAACTTTTGAAGGTATTTGCTGTATTTGTTTACACACTGATGGGTTAAAACCAGCAAGGAATGAACAAAACCCAATCTTGCTCTGATCTCTCCTATACTATAAAATCTGGCTATTAATAGTTAAGGATATAAAGTGGCCAGGCTGGATGGGGCCCTCATCTAGTGTGTGCAACAGAGCAAGGGGGCACAGCCTCAAGTTGTGCCAGGGGAGGTCTAGGATGGATGTCAGAAGGAAGTTCTTGCCAGAGAAAGTGATTGGCATTGAAATGGGCTGCCCAGGGAGGTGGTGGAGTTGCCATCTCTGGAGGTGATCAAGAAAAGCCTGGATGAGGCACTTAGTGCCATGGTCTGGTTGACTGGCCAGGGCTGGGTGCTAGGTTGGACTGGATGAGCTTGGAGGTCTGTTCCAACTTGACTGATTCTATGATTCTATTCTTGGGGTCCCTTCCAGCCCTGACAATTCTGGGATTCTATGTACATTACTTTTCATTAATAAAATCACTTATAAATGATGCAGAGAGTGTGCCACCACTTCCAGTATTCAATGGGCTTTTTAGCTTTTGAAGATCAGAAGCCCACCTCAAGCTGCTCCTCATGGAAACTCTTTCTCAGGTCATATTTGAAGACTACCGTGTAATGCCTCAATAGAGGCATTTAGATGCCAGATCTCTCCATAATCACCTTAAAAGGTTCATCAGAAACATTTCAGCTGTCCTCCTCGCTGTAGCCTGAGTTTAGACAGCTCCTCATCAGCTGCCCATTTGCAGGAAAATGCATTTCAAGTCTTATGTGAAGCTAAAAGCATAAAGTAGGTGTTCAGAAGTCTTTCTGGCAACTTGAACATTTTATTTTTGAAGTAACGCTCTAACATATGCTGCACTCCTGAGTTTGAAGCTAATCCTGCAATAAGATGCACATAAGTGGAACAGTTCTCTGTAACTAGCCTCATTACAACTCAATTAAGTCCATTTGCAGAGCACATTGGAGGACTGGGCCCTTAGGAGTGTGTTCAGTTCCTGGAGCTTATTAAATTGGTGGAGATCTTCAACAAGGCAACAGCTCTGCATCCAAATCATAATTTTACTCCTATTTGCCTGGTTAGTACCAGCCACCTGTTAGCTGTTATTTCTGCACAGTTATAAAATAAACTGCCTAAATCTTCCCCATTTTTTATCATCATCTGGTTCTTAAAACCAAGCCTTTCATTGAACACTGCAAAAGCCTTTCTCCTTTCCCTCTGCTCTGAAATGACATAACACTTACCTGTCATGGACAATCCCAAAGTATACCAAAGGGTATCTATGCCCCTCAGGTACGTGCCAGGCAGGACTTAAACTCTAGGCAAGCTGCTAAGAGAAACAAAACCTAATTTGCAAGCTCAGTTTTTGTAGCTACCCACTGCAAAGCAACAGCGTTTAGCAGAGAGGTTTTTATTCTGTCTAGTGCTGTGGAGGTTGCCAGGCCATAATAAGCCTGTTTGCACAAAATAAAAACAGCTGGTTGACATCTCCAACCAAAAGCAAGTTCACTGAGTGCAGGTAGCTGAGCTACTTTGACGAGCCTATTTCCATTGCAAAGCATTTAGTCTGTAAACCAAAGTAACAATATGTTATGGGATCAGAAAAATATCTCAAGCTGGAAGGGACTCATAAGGAACTTTGAGTCCAACTCCCTGCTCTTCAAAGGACTATCTACAGCTAAACCATATGATGAAGGCTGCTCTTCAGATGTCTCTCTTGAACTTCTCTGGGAACCCTGTTCCAGGTACAACTGCCCTGTCCATGAACACTCTTTTCCGAACCGCCAACCTTGACTTCCCCTAAAAAGTCTGCTCCATTCCCTGGAGTCCTATCGCTGGTCAACAGAGAGAAGATCAGTGCTAGAGACATGATCAGTGCTAGAGAGATCTCCACCTCCATTGCCCACCTTAAGGCAGGTCTAGATTGTGGTGGATGTCCCCTTGAAGCTTTCACTTCTCCAAGCCAGGCAAGCCAAGAGATCTCAGCTGTTCCTCTAAAGTCTTGCTGTGAATTAGCTTATACACAAGCCTTGTACTGCTGTTTGGGGACAGTCTCGGGCTAATCCAACATTTGTTAGCAGTTCTTGAGCTAGCCACAGCCCAGCCTTCCAAAATATGTGCTTGCCATCAGCTATTGCACTGTACAAAAGAAGGGTGAGGAAATAGTAAGTTGAGCAATAAGCAGTCTTTTCCTCTGAGGGTAAACTTATTTCTTTATTAATAAGTACAGCTCCAGTCAGAGATCAATTACCACAAGGGAAGAAAGGGAGTACAGATTATTTTGCCAAGGAATGGCTAAGGTTGAGCAGATACAACCAACATTTTTTCTCCTGTATTTCTCCCTCCCCACTCATTCTCAACAGCTAAGCTATTTCTAGCCAGTCTCTGAAGTGCATACAATAAAAGCAACAAACTGGGGGGGAACCACCAGATCCAACAAAACAAACCCAATCCACAAACCAACAACAACCACAGCAACCCAACACAGAAGAGAAAGGCTCAGGGGATCAAATGCAGAGAGGCAAATCAGGCACTATCTCCCAACAGGAAATAGTGAAATGCTCCATTTGAGAATTGGCTCTGGGCATCAAAAGCTGCTCACAGTAGGATTGCTTCCAAGCTGAGCTTTACAGGTTACAACCATGGTCAATGGGAAACAAGGGTCAGGCAGATGCTTTCATGGCAGAGTGGCAGCAATAACACATCCTCCTCCTCTGTAATGTACCTCTGATGTACAAGCAAGAGCTCCTCAGAAAACTTACATCAAAAGGCATCCTAAAGCCAGAGTTTGTTGTTTTGGCTAACCTATTTCCTCTGATTTAGGTCGTTGTGCAGCACACTGCAGAAAACTTGTGATTTCCTGAGACAAAACGGTTTCAACTGCTGGTACACTGCTAACACTACACTAACACCTGACTACTACTAATCTTGACACACTCCCACATCCAAAGTGAAAGATCACTGTCCTTCAATTTTAGAAGGCTGCTCTAGCAAAAGCCGTTTGCCCTTTCTGTTGCACTGCAACAGTTTGACACCTTTGCTTTTCAGTACTACAGTAATTCCACTGCTAATGATGTCAACAATCCAGCACTGGAGGATGACAGCAGCACTGACATCCCCTAAGAGCACAAGGGGCATGAATGAAGTTCAGACATGCTTAAGTTGTTGAAGCAGCAGTTAATATTTGCTTTCTTTCCAGGGCAAAAGGAAGCAATTTTATTAAAGGACAAGTTATCCTACACGCTGCAAATCCATCATTCCATACAGCTCTAACAGAGACCACTGCTCTGCTGCTCCATATGGCAACAAGGCTGAAGTTTGAGAGCAAACACAATCAAGTCAGAAATGCAGCATTTACACCCACTTCAGAGGAAAATCAGCTTCTCCAAAGCATGAGGGACTAGCTGTTTTGTGGTAACAGAGAGTACTCCAACCTTTCTTAGACCTGTCCTAAGCCCCATCCAGTTCAACTCCCTTCAGCTCCTGTCCCAAGCTGTGTATAGCCCCTCAAATCCTGCTCCGTCATTTGCACAGGGCTTCCCTGCACTCCCTGCTTTGGCAACTCTGATCTCCTAAGAGACACCTCCAGTCCTCAAGATACAAAAGGACTTTGCAAATTCCTGACCTTCAGGTTGCACAGAAATCCTCACCAATCACCCCAAAAAGCCCATGGGCAAACCTGGGCTACTCAGATTCCAGTTCCATAGTCCTGTCCACAGGTGTTTGAAACCACCCCTAGATGCACACATATGACCTCTGATTACCCAGGTTGGAGCAAGAAGAGAAGACAGAGTTCAGCCAGCTGCTGCTGCAAGCACTTCCAGCCCTGTCCCACTGCCCTCCTTCCTGCACTGTGGTTGTGCCAAGTATTTCACAGGGCTCCCAGGGAAGTGAGACCTTGGGAAAAGCAAGGTGGTAGGAAGTGACTATGGAAAATGCTTTAAGAGGAGTTCAGATGAAATGCCTACTGAAAGTTGCTTACAGCCTACATGAGAGACATTGCAAGAACACCTTCCTAACACAGGAAAGCATCACAAAAGCTTCCTTTCTCAAAGCTGCCATGAAACAGAGGTATGGCAACAACCTCGGACTACTTATCAGATATTAGATGCAAAGTAAAGGAAATAAACCACTAATAAGTCAAGATGAAGCATGTACTGGCGTTAAGTACATGGTTGCAAAAGGTTACAAGGGAGCAAAGAGTAGCAGACAAGCCCAGCTCAACCCAAATCCAGTACCTGAACCCAGAACTCATTACCCTGCTGGGACTGACACTGACAGGTCATAGCTTACAAAAGCAAAGATATCTTCTGAAGCTTGTCCTGGGCCAATGAGGGTTGAAAACCCCAGCACAAAAGTGTTTTTGTAGAGATTACTTTGTCCCCACCTATTGCTGTGCCACAGATGTTCTCCACCAGCACTCCCAGGTCCCTCTCCACAGGGCTGCTCTCCAGCAGATCACCTCCCAGCCTGTACTGATGCAGTTTATTATTCCTCCCCAGGGGCAGGACTCTGCACTTGTCCTTGTTGAACCCCATTTGGTTCCTCTGTGCCCAGCTCTGTCTGTCCAGGTCTCGCTGGATGGCAGCACAGCCTGCAGCTATATCAGCCAAGCTTCCCAGTTTGGCATCATCATCAAACTTGCTGAGCAGACACTTTGTGTCTTTAATAACTTCACTGATAGCCTGCAGAGAAATTTGGAGGCCCTGACTCTCCACCAACACAAACAAAAGACAAGAAAATGCCAAAGGAGGTGTGCTGTCCTGGGTTGTGGCCTTAGCCTCAGGAGGATTTAAGGAACAAAATAAAACTGAAGTCACTGTAAGTAGTGTCAAATAATACCAATCACATCTTCCTCTGGTATCCCTGTAACAGCATCCACACACACCTTGTGTTTACAGCCTCTCTGATGGTTGTCCTCTCCTTGCTTATGCTACAGCTCACTTCAAAGCAGTGAAATGCTGATATTGAACATGAAAGAGAAATTCATCTGTGTGATGAGAGCAGCAAGCTGGCATAGAAGCTGTCAAACTGAGGAACTGTCTCACAGCTGCCATAGTATAATGAAAATACTCTTTTAAACTGTGACAACAGCAGAGTAAGACAGAAAACGAAGCTGCCTACACCTGGAGACTGCGCCCTGTGTGTGTGAACACATCAGCCTCTGCTCTGGACTGCACAGCCAGCCTGAGTGGGGGGAAGCCTTATTTGTAAAAGGCTGGATCAAATAGCAGAAAGGGGCAGCCAGAACTGTGTGTTTCCCATTTCTCCAAGTCAAAATAAGTTATTATTGCAGCACTGGTTTAGAGGAAAGAGCAGAGCTGCCAAGAGGATCCGCCTTGGACACTATTTCTCCTCCACAGCGCACAAGACTGCAGCTGGGGCAGGATGGATGGAGCCTCACACACCTTCGGAGCCACATAAAGGCAAACAAAAGCAGATTAGGTTGGAGGAAGCCTCAGCTCGTTTGAGGAGGAGCTGAAAACAACCACTGCCCAGCCCAGTGGACAAGTTCAGGCTTTTAGAGAATGCAGTCTGCATCACAAACAGGCTCTTTGAGGAATCAAAATAAAGATGCACACAAAGCTTGAAACTCTGCAGAGTCCATACACAATTGAGCTTGCACATCTGACTATTAAACAAAATGCCTTCTTTACACAGAGGATCAAGACGGGGTCTGCTTTGCCAGAATTCCTGGAAAGCTGCTGATAATTGCAGTGAATCAGACTTTGCCTCATTGCAAACATTTCTTGACTCTCAGAAAGCTTAAGATTTATATGCTCTAGACACTTCAGCAGAGATTTTCACAGGTCACCAGGGAATTTGGCTGTTGAGCTCTTGCCAGGAGTTTGAACATTGAAGAGTAAGCACAGGCAAGCAAATATTTGAGGTATTTAACCTCTCCTGAAGATACCTAAGCTAAGCACCCAAGTGACTAAACGCTTGCAAAACCACAAGCTTCAGATTTTGGGAGGTCATTTATATCAGGATTGAGCAGCTATCAAGAGAAGGGGGAGCATTATCCCACACCTTCACCTTCAGTGCTTATGCAGTCAGCAAGGCATGCTGCTGTTACAGGGCAGGGCATAACTAAGCT
This sequence comes from Tricholaema leucomelas, assembly GCA_013400475.1. NCBI lineage: Eukaryota > Metazoa > Chordata > Aves > Piciformes > Lybiidae > Tricholaema lacrymosa > Tricholaema leucomelas. The sequence continues at coordinate 261,664 of WAAF01018256.1, forward strand.
TCAGGACTTTCAATCACTGTGGTGATTTTAAACAAAGTCCAAGGGCAACGGTGGAGGAGAAGGGGCATCTTGTTAAGGCTGTTCTGAGGCCAGAGAAAATATGGGATTACAGTTAACAGTGGAAGATTGCTATTATCAAATCAATACCACACAAGAAATACAGTAAAAGTGTTAATCCAATTAGCTGAGTGAAGTAAGACAAATGTGCGGAGTAAGAGTGAAATTGCAAGAGCGTAAGGGACTAAAATTAAATGTACCCAAAGGAGAGGGGCAATGTAAACAGTATTCTAAACCAAACCAGTGGAGGTTTGCTGACTACATGCTGTGTGAAAACTTCACCTAAGCACTTTTGTCTCAGCACTTTCAGAGCTTGTATTCCAGAGCAAACAACGACAAAGCATAAGTTTGTCCACAAGTGGAAACACAACACAGGCCAAATCCTGCAGATGAATCTTGTTAAGCTGCTTGCTAAATCCCATTCCACTGTAATACACTGAAAAGAAAGAAAACTATCACTGTGAGGATCTAGCTGCTTGCAGAGGCTTTTTAACTTGTACCACAGCCCACATGTCCTGAGTGAATACTCAGATCGAGCGAGGAATTATGATAATAATGGGGAGGAGGCGGTGGCCAGGCTAAGAAAAGACCTCCCAGCTGAGGAGGAGCAGGTATTTTAGACAGCTACTAGCACTTAGAGCAGAGAGCTTAGCTAACTGTGGGTATCTGTTTGCGCTGCACCGTGAATCAGCGGCCATTATTCACACCAGAGGAAAGAAGCCTGCTAAGCATCAATTTCAGCTAGGCAAGCCAGTAAAAGAAAAGCTCTCTCTGAATGTTTAAGGAGAAGCTATTGAAGAGTGACTTATGCATGCATTTATTAAAATTTTCTCAGCACTGAGCAGTTCTACTTTCAAGTTTCATGTGCAGCTCGAAAGCAAGGCAGAAGCCAAACCACTAGGAAGAACCCCATCTCTTTAGAGGATTAGGAATTAAGTTAACTGCACATGAGAGATAAAATAGTGGAGTGCTTGTCTTTATTCTTTGTAATAAACCAGAAGGCATTGGAGCTACACAGCACGATTAACTTCTTTCAACTTCTCCCTATTGCTGCTGAGACAGCAACGCGGCAGCCTCACAGAAACATTACAAATACGGAGTGATTAAGTTAAAATTAAGTGAATTTAGGGCAGGCAAAAAAAATGCTACATTGTAACCCAGAAGAGATAAGTCTTTTGTTCATGTAAAGAGCAGCCTGTGTGTAGTGGTAGCATGAATTCCCCAAAACAGAAGTCATTCACAGTTTGAAGTGACCAGCTCTGGAGCTCTACAGGTTATTTTGCATCTCTCCACTCCTCACTCAGGCTTCATCTGTCTACTTGGTGTCCTGGTAGGCACTGCTGGTAATGTCTACTGAGCTGGTAGGAAAGATGACCCTGGCAGATCACTGCTAAGGTCTCATTCCCTCCTCTTTACTAGCACCATGCAGTCTTGAAACACCTTTTTTTCCCCTCAGTCTGAGGGTCTTCATTTATAAACTCCTCTTACAAACATGACAAAAGTTTCAAACCGAAACCAAACACAACCCAAACCACAAAACAGCACTGAAGTCTCTGAGATACAGAGATGGTGTCATGACACAGTATCCCGAGCCAGCCCTGCTCAGCAGGGGAGGTCATGCAAGGTTTCAAAAATTCCCTTGCTGTAAATTAAAGTGAACCAATACCAAATAACGACTTGGGTTTGTTAGAGCCAGAGAAAAACTCTCGGTAATAGACAGGAGCAGAGGGAAAATGGGAAGAAAAAGGAGAGGGGTGAAGACAGAGTTAAGAAGCGAGAGAAAACTATGGCCACTCCTTGGATCCAGAGCCCAAGTTTTTCAGAGGTGCACGTACATATCCCAGCAGAGTATCCTGTGGTAGATGCAACACATGGACCCAGAAAGTTGCGGTCCTTTTATACCCTTTTGGTAGCGTGTCTCTCCACAGAGGTGCTCACCAGCCCCTGCAGTGCGGCGTCTGTCACACGTGGATTTAAAGAGGGAATTCCTGCTGCAGGAACTATCTCTTTTCTTTGTTAAGCCAGCAGCTCCCCTGCAGAGCTATTAAGGCCATCACCCTGGTCTATTCACGACCAGGTACGTCACACCTTCTCTGAGACAACAGAATCATTACGGGTTAAAGACCTGCCCTGCCACAAGCATTGTTTTGAGACAACAGAGTCTATCACAGATACTAAACATACAAGTACCACTGATGATCATTAGAAAACCAGACCAGCAAATCTACGCATACAACAAACCATCAGCAAAATCCAAGACTTACCAAGACTCCAGGCAAAAAAAACATGCTCCACGAGACGGATAGAGTCCTTGCTTCAATATCTTTAAAGTCTTCCAACTATTCTCTATGGCTCAGTGAGATACTTCGTTTATCCATCCAGACCCTGGCCTGGTTTAGGACGACTGAAGTAAGAGGAGAAACAAAGTAAGCCTCTCAAACTTCCTCTTCCTGTGAGCTTTAGCTGCAGCTGTAACCCATGAGCAGACACTGATTGCTTTCTCCCATACTATTACCTCCCACCTGGGAGAAGTTCACCGGAAAGCAAGGCAGAACTCTCAGTCTGAGCATCCACTACTTTAGTGTAAAGTGCTTCTGTACTGCCTGAAAAAGCTGGGCAGCACCTAAACCACTGAAAAAAAACCCAACCTGGCACCAAAACCCATCCTGTTAAGGCAAGGCTGTATCCTTGGCTTTCCACAATCTTGTTTCAGGAAAGCTGCCTTGCTAACCAGCTCTGAGTTATGCAGTCTAGCACAGGTGACTCAGATCCAAGACTAAGCAAACAGCCCTACAGGGAACAGCTGAAGTCACCACAACACACAGCAGCTGCTTGGAGGTGAAGCACCCTCCTGGTGCAGAAGGCAGCAGCTCTCTTTCACATCTTACTTCTGCAGCAGCAGAAATAAGCAAAGTATCAAAGCCCTTTCAGCTAGATAGGATGCGTTATCTGTTGAAGACAAGCATATGAGGGTCACTGAGTATTTGGAGCTTTGTGGTGGCCTCTAGGCATTACAGCTCAGCTGCAAAGAGGGCTCGGTACCATGTGCATGCATTCAGCGTGCCAGGCTGTGCCCCGTGGTGTTTGCCACCTAAGCACATACAGCAGAATTAGAGCTGCTGAAAATATTCCAGAAAAACACTGTGAAAAGGTAATAACCCGAAATTAAAATCCTTCAGGGAAATGTAGTATCTTCCAACAACAGGGGTGAGTTCCACTCCCTGTAGGCTGCAGGGATTCCATAACATCACAGGCAGAGAAGACACAAATTACCTGAAAGGGCTTTTGCTTTAGTAGCCTTTGGAAACTTAGGGCCACTGAAACTGGCAATGCTTGCAAATCTGTGGTCTGTGCACCCCTCAGGGGAAAATATATGGTGACATTTCAAAGAAAAATAACTGCATGAGAAACTACTTTGGGGTCCTCTGGACTGAAATGTGTCAGTATTTTGGAAGCCTGAAGGTCCAGATACTGCAAAGACCCAGTTATTGACTTAATAGCCTTGAGAAGCTTGGTCTGGAAATCTGGAGCAAAATGAAGATTCAGAGAGAGCTGAATCCCAAAGCTGGTATGGTCCCAGCTCCCTGCTTGCTCTGTTGTTGAACATCCTCAGAGTGTAGCTGTGCTGTGACTTGAGAAACCAGTACTTCATTTGGGGTAGAACACTTCAAAATGACATTTCCTCTTTTGTCTTTTAAAGTCATCAGGAGAGTTTCATTCCCCACTCACAACAGCAACTGTTCTTGTTCATTGTTTTCACAGCTCTACACTACAATGCAGAATATAAATGGAAAGTTTGGCTCATTTTGATATTGGGTAAACTATGTAAGCCTGAAAGTCTTAGTGAGCTGAAAAGACAATACAGAGCTCCAAAATCCCAGACTGGTGCCACTGCCAGATAGCCTGTTCCCTTTGGATCCCACATTTGGAATGGGAATGCAGCAGTTGTAGTGCCAGAACCAAAATAGATGATTTTGCCATAACCTTTCCAGTAACACCTCTAATAAATTTTTTCATACCTGTAGCAGATTTGGGATTCCTCTGATGCTCAGGAGCATAAAAGTTTATCATTGACAGGTCTTCAGCTACCTACAGGAAGATTTACAAGTTTCATCAGCCTCTGTCTGCAACACTTGCAGCTGCAGAAAACTGCATGAAAAAGCATTTTGTTTTGGAACTAAATATTCCATTAGGTGCAAATCCTTCCTTTTAGATCTCCCCATTAGACAATACCCTGTCCTTTCCTCAAAGGCATAAATATCCTCATAATACATTCTCTCCCAGGCTAGTGTCAAAGTACTGCTTTTATAGCTATATTTATAGGCCACTATTCCATATTTGCCAATATGCAGGAGATCCAAAAAGCTGTCAGAACTTCTTTAAGACAGCTAAAATGAAACCAGCAACCCATTCTTCCTTTGTTAGAGCCAAAACTGAAGTCAAGCATTCTAGATAAAAGAAAAACCTACAGTTTTGCACTTAACCACCAACACATTTTGTCTTTTGTCCATTACAATACACACATTTCTAAGGGCCTTTTTCCTTTCTTAATGACTCAGGTGTGCAACGTGTTTGTCTTTCACTGAAATTTCACTGGTGGGATCTGTCTGAAATGAAATGAATCACTGACAAAAGCAGTGTCACAGAGCTATCTTCTTATTTTTCAGCTAGGTTCCCAGGTTTAGCAAAGTCTTTCATTCACAGAGCAAAACGCTGCAGGCATCTGTATGCAAGGAATTTTGGAAGTGGGGAAAAAAAACCCACCAAAGATATTGATGATTTAGCCCTTAAGTGACAGGCAAATTCAAACAGAACTAAAGTTGTCAGAGGTACATGCACAAAAACTAAGGTCCAGTTCAGCCCCACAGTACTCTAAGTGCCAGAATTTCCTGGAAGCAATGTAAATGATCCATTGGAGATCCAACCTCTGTATGCTAGATTTATTGGGAACAGACAGTTGTTTGTTTCATTAAACAGTCTTGATGCCAGTCAAAGTGAAATTGACTAAGCCAAAATTGTAGAGACAGGAACCAAATTAATGGAGTTTAGAATTTGAAGCAATATAAAACTATTGCAGCCATTACGGAATGGCTCTTCAAGTGTGATGCCCACTTTGACTGTAATCCCTTCGACCAAAGCACAAAACTACATAACCTGCCAAAGCAGACTTCCTGCATTGCTAATGGGTATTGGAAAATACAACTGAGGGAAACAAATCCAACCCAAAACCTCAACCAAAACCACCATGAGGAAACCTCTCATATAGAATTTCTAATACTAGACATAAAAGCGTTTTACAGGAGGAAAGGGCAGGGGCAGAGTCAAATCACAGGGAAGGAAACAGATACACAAATTCTCCATATGACTTTCTTAAGACTGCCCAGCAAGCTAGAGCAGAAATCAAACCTGAAGCCTCTGGCCCTTTGGCTTTGAAACACAGTTTGAAAGCAGAGTCATCTGCAGGGACATTCTGCAGAACAGTACACATTGTTTACCACATTGATTTACCTCCACATGACTGAAGAAAGAACCAATTTTATCTCTACTTCCACAGTCTGGCTGTGTCCCCATGTCACCAGTGCTCATGAACCCTGCTGCCACACCAAACACACATGATCTTGAGACCCACATTAATTTTCAGTTCAGAAATACTTCTGAAGGCCACTTCTTACACCCACAGTGGAGCATCTCGCCCATCCTGGTACAGGAACAGAGTGCCTGCTGCAGTCGAGCTGCCCAACACCCGATGTCCTGCTGGCTGGCCATCCAACATGCTGCCTCAGCTGGTGAGGACCTGCCAGGATGGAATTTGAGCCAACCTTTCTCACGCAAGCTTTTTAAAAATGAAACGCAGCTTTGGTTAAGGAAAAGGGTTGCTTTTGTTCCCCACCATCTTGCTTTCTTGAGTGGGGAGCTAAGCAGGCTGTTAGAAGCAACGAGTTAAATGTAGGTGATCAAAAAAAAAACGAACAAAGGGAGAGGAGCTGTTTGAGGTTTCTTCCCCTCCCTTCTCCCCCTTGATTGGAGAGGAGCTGTTTGAGGTTTCTTCCCCTCCATTTCCCCCCTTATTGCCTACTTTTAATCCTTTTCATACAGAGCTGCTTACCACGCCAGTGACCTTCCCCTGCATTCCTGCCAGGCCAGGAACTGCTGGTCTAGCTGGCTGGCAGAGCGAGATCCACCAGCCTCCAGTTGTCCCTGGGATGGCCGGCAGGGGACCAGACCCAAGGGACAACCCTCAGAGGTGCTGGCAGAAGGCTTCTTTTGAAGATACTAACATTGTGAAACCCATTCGACTGTACCTGCACTTCATCCTACCTTATTTTTCCGTCACCACAGGCCACGTTTGAGCTGATGTGTTGTTCCCGGCCTTGGCTTCAATTTGCTCAGGGTGTTTTTCACAATGCCTTTACCAAAATGGCTCCCAAGCCAGGCTCATCCTAACACCTTGCCGGTCAAAAATCAAAAGCAGGGCCGCTGAGATGTGTGGAGAGTGAGAGGCATAGCCGCCTGAGCTGCCCTGGCTGCCCGACACAAGAGCTCTCGGCAGGCAGGTTCCATCTGAGGGTTTAAAACCAGCTCCAAAGAAGCGAACAAGGCCAAAGCGGCCTCGGCGAGGGCTCGAGCCGCGGCTGCGTCACGCTCCTCGCAGCCCTCCAGGCTGTGTCGGTGTCTCCCCCTAGCGCCCAGACCGCGCAGCGCCGCCGCCACCTCGGCTCCAGTTTCTCACTCCTGCACTGCCCTCTGCAGTTCGACTGCCGGCCCTGCCGGTGCCAACCAAACGGCTCACGCCGCGGAGAACTGAGAAAAAGTGAAAGAATAAAAATGTAAGGAGCCTAGAGGGGGTTCTTCCAGTCAGGACGGACTGGTCAGAGCAGACATAAATCGTTCCCTGGCACAGCAGTGCTTCAGGGCCTCGGCTGCCTCAGCACCAACGCAGGGGCCCTCTGCATGCACCTGACAAGAACCTCTCTCATTGTCACATGAAAAGATGCCAGTTTCAGGTGGCATGAAGTCGTACTAAAGACAATCAGTGAGCTTCTGCAAGCATGGCACCAGCTGGATGTGTTTCTGCCTCACAGTAGCTCACTGTTGTGGTACCAGTAACGTGGAATGGAGTAAACTTCTTAGCCACCACTGTACATAAGTGGCACATTTTTATTGCAGCACTGGGCACATTTTTATTGCCGCTCCTGCAACCCATCTGCACTGCTGAAGAGTTCTTGCAGTTCTTTATACATGAACCTTTACAAAGTAACACCTACCTAATACGATTATTGCTCCTGTCTATTTACATACACACCAGGCAGTACTCATTGAAACTGCTTGCCCGAGTGCTCTGGGGTCTCCCAAACCTCCTCCTCCTATCATTTTTTATGGCACCCAGAACACTTTTGATGTTTTCTCTCCCACCTTTAGTTCCTGACAAATGAAACGTCCAACAAATACTCTTCCTTATCCATCACTGGTTCACATATTGGAGCTAAACCGATTAGGAGATGAAGGAAAACGTCCAAAGAGAGCCAGCAATAAAACCGATGTCTTGTAACAAAACCAATATATTCAAAACAAGTGGTAAAATGTGGGGGAAAAAAAAACCACAAACATCTCAAGGCTAACCGATGTAATGAGAAACTCAAGGTCTCCAGGAAAACAAAAGAAGCTCCAAAGCTTTGCTCAGTCCTGTTCTTTGAAATGCAAACAGCTCTCAGGCCTGGCCTTTGAAATGCAAGCCTAAGGTGGCACCACCAGGAGAGATGCGCAGTGAGCTGGGTCAGGAGGCACAGACACCCCTGCCTGCCTCGACTGGATTTTTGCTCAGCAGATTCTTCAAAGCAACAGATTGGTATTATTTCTGTGGTATGCAGTGATGTATTTACTGCTGCAAAGCTCCAGTTGCTCTGTAAGCCCCAGTAATACAATTAAGTGGAAAATGAGTCATTTAAACCCATAATGACTACCATAGCATGACTCTGCTGACAACAAACCACAATGATAGTGTTGCAAGGAGGATCATACATGTTCATCAGAGCTGCAGCCCCTGAGTCACTGGAGAGAGCCCAGCACAGGGCAACAGAGCAGCCAGCTTGGGGGGGGGAAGGAGACTGGGATGGGAGGGAAGGGGGCAGGGGTGAGGAGCTCCTGTCCTCCATGGGGCACAGGAGTGCCAGCCACTGTCTCCTCATCACCACACTCCACCCTGCCACCACTGATGCCCCTCACTGCTTGGCTTTGTGAAAACCGCATTTGTGGTTCCCGGGTGAGCAGAGCTGGGCACACAGATCTCAGCTGAAGAGGCAGAGACAGCCCACCCAAAGCAGACTACAGTCCTGTCAGACCAGCAGCCCAGGGGCTCACACCACAGAGGCCCTGGGAGCAGGGCTGCCATCCATTCCAAGGGCACTGAATCCTAGTCAGATACCAGCCAGGCTGTGCCCACGGGGCACCAGTTTCCAGGTGCTTACTTGTGGCTTCTCTGGGGGACAGGCAGGTGTGGCACCTGGCTTTCTTCTGGGAAGGGAGAAAGTGGCTTTACCAGGCCCACTTGGTCTCAGCCTGGCCAAAAAGCACCTGGGGCCATACTTGGTTGCCTGCTCCTCAGGCTTTGCTCTAGGATGTGTCCCCTCAAGGCAGGCAATCCCCTGTGAGAGGCAGATCTTTTAATGCTAGCCCTCTGCTGACATGGTGAAGATGACTGCTGCAGAAAACGAAAGCCCAGGGCCAAGTGTTCTGCTGGTATGAAGCAGGCATTCCTGGTGATTCTAAATAAAGCCATCTTAATGTGTGTCCTTAGAAAATGTGGCATTTTTAAATGAAACCATTCTCTTGCATAGTCCTTGGCTAACCCTCTCAAAAGCCAGGTAATGGAGAAAGCAGCCTAACGTCCTCCTCAGTAAAGCTGAGGCTTTGAGGAGCTCAGATTACCTCAGTGTCCTGGAGCCCTGGAGAGCCCAAAGGCCTCTCCTGCCGTGGTGTGAATGGGAGAGGAAAAGGCAGGAAAAACCTGTTCCCCTCACACACACACCACCGGCCCGGCCCTGCAGGCTTGAAGGGAGCTGGGGGAGCAAAGGGTCCTTCCCGCATGAGGGCTGCCTGTGCAGATGCCTGCGCTGGGATCGGGCTGGGGATTGGCTGTGGTTTTGCACCTAGGACATAGTAACTCGACCCTTTGTCTAGGAAAGGGATCAATACTGGGGTGCTTCCCGCCTTGGGGTCCCTGCCTTGGAGTTCTCCCCCGCCTGGATAGTTCCTGCAGAGAGAATCCCCTGGCGCTGCGAAGGACAAGCTCCTGAGGGACCAGCCTGTCCCTGCTTGGGACTGCTCCCCACCACAAGCACTCTTTTGTGCGAGCTGAATAGGCCTAACCAGCCTCGGATGTCTTTTGAAAGAGAGGGAGCTGACAAGCACCTGGATGGCCCTTTCTCGCCTCAGCTTTTCTGCCCAGCCTGGTCAATAGTGGGGAAAAGCTGTGCTCATACCTTAGCCTTTCCCACTTCCTGACTTCTAAAATAGCCAAGTTTATCTACAGTACCCTTTGTAAGATGTTCTCAATCAAACTGAGTCTGCTGATTAAACTAATTTCTGTAGATAGTTTTGGGGGCAGGGTTTCAGGAAAATAAATTAATTCTATTTTTATATATGTTCCTGACTTGGCCACATTCATTCCCTGCCTCCACAACACTCATATCTTAGTGCTTGCTGTAGACAAGCATCTTTTATTGCCTTAACATAAGCAATGTGCTTTGCTGCTAGACTGCAGCACCGTTCAGTTTAAACCTAACTCTCTGAAATACAATTGCCTTTAGCTAGCTGAATGCTCTTGCTGTGGACCTCTTCTAGTCCCTCTCATCCAAAGGGATAAAGCGAGGCCACTCCTTATTCAGCCTGATCAGCTTTCTGTCCTTTCTGCAGAGGAACAGGAGAGCTCCTCACGGATCAGCCTCTCAAAGATAATTTACAGCTACGTTCACCTTGCAAGAGCGAGCAAATCCATCCTGTCAGCCCACTCCTCTTTCCAGGCTGTCTTTAACTACCCTCTTGTGGTATCTCTGAAGAACAGCAGCCTTTCCTAACAGGATGAAATAAATCCAGCTCTACTTGGCTGTTCTAACATTAACAGAGACAAAACTCCCCTTTTGGAGGGCAAGTTGCTGGTGGTTACTTCAGAGCTTGGCAGCTCTTAGTTTTTTGGGTTTTTCTTTAATCAAATGAGCTTCAAATGCACCATGTTTGCCCCAGATACACTCAGGCCCTTCAAAAAGAGATCAAGGCCCAGAAAGTTTATATCTGCATTTTCAGTCATCTTTAGTTAAGGAAAAAATCTAGGTCCCAAGCTTTTGGCACTGATGCAATCTCCACTGCATCCAAAAAGCCAACAAACCACCACTGATTCAACAGAAACTAGTTAAGGGCTGTAAAGATGCAAGTGCAAAGCAGAAGATGCATTTCATCAACATACAGTAACATTGCCTATTTGATAGGTAAGGTTTCTAATCAATTAATGTCCTTGCTTAATTACCTTCTTGTCTTGAAACACGGATGATTGTACTGGGGGTTGATGGCTAAGTGCAAGAATTTCAATAGAGAAACAGATCCCAAAGCCAGAAAAATAAACCCTGCACTCTTGACTTTGAATACTGAGCAACAAACCACACCAGGTGGTAAAACACAACATCTGCTCCCAATAACCAGAATGGTTACAAACCTTTTCCACCTGGCTCAATACTTCATCCACTTAAATTATTCGTAAGTAAATAAACCTGTTTGTTCGTGGAGAGGGTCTTAGCAAAGTTGTTAACATGCTCTGTGGTTAAAAGAGTTTGCTAAAGGCAGAATAGCAAGCCAGGCATTCCTTTTACCACCACTGACTCTGCAATTTGCCCAGTTCAGGGTTTTGTTTCCCCTGTTGTTGTGGTGACTAAGGCACTAACCCAGTTGCCCTGGGTGACTCAGGCAGTGGGTGGCTGGTGCTACCCTAGTAACTCAGTTTGGTGTTTTCAGCTGCACTCTTCCCATGCATAGAATGGAGATAGCAACACAGTGAAGCCTTTATTACCAGACCAGCAGAGAAAACATCGAATGCAATGATCATAATCTACAGACAAGGTCTCATCAGAAAGCAGCAAAAAGGATGTGAGAGACTGCAAGGTACCATCATTTCATACTCCTCCTCTTGCTGTACAGAGCTTCATCCCTGTGCCTGACACTGTGTTTTGATGTGTATAAATGCATGTGCTTCTAGATGCAGACAAACACAAATGAGGAGGGGCAGACTCTCTACAATCAGGAAATAATCTTTGTGATAAAATGATAATATGTTATTGCAAGATACTCGCACAGAAAAAGACCACACACTCCCCCTACTCTGACCACACATCTGACGAAAAGAAACCATGCTGGACACTGCCCAACTCCATGGTAAGAACTGGAAACCTTGCCAGCTGGGAACTTCCACCTTCTCCATGGCCACAAACAGTCTAAGCTCCTCCAAATAGAGACAAAGCACAGCGAGAACACAGTCAATAGACTCACATAATCAACCAGGTTGGCAGAGACCTCAAGATCATCCAGTCCAACCTAACACCCAGCCCTGTCCAACTAACTACACCATGGCACTAAATGCCTCATCCAGTCTTTGCTTGAACACCTCCAGGGATGGTGACTCCAGCACCTCTCTGGGCATCCCATTCCAATAGCAAATCACTCTGTCTGCCCTCACTTGCAGTTCTGTTTCATCTTGGCTAGCAAAGATGTGTAGTCTTTAATAACGGCTAAGTCACTTGGACCTTCGATTGCCACTCAGGTATTCAGTAGCACCAAAAGGGTTTTGCATTATAGCAACACTGAGAAATGTTCACTTGCCCCAGCCAAGGCACCAAGCACAGAATAAGGGACAGAGCTCGTCCCAAAGAGCTTCATGTAAAGAATAACTAGCACTGATATTTTACAGTGCAAAGGAAAATGGGATGAGAGTATGAGAGGGAGGAGGGAGACCCACCTTTTATCTGCATGTACTTCTCTGAACCAGCTAAGTTAGAGGTTAGTCCCCCACCTGGAGTTAAGAAAGAATTACCTTCAAATGACCATTCAGGTTAGGATCCTGCTCCAAATCGCCTTCTGAAGCTACAGAAGAGTACTCCTCCAAAGGTGGCAGGTGGAGTCCAAAGAAGCAAGTTGTCTTATCCAAGTGAGACTTAATCGAGTCACCGTGGGAGCAAAAAAACCCTGTTTAATTTGAGTCTTTGGTCACTGTCTGAACCACCCTCTCCTTCTCCTGTCTCACCAGAAATAAAAGCAGTTAGCCAAGGGGCTCCTCTTTAAGTGGAACACAACCAATAGTCTGTTACCTTGTTCCAGGGCCCCAGGTGGCTTTTAGCACGTCACCCACACCTGTGAAGCAGCAGTTAAATCACCAAGAGTCATGCTAATTACTTAACAAGGCACAGCCACAGCAAATTAAATGACTCTCAATAAAATCCTCCCCAACCTCCATTTGCCTATCTTGCAGTCCATCAAGGACTACAAATTCTGAGCTCACACAGGCAAAGGTAAAAAGGAACAAAAATAGACAAGTGTCTATGTCTCTTGGGAAAAAAAAAAACAAACAACTATCTGCAGTGTTTATTGCTGCCTACAATCAATTTAGTTATCACAAGACATGAAAGAACATGACTGCAAAAAGGCAAAGTAGTGCCACTGAGGTATGACTGGCAGAAAACCAGGTTAGAGCTGGGTATTTAGTAAGGAAAACCAAAGAATATTGAAAATTGTAAAAGGGGAAAAGCACAGCATAAAGTGAACACTGCACCCAGGTACAAATGTTAGCACTGCTTCCAAAGAACCACTCCCTCCTTACGGCTTCAGCTGTTATCTCTGCTGGTGACAGGAAGCTGCTAAGTGGAAAACCAACTGGAGTGTGGGAAGGTGGGAGCTGCAAAGCATAAAGCAAAGGTCCCAGGTGTTGCAAGCATAGTAGGTCAGAGTTTTCTAGCATCCAAATCTCTCACACCATACCAAATAATACCCTTAGGATTTTTTTCACTGCTATAGGTGATATTTGGCATGGTCTTACACAAACTTCATTACTTAAATACTACTGATTCAAAGTAGAGCATTTAAAACAAAAGTCTTGCATGGGAAACCCTGCTATAAAGATTGTCTACACCTGCAAGCTGATGTTACTGTATCAAAGTTTTGAAAAGCAATGAATGACACCTAGAGAAGTTTAAAAGCATTCAACATCTTGTTTCATCTCTTACTACACCTTCCAGGCACATTCCCCTAAGCATCATCACTCTTAAGATATCCAGACCTTCAAAGGCCACTTAAATTGTATTGGATTCAAAGGGAGTGAAATGCCTCGGTGCTTTCTGGGACTGGGAGTGAGGGTTCATTAGCTTGATTGGAAATTAAGGACCATCAGCAGGAGTGTGCTCAGCACCTGGGAGGACAAGGATCATAGTCCGTGCAATCAGATACCAAATTTCTTCCCCCTGAAGACACTGACAAAGCTGTTAGGGCTCCTATTAGAGTGCTCTGAGATGAGCCTGGAAGATGATGGTCTCATCAGACCCTCTCTCATGAGGCCCCTTCAACACTGTATCTGTGCAAGCTTGCTCCAGTAGTCTTGATCCTTCTAAGGCCATCTGTAACTGGTTCCCTTCAGAAATTTGAACAGTTTCTTAATCACACAGTATCACAGTATCATCAGGGTTGGCAGAGACCTCAATGATGTGCATCCAGCAGACAGAGATGCAGGTTCCTCATGGAATACAAAAGAGACACCCCCCCGGCCCTGTTTTTGCACATTAGCTCCTAGTGCCCATTCTGCACAGTTTACACAAGGTTGGATTTTAAAACAGACACAGGGCTACTTTCAGCTACAGATGAAATTCAGGTAAATTTCAATTCCATCAGATTTATGTGGAGGAAAGAGTAAAGTATGGACAGAAATTCTGTCCATAGAGTAAAGTATGGACAGGGCTGAAGAGAGGAACAAACAGAAACTCGAATATGTGGCTGCATACATTTAAGTGCTTACCAACCCAACTGGCAATTACTGAGGGAAGAGAAAGATGTCCTGACTCTTCCCCAAAACAGCAAATTTCAGCATCACACATCACCTCTGCCAAAGTAACTTGGATCAAGGTTGTTAAATGCTTGCAACAAGCTTGTAAAAGTAATCAAACCCTTTTCAAAACCTTGACAGTTGTACCAGGAAGAACTAAACAATTTGCAAGACAATGACCATATTCCTGCACAAATCGTTCACAGCTGTACCTTTAGCTGATGAGAACCAGTACAATGCTACTGGCTGGTGTGACCTGCTCTAGGTGAGCAGAGGGGGGTTGGACTCGATGACTTTCAAGGTCTCATCACAGGCTCACAGGATGTTAGGGGTTGGAAGGGACCAAGGAGATCACAGAGTCCAACCCCCCTGCCAGAGCAGGACAATACTATCTAACACAGATCACAGAGGAACACATCCAGTCAGGCTTTGAAAGTCTCATCCAACCCCTAACAGTCTGTGAAACTCTCAAAAGGGCCTGCATACAGCCACATACTGAAGTAGACTACCTTGAAACACTGCTTCGTGAACTAGAACTGAGGCAAGCAGAGTGTTAGGAGATTTTAAGGCACCTGGACAAGCCAAGGACTTGTTCTCCTTTTTGTTCCTTTTTTTTTTTTTCCCCTGGTTACTACAAGACTGCTTATAAAAGTTTGCCATTTCGTTGCCATTTTTTAACAGCTATTTCACAGGACCACAAGCTCACAGGATGTTAGGAGTTGGAAGGAACCCAAGGAGATCATCGAATCCACCCCCCCTGCCAGAGCAGGACAATACTATCTACCACAGATCACAGAGGAACACATTTCTTCTGAACAAAGCCCCAGTCGTTGGGAAACAAAAAAAAAAGTCTTTCTTCCCCATAGCAGCGCTGGGGTACTCCCCACAAAGAAGCACCTAGCAGTTTAGTTCACATTTTTTAATAACATGGCACAATTTACATTACACAAGTCTTCGCTGATGAGGAAACATGCTGAAGATTGAGAGCCGCTTCACTTTTTCTTTTCACATAGGATCTAGAAAGGACTTTATTACATACAGGATAAACAGCAAAAAGGTTTTGTATATAACAATCTCTTTACAATACTGAAAGCTACCACTACGGTTCCAGTGTACATAGTTCTTCAGGGCTGGGGTGGTGGTTTGTTTTTGTTTTTTTTTTTTTTTTTGTTTGTAAATTTCCCTTTGTTCTTAAAAAAAAAAAAAAAAGAAAGAAAAGAAAGAAAAAAATAAAAAAGAAAGAAAAAAAACCAAACCAAAAACCACTGCACAACATCTGGAGTTCACAAAATCTGAAGCTCACAACTAAACCTTCAGTTGACTACTAAAATAGATCTCTGATCATTAGAAACAACTGTCTGTAGGTATCTTTTTTTTTCTTCTTTTATCTTTTTTTCTTTTTTTCTTTTTTTTTTTCCTTTTTTCTTTTCTTTTTTCTTTTTTTTCTTTTCTTTTCTTTTTTTTTCATTTTTTTTTTGTTGTTTTTTTTTGTTTTTTTTGTTGTTTTTTTTTTTTTTTTTTTCCAAAACAGGATAACAACTTCAGATAACACTTTCATACACTAGAAGACCAATGGAACTAATTTTATTTCATACATATATTTTACAGTCCAGTAGACAAGGTATTGAATTCTCTCTGATAAAGTCATATTCTCTCCAAATATTTAGACAAGAAACTCTAGGTATTATATAAAAAAGTGTGGTATGAAAAAGACAAGATTCCAGAAGATTGATGCATATACATTTTTTTAAAGGACCATGTTCTTGTTATTTCATGTCTTCTGTGATAAGGGCTTCTTATTTCATGTCTTCTACGATAAGGGAACAACAAGGCTGAAGACTGATGCTTTTTGGTTTTTTTTAAAGGACCACGTTCTTCATCTTATTTCATTGTCTTCTACGATTAGGGAACAACAAGGCTGACCTGTTAGCTATTCATAGACTTTATTACCAACTGAAATACAATAAATTGCATTATGAAATCTGCACCGGAGTTCATGCGTTAAAAACTACTGATCCACAGTGAAAACATATCCATCGTTTAGAAAAGTAGTAGCTTTCTTGTAGGATTTGTTTCAATGCAGCTAAAAATCACTTAACACACCAAAAAAAAAAAAAAAAGAGCAAAAAAAAAAGGGGGAAAAGAGAAAAAAAAAGAGGAAAAAGAGAGAAAATAAAAGGGCAAGGGGGGGAAGAGAAAAAAAGAAAGTGTGTGCGCAGATAAAAATGACACACTGGCAATAAACCCAGACATGAATGGCTATAAGCAGATGTTCTTTCAAGAATAGATTTGACACGTTAAGTAATGAGCTCTGGAAAATATCCAGCATTTGATTATTACTCTGTTTTTACCCCAGATTAATGTGACTGAGAACCAATCTGTCACGACTCCGAGTACCAGCAAGCGCGGATCGCTAACCCTGACGCGGCCTAAAGGGATACATGAGCTACAGTAACATCAGCGCCTGGATGCGGGGGTTCAGACGGGAAGCTACGTTTCTAATGGGCTGCTGCTTCATCAAAACAAGCGAGAGAAGTAGAGCTGCTATTATAGATGAGCTCGTTCAGGGAAAATATGACTTTAGTTATGTTGGGTGTTGAAAAAAAGGCTCCTTTGAGTTACAAAGGCTTTTGTGAAAAGCCTTAGAATTCATTGCATAGTTGAAGGGGTTTAGCTGTCTATAACAATATATGTAACACAGCATAAGCAGACTGTGTTGATCAATATTAAGTTTGCAAATAGCACAGTTTAAGAAGTATTAATGTATTATGTTACTTAATTTTATCTATTTACATTTGTACAAAGTAAAGCTTTCATCTTACCCTTTTTGCATATATGAACCATTAACCCATGAAGCAACCTTTTTACATAAATATCTACAATTGTCTTCACTTCAAGGTCTGAAAGAGCTTTTTTGTATGGTTGACGGTGGTGGTGGTGGTTTGTTTCTGGTCAAAGCGTTCAGGTTGACGTCTTGTTCTTCAGTTCAAAGTTTGACTTTTTTTTTTTTAAGCTAGAAATAAAATAAGAGTAGGAGACACGAGGAACGTATGGACTTGGCTAAAAGATCTGGAAAATTTCAACATATAATATACAAAAAAAACCCATTTCAAAATCTTTGCACTCAGGTCTGTACATATGGTACAGTGGGTCACATCCCCAGTCTGTATCAATGACTAGTAAGAAGGTCCTTAGGTCATGTTCATTTACAATGCTCTGTCCCTCTCGCTCTGCTTTTTGTTTAGTCTCGCTCTGCTTATCGAGCTTCGATGTCCTTGAGGGTGTGAGAAGGAGGCCGCTCTCTCATCTCTGTTGACAGAGGAGTAGTCCTTCTGGGAGACCCAGGCCGAGGTCCCAGGGTAGAAATAAGAGGTGGAGGGGCACTGAGAGCTGCTGTGGGGGGTGTTTTATTGAGGATGCCATTTTGGTGTCCCGTCGGGGGACTGACTCTGGGGTAGTGCATGCTAGGAAGTCCTGGCGTGATGAGGCTTGGGTGAGGCAGGTGCCCATCCAAGGCGGCAGGGTGAACTGAGTGCAGGCGTGCGTGTTCGTAGTCCTCTCTGAGCATGTGCAACCGCTCCCTCTCATCCAGGTGGTTGCCCCTCTCATGCTCACGGCGAGGATCAACAGAGAGAGGGTGGTGGTGATGGTGGTGGTGATTGTAGTCGTGGGGTTCTCGATCCCTGAATGACCTGTCTGCTTCATATAATCTTGGCGTAGAAAGACGATGAAGGGGGTCATTTCTTAGCAAAAAGTCTCTGCCCAGGGGGTCTCTCCGATGAATATCTAGCTCTCTGTATGGATCTCTTAAGGGATCTCTCATTGGATCCCAGTGGAAGGAAGGATAGGGGAAACGTTCTCCACCAGGAATCGGGCTAATTCCCATAAAAGGGGTCATCATGCGAGTCCTGTCCAGGCCACTGATGCTGTTCATGTGATGTATACCAGTCACACCTACAGTCATGGGCATAGACACTAAAGGACTTGGATGGACGTTAGATGTAGATATAGGCGGTGGCTGATCAGATGACCTATGAGTCTGAGGTCCCTCAGGCTGCACGTCATGGTCTTCCTTTCGCTCCTCCTTCACTTTGACTTCGTTGCTTTTCTTCGGATTATCGTACGCCGGCTCGGTCTTCCTCTCGGCCTCACGGTTTGAAGTACTGTTAGGCCTGGTGCTCTCCACAACAGGGAGCCTAGCATAGGGTGAAGGAACCCTGGGCATCTGCTTAGATTCTTCCACCACTCGGCTTTCATGGCTCAGGCCTTCCTTCTCCGAAATATAGTTGTCCTTCACCTTGTGCTCTTCAACGTTGATTTCCTTCCGCGATTCGGAGTGATCCCTCTCTCGTTCTTTGGGTTTCTCTTTTTCTCGACCCTCGGGATTCAGATGGCTCCTGATCTGCTCATTTGAGCTGCGATTATGTCCGAGGGAGTTTACTGGATGGATAGGTGCTGGCGAAGGATGGCTGGAGTGTCTTTTCTCAATGCTCTCCCTAAAAGAACAAAGGGTAAAAATCGAGGCATGAGAAACTGCGAACAAAACAAAGCATCCAGGATGCCTGCCTTTATGCTCTTTGCTTTGCAGAAAGCTACTAACATGCACCATTAAATGCACACCTAAAACACCAGCAGAACATCCCACATCTGAAACTAGGCCTACTCTCTTATCTTGGCCTACAAGAAGAAAAACCCCAAAGCTGCTTTGTGAATGACGTGGTTGAGATTTCATACGCTGAAGTCCACAGAGGGTTCCCAAAGGACTCTAGCCCTAGTACATGCATTTCTAAGGCAATGGCCTTAATTGTTTGCAAAGAAGAGAGAGAAAAATAAAAACATACTAATTTTATCCAAAAAACAAAGTGAGGCAATTAAATCCAAATGGTAGCATGTTTGGTAACATTTTACCTACTCTTTCCATTAAGAACACATTTGGGAAAACAGATGGCATTTTGTTCAGCTGCACTTCATACACATTTCTAGACCTATGTACACTACTAATGACTTATCTCACCCCTATTCTCTACAATCTTCTGGCTTTTCAGTTTACTTCTAAAACTGAAAACAGAGCCTGACACTGACAATCCACCTCTCTGAACAGGTAGGCACCTCTCTATGTGTTCACTGACCTCACTGTGTTTTCACAGAGGTGGCCATCATGGCTAGATCATGTGCTGACTTCCTCAGCAGAGATCAGTCTACCCTAGATGCCCATTAGAATCATAGAATCAGTCAGGATTGGAAGGGACCACAAGGATCAGACAGTTCCAACCCCCCTGCCCTAGGCAGGGACATCCTACCCTAGATCAGGCTGGCCAGAGCCTCATCCAGCCTGGCCTTAAACACCTCCAGGGATGGGGCCTCAACCACCTCCCTGGGCAACCCATTCCAGGCTCTCACCACTCTCGTGGTGAAGAACTTCCTCCTCATGTCTTTACTCATGGTATCTTTGCAAAGATCTCCTCTCAATTGCTCTTAGGATTACCAACCCCTTCCCATTTCTAGGGCAGAGCAAGCAGAGTAAGGATGGGGCCAATGCTTCTCTCTGGCCATACTATGGGATCTTTCAAACTTATTTATGTTGCACAGAGGATTAGAGAGTTATCACCTTGCAGTGGACAAAAACCTAAATATATAAATGGATTCCATACCAATTATTTTCTTGAAGCAGTGCTGACCAGGAGTTGTTATGGGGAAAACTGAGTAAAAAACCTTTCAAGTTCAAATGAATCAATTTCATACAGCAAATCTGATTCCTCAGTTCCGCTGATTTTAACTGCTCACTCACTCCATCTGATCTCTGAGATGGGAGTCTCTCCATAAAGACAGCTCCAGATATCCAGTGCTGGATAAGTGCTGTTTGACAGCACTGAAATTCTGCTCCTTACCTCTACAATTTCTGCTACCTACTTTTTTGGCTGAGCTAAACTGCATTAATATATCTACCTTTAGATACTTTTGCATGGTGAAACTGCAGAAAAAGTATCTTTCAAAAGACAACTGCCATTATAATCATCTCACCAGATATATCTTTTGCTGTATCTAGACTGAGCTGGTGAAAGTATCATTTTATGGGACATATCTCAGAGACTTCCAAGAGTGCAGAATTTAACTGCTAGAAAACATCTGTAATATGGTGCATTCGACTCGAGAACTGCCTGTTCTGCACTGACTAACAACTGACTCCTTGGTATCAGGTTCTGCCCTGATTGACTGTGCCCTGAACAGTCTGAAAACTGTCTCTTGGCTCTCATTTCTGTCCTCTTGTTTTTCACTAAAGTTGAGGCATTTAACAGCTTCCAGATTTGGACACAGTGAGAACAGGGCAATGCACTCCAGTGAAAGCTCCTCAGCAGAAGACTCAATTCTTTCATTTTCCTGGGAAAGTGCTGGCTTGTGGACAATTCTTTTTATTTAGTTTGGCCAGAGAACTAGTTCAGAGGCACCCTCGATTGTTTCAGAGCTCATTGAGTCCTTGGGCTGATACTTAATCAATTTTCTAAGTAGCTGATGTGCTTTCTGCATTACAGTTAGAGAAGATAACAAGCATTTTCTGTAACTAAAGAGAAATGTATGTGCAAGTCAAGTAACATATTCCTTTGCCAATTGCATCCTACTCAACTGCCCCGGTGGCATTATCTCAAGAGGCTATTGATTATACAGCTCACTTAGGTGAACTCCATGTGGTTCAGTGGTCAGAGAAGGAACAACTTCTTATTATCGGATTTGCTGAGGGCTGCTTAGGTGACTAATTTGGGAACAGCTCTAAGCTTGTCTCCACAAAGAAAAAAATACAAATCATGTTCTCAAATCAACTTACTACTAAGTAAGGTATGTTTTGAGGCTGTATGCTACACTGAAAGATACTGAGTATCTCACACCATGTACTCTACCTTACTTGGCAGAGTAATGCTCTAGGATTACACACCCACTTACATGTCATTATGAGAATGGAATGGCTCAGTGATATCTTTTTAACAAAATACCACAGAGGAACAAACCCTACTTTTCACAGTAGCTATTTTTACTGGGTTTTTAACCCTAATGCTGGTCTGGAATAAGAGAATCCTGAAAATAAAGAAAACTATCCTCCTGGAGAAAGCAGGAATTGTATCAGAGTAACTCCTCAGCTAGCTCTGCACCCAGGAAAGGTTTATGGATTGTAGATTCCTGTTTTCTAAGCTATCTTGAGGGATTTCCTTATCTCAGTCTAGCTAGAAGGGGGCTGTGGAACACTGGCCATATAGCTATATCCAAGAAGAGCAACCAGTGATTCACTGTACCCCATTCTAACACCAATCTGAGACAGGGAAGAGCCAAGCTATGAAGCATCTAAGGTACCTTTCCACTGCTAACAGAGGAAATCTAGATGAATGCTTTTGGCAAGGTGGCTGACAAAGCTAGACCCTTGATGACAAAATGATTTTGAGATTAAATCATACCTCCATGTGTGATTCCCAGTTAGTCCTGTTTGGGCAAATTAGCTTAAAGTAGGTAACAGAGACTGGGACCTCAACTAGAAAGCAGGGCTCCATCCTCACCCTGCTGGGTGCCACTGAAGATAAAGAATAGGAATGAGAGGCTCACAAACTACTTCAGGCATTATCTATATAGGGAGCACACCTTCAGGAAGGGATTCTCAGCATCTTCTCATACAGGCAACAGTGTGAGCATGCTGCAAAGTAGAACTCTTCAAAAGCACACAGATGGATGCACGGCAACGCTAGATCAGTGAAAACATCATTGTGCTAAACTGGAAGCCATAATTGTGCAGAAGAATGAGGGATGAATGATGCTTACTTTTTAAGCTCTCAAATTATTGAAAATAAATATGTTCTGAGCTATGATATGGAGTTCAGGCAATGCCAAAGCAGCTTGCAAGGAAATGTATTTTGGAAAGGGATTTTCTTCAGCAGGATACATTTCATAAGAAAACAACAAAACAGCAACTGAAATAATCACAGAACTCTAAAGACTCCTCATACCATTAGTAACTAAAATGCTTTGCCATTCAAGCCAGTAAAGTTACTCACATGCTTAAGCATTTTGCAGGACAGAATCCCCAATTTGTATCAGCAATTTATTTTGAAGCATTAACACCAGACATGAAAATAATGAAGCTATGCTACCAAACAGAAATATTCCAAATGGAAAATGTAGGTGAAAAGATCTGTAGCTTGACTTGCTCTTCACATTTTACACCACCACAGAAAAGCTCTTACATGTATTTACTTTTTTTTTTCTTTAGAATATCTAATGTGTTAGCATAACTTCTTTTAGAAAAGGCTACTAATGCCTGTGTTTGGGTTAGTGACAGAGAAGTCAGAAAAGCACATCTCCTAAATATTCCTTTATGCTAAAAAATTAGACCAATAGCCATTAGGTAGTAAAATAATGTGCAAACTTAACAGGAAAGCCATTAAGCCACCACTGAAAAAACAGCTGAAATCAGCCTCTGCATTTTTCAAGGAAGGCATGACACTTGCTGAATGGCAAATTCTGCTGATTTGGTACTTAAATGTCAAGAGGAATTGTTATTGAGTTAACTGTATAAAGGGAACAGTCCTGACAAAAAAATATATGACCAGGTTTTATTTTCCATTAACCCTTCCCAGCCTGGACATGTTAGTGTGCAAGTCCATGTACACCTGTGCCTGAAGGTGTGTAACTGCAGTGCATGTGTGTGTGGCTTTTTTTGGGGGGGAGGGTGGGGAATTAAGGTTTATTTAATGAACTTACCACTTACTGTGGTACTGGAACATGACACACCTGATACACTTCAGAGTGATGTAATTTTACAATGGTTTCAGTGGTCCCTCTGGTCAGGCCATTTCTGAAGAGGGAGGCTGTGTTATTTGGTTTGTAGATAGAGCCTGATTTATGAGGTCATTTAGGTAATGGAAGGTGCAGATATGTGTCTGATGGACTTGATAATCCTTTTTTCCATCCTGTCAGGCACCTATCTACACATTAAGTCTGCAAAAGACCTGTGACAATGTGACCCACAATGTGTGGGTCTGATTCTGTTCTCACTTGACACTGCCTGACCTCTGGCTCCAGCAAACCTCCTTCTGATGAAGCGCAGAGCAAGTGAGAAGAGAAACAGATGCAGGAGGGAACACCTGAGTTAGAAACCTACATCCTACACAGTGCCTCCTGTGGCAGGACAGTCACGGCGGCAGCTCCCCAGGCACCCCTCTGCTGAAGCTCTGGTTTAACAATGTGCCAGGCTGGGAAGGGTTAAAAGCGGAACAGAGCCCCAAGCTTTGAACTAGACAATTCTTGGAAGTGTTCTTTCGTACCTTTCTTTGTCATCTTTACTAACAGATGAGTCTCGTTTATCTACATCTCTATCTCTGTCATGAGCTGCAGCAGATGAACTGCGCTCCAGCTCTCCTGGCTTCAGCCAGGGCGGAGGGGTCGGGAACGAAGGAGGAGTTCGGTGCAGTCGGTTCCAGGGCTCGTGAGGGTTGCTAAAGCTCTGCATACTGGGGCCATCCTTGTGGCCGAACATTGAGTTGGGTGCTGAAATGGTGAAGTGGAAAACAAAAAGGTTTAAGAAAAAGGTATGCTCTAGTGAAGGTACTTACCAAAAAAACTTTTACAGCACTCAGAGTTAAAATGAATACATATTATTGGGAGCTGGAAAAGGAAAGGAAATTAACAGAGATTCATTAGAGGGTCTCATTCCTAAAAATGGGCAGGCATCTGACAGCTGTTTTAATTGGAAAGGGAAATGCTGTGGATTAAAATTGACAAGGGGATGAAGTAAGATAGAAGTGGCAATGATCTTTATTCCAAATATTTTGGAGACCATTATTTTGGACTATAAATAATGGAACTTGTTGCCTTTGATCCTAAACCAAAGCACAAGAATAAGTGACCAGAATCATGCCAGATTTGAAGCATGGAGAAAGAGAGTGATTTTTATAGGGATGATCGTTTGTGACTGGCCAAATCTAGAGATATGTTGATGATCCTGGACAAATAAATGCAGGTTAGTGATCTTTGCCAGGCACATGTCCTGGATTGACTGGTGAGAAAGGAAAAGGAACAAAAAAATGTTTCCATCCACAGCTAGGGATGCTGCACACATTAACAAGGTTTGAACATGCAACAAAACCAAAGTTCACAAACTCCTCAGACTCAACAGGTTCTATTTTATTTTACCTTTTCATTACTGAATGATGCAATGGTGACATTTAGCTCTATGTTCAACCCAGAATATCAGAAAACCATTTACTGACGACTAAAAAATGCTGTTATTTAGACAAAATTAGGTAGCTTTTCAAATTGCCATCTCTTAGTGGTCTACACAATTCATAAAAGAAAACAAACCCCAGCAAATAGTCACCACCACTCAACGTCCTGAATTGCACAGCAAAGCAGCAGTGATAAGCAAAGAGGTTACTCACTAACTGTCGGGTTGCCGAGTCCCCCGAAGGCATTGCTGCCCACCGCGGTCAGCCCGCTGAAGGAAGCCGGTCGATTGAAAGGCTCTGCAAACCAACAGAAACAGCTGGAGTTGGCTGGCATCTTGGGAATGATGCTAGCAGCAGTTTGGTCTTGAGAAGACTGGGAGGGGATCTCATCAATGTATATAAATGTCTGATGGGTGGGTGTCAAGTGGATGGGGCCAATCTGGTTTTGGTGTTCAGCAGTAAGAAGACAAGCAGCAACAGCTACAGACTGGAACATAGAAGGTTTCATAGAATCACAGAATCAACCAGGCTGGAAGAGACCTCCAAGATCGTCCAGTCCAACCTATCACCCAGCCCTAGCCAATCAACCAGACCATGGCACTAAGTGCCTCATCCAGTCTTTTGAACATCTCCAAGGATGGCAACTCCACCACCTCCCTGGTGGAGTTTTCACCTCAACAGGAGAAACTTCTTTACAGTGAGGGTGACAGAGCACTTGAACAGGCTGCCCAGAGAGGTTGTGGAGTCTCCTCTGGAGACTTTCAAAACCCACCTGGATGCATTCCTGTGCAGCCTGCCCTGGGTGATCCTGCTTTGGCAGGTGGATTGGATTGAATGATCTCTGGAGGTCCCTTCCAACCTCTAACATTCTGTGACGTTGTGAATGATGGTGAAGCATTAAGGTGATAGCCAACTGCACTAAGCCTGCCTGAGAGCTCAGGCTGTGCCCATCAGGACTTAAACACCATCCTTCCACAACACAGCAGTGATTGATTTTGAGGGGGTGAGACATAAACCCTCAACTTGTTTTCAGTGACAGTATGCATGGCGCTGTCCTACTAGAAAAACTTCCTCTTCAGAGGAAAACAAGATGTCAAAATGTACATGGTCCTGAGGCTTCCACTTCAGCATAAGCAGCTACTTCATTTAAAACCTGCAAACATCTCCATTTCTATTTCCTTTTATTTTCTGCCAGTCCAGTTCCATGGTTTTTATCAGGAAATGTCCCTGGCTAGCAAAATTGTTATCAACTCAGGCAACTCTGCTCCTAAAGGCTTCAGGCCATGTCTCCTAAAGCTTAGCCAGGATATAAATAAAATGTGCTGTTATACTGACATGTCATACTGACCTGAGCACTGTGTAAGCCTCTGGATAGGTGTTGCTAATGCTATATGACAACTACTGTGGGCTGAAAAACACTGGACTAAGTTTCTGTAGTTGTTAATGCATACAGGGTATAAGTTAAGTCATGTGAAGGGAATTCTCTTCTCTATTTTGGAGAAGTCTAAACAATTTTGATGAAACTACCCCGATAAATACCAGCACAGAGCAAACGAAGCACAGACCTAGTATGTTCTACAGGCAACTAAGTGTCTACACTGTCAGTCTCCTGCATCACTTTCGTGACCCTCCCAAATTATCCTATGCGCAAAACAAAACACCAGTTGGGAGCTTTGATCTCAGATGCTTCTACAGGCAGCAGAACAACCACCTTATTACAACATCAGTATGTCTAGATGGGAAGTAACAATGTTTGGTGACTTGGGTGGCTCCATTTTTTAATGCATATTCACTAACTTTCACTAAGGCACATGTGAGGCCAGATCACAAGATATTAAGGATATCTTTCCCACTCAAATGGGAAAGCAGACATCTAAGTAGGACTCAGGAAAAGAAAAACCTCTGTGAACTGAAGCCTTAAACTTAAGGTGTTTCATTACACTGGTTATATACAAGACTAGAGTGAAACCTAACCCCCTCTGCTCCTCTAACATCCAGCCTGCTTTCAAAACAGGCTGCCAGCAACACTTTCCCGTGCACTCAGAACTGCTACTTGGGCAATAGCTAAAATTACATGGTTGAAATGTGCCATTTGTAGAGGTCAGGTAGGTAGCATACTCAAAGATACTCCAGGAAGAAGACTTTTAGTGGTCTCAACGGTCAGGGTGTGTTGCTTCTGAAGTGTATTCACCATTAGTGGCAGAGAGAACATACCTAAGTGAGCAGCTGGGTTGAGGAAGTTGCTGTGGTGAGGTGGTGGGCCGAAAGGGGTGCCAGCTGGATGACCCCCACCTGCCAAAACAAAGCAAAAGGGGTGAATTCCTAGCAAGGGTTTAGAAAGAGACTCTCTGTGCTCTGGGTTTGAGTCTCAGTTGTTAAATGGCAGCTCACAAGGGCAGAGATTGCTGAACACCAAGTGGGGGCTCTCAGGTTAGGACAGTATGCAAATAGCAGATGCTTTGCTAAACAGAAATTCCCAGTTAGAGTATAAAGGGCAGGGTCAGAATATTTCAGTACAGAAAAAGACAGAAGATCATGTAAAATACAGCTTATTTCCAGCCTCTCACCTCCACGATGCATCCGACATCACCGTGTGAAGAAATACTCCTGTTTCCTACCGCCTGGCTTTTCAGGATGGGCTTTTTTTGAAAGCATATACAACTCTAAAATATTTATCAAAACCCCTGTAGCCCCTGACATGTCTTGCAGAGAGTTCATAAGCCAAAAGCATATGGGAGATATCCTTTTAACATGGCAAGGATTAGCATTTGAACAAGCATACCACAAGGAGGAGATTTCACTTCTCAGTACTCACTGGCTGTGGAGAAGAGAGTCGAGGGCCGGGCCAGGTCATGGGGGTGGTGGATGGCTCCAAAAAGGCTGGGGCCTGGTGGCCTGCTCAGAAATTCAGGTTTCAGGCCAAAGTCCAGCTTGTGCGGATCAGATTGCATCTGTTTCTGAAATGTAAAAATAGGATTTGAAAGAGACTCTCCTGAAAGGCAGCAGTAAAAGGCACTTTCAGAATGATGTGAGTACAGTGATTTATTTGTATTAACTGACATTTTAACAGGAATATTAGTTTTTGGGACCTCAAGCATAGGTGCACAGATGTTTTCCTGGAAGAGTTATCTAAGGCAGAGAGAGAAAATCTCAGGCTCCCAGGACACATTTCCTGCAAATTCCAGCAGTGTTTTCACATATGCTCAAATCCATCCCTCTGGAGCAAAGCATTTCAGCACAGATCTGACTTAAAGAACAAACACAAAAATCTTTGAAGAGGCCTCAGACACTTGCTCAGCTGTTAGAAAAGGTCTGTCTTAAAATAATAACAGCAAAGCTGAAGAGCAATGTTCATTTGGACCTGATCCCAGGTGGGCAGGCATGTTAAAAGCTGGGTGAAAGCATCCAGTGTTAACAGGCACAGCTGCCAGCTGACCCTCTTCCATGGCAGGAATCCCTTGCCAGACAGTCAGTTACAGCAGGAACCAAGTCAGTGGACACCACAACCATGAATTTTAAATATGAAGCTGCAATCAAGAGACATTTGATGCAGCATAGTTTTCAGTGCCTCTCTGACTGCAACAGAGCAAGCTAGGGGCTAAAATAAATCCAATTAACATATTTGAGTCTAACAAAGTGAAGTCCCATTTGGACTGCTTGCACTTCCCATTCAAAGCACTCTGAGTTGCTGTCTTTATAAAGTATGAGAATCAGTAGGCTTTCATTTTTAAGGTGAGGCTGTCAGCCTGGAGAAGCAAAAGCTCCAGCCAGATGTCAGAGCAGCCTTTCAGTACCTGAAGGGGGCCTAGAAGAAAGCTGGGGAGGGACTTCTAACGAGGGCTTGCAGTGATAGAACGAGAGGGAAGGGCTTTGAGCTGAAGAGGATAGATTTAGACTGAACATTAGGAAGAAATTCTTTACAGTAAGGGTGGCAAAACACTGGAACAAGGAAAGGTTGTGGATGCTCCCTCTCTAGAGGTGTTCAAGGCCATGTCGGACGGGGTCTTGAGCAACGTGGTCTAGTGTCCCTTGCCCATGGCAGAACAGAACTTTGAGGTCCCTTCCAACCCAAACCAATGATTCTATCAATTTGCTGAAGTAGCTGAATTGTAAATGATCAGTGGATGAAGGGTGGGCTCTCTGTGCCATGTACTCGTCGTAGCAGTCTCTACTTCAGTAGTTTTATAGAGTGGAAAGGAAAACCAAATTCCCAATTACCTGTGCTGCCAGAACTCCCTAAACACAGATTACTGATTAATTGTGCAGGTCAGCTGAAAGGATTTACAAATGTGTAACACTGAATCAGACTTTCACAGTAATTCTGGAGCATGTCATGCTTTATAAATCAGTGTTTAATACTGTGCCAGCTCTGAGTACAGACTATTACAATGACATAAATATGCATATTAAAAAGTTATGACCAAGTTAATGTGCATGCCTAGTAGTTGCTTTTCAAGTGCTACTAACATGTCTATGTAGCTATGAGAATGGAAAAAAAATAAAAAGGGGTTAAAAAAAGAAGAAAAGGCTTTATCCAGTGGTAAAACACCACTTCTAGTGGTCAGGGAGGTGTTGGGTATAAGGTTTGACTTCACGATTTATAGATTCATAGAATGATTTGGGTTAGAAGGGATCTTAACAATCATAGAACAAGGGGACACAGTCTCAAGTTGTGCCAGGGAAGGTACAGGCTGGCTGTTAGGAAGAAGTTCTTCACAGAGAGAGTGATTGGCATTGGAATGGGCTGCCCAGGGAGGTGGTGGAATTGCTGTCCCTAGAGGTGTTCAAGAAAAGACTGGATGAGGCACTTAGTGCCATGGTCTAGTTGATAGGGATGGGTGCTAGGCAGAACTGGATGAGCTTGGAGGTCTCTTCCAACATGGCTGATTCTATGATCTAGTTTCAATCCTCCTGCCATGGGCTGGGACACCTTCCACCAGACCAGGCTCCTCAAAGCCTCATCCAACCTGGCTCTGTACATCTCCAGGAAGGGGACATCCATGACTTCTTTGGACAACCTGTTCCAGTGTTTCATCACCCTCACTGTAAAGAATCTTAGATCTTAGAGGTCTTTTCTAAATTTAATGAATCTGTGATTCTAGAATGTTTTAAAATAATAGTCTGCAAGGACATTGACATGGAAAAGGTTAAAAAGTTAAGGTCATGTTTGGAGAAAGCAACACTGCAGTGCTTTAATAATTAAAAACACTTTAGAAAATGCAGATGCCTTAGCTGAAGCCTTTGTGCCAGTTTTTCATGCCATCAACTCTTTTTATTCTTCTTTTTAACAATCAAGTTACTAACCTCTGACAGGCATTACTCAGAATGGCAGAAGCTGGGTGAAACTTTAATTGCAGCCATATGAATGGTGCTGCTCTAAATGGTGAACAACAAAATCCTCTGTCTGAAGAGGAACAGGACTACCATGGATGTGTTAACAGATTTTTTTTTTTTGATATGCTGGTTTACCTTGAAACAGTACCAAAGAAAATGGCACAGGTTGGTTTTATCCCCAGATACTGTTCAGCAGAACATCTCTCTTGATAATCTTTATGAACGTATTTGAAGCTCAGCAAATGTGTAACACCTTAACTCAGGGCCCACTAAATCAGTGTAAATGTCTGCCCTAATTTCATGGCATGTTAGATCGGGCCACAAGGCCTCTCCTGAAAGAGACAGGACCAATTATGTATTCTCTCTTGAATCCTGGCCAGCAACACACTGGTCAGTCTAAGAAGGAGTGTAAAACTGCTTTGTGCCCAGAGCCAGTATGCAACCCTGGCTTTGGCTGAGGAATTCCCTGGGTGTGCAGACAGGTTACAGAGGTCTGAACTGTGGCTTGGTGCAGAGGTATGGGCAGGCAAACAGCATCCACAGCTGCATGCAATTTTTCTGGGGGTCAGGAAGGTTGTGTTTTAAAGGTTTCTACGTTGCTTGCTTCTTCAGTGTCTGCTCTTGCCCTCTGCAAGCAATTACTAGCAGGCCAGATAGTTACCAATTCTTCCTGACTTGGCAAGCAGGCTGGTGGCACTGCATGCACACCTGAGAACTCTTGAATGGATATATTCTATTCCCTGCTCTACTGCCAGGCAGCATCTTCAGCTTGTGCAGAAGAAAAAGGCAACAAACTTGGGCTTAAAGGAGAAATCCTTCTGAATGAGCCTTCAGCTAGAGATTTCACCCTTGGTGGTCACAAGAAGAGGGGAAGACTTTGTTCTCCCGTGGGGACTGACAGCTATGGGGACATAACCCAATTATCCTTGCTGATTGTAGACCATACCTAAGTTTTTGACTGAACAGAGACAGTAAAATACCTTTCCCAATAATTCTCAAAATCATCATCATGCACAGCTTCAGTAAGTCAAGGAATATCCTTGCCTATACTTATGGCCTTTATTCCTCTTTTTTTTGAATGTGCAAGGTAGAAAAGTATTAGGTAAAAGAAATGCCCTGCGTGAAAATGGCATTTACTGTGAGTTATAAACACACTAGCACGACCTCTCTCTGAATATCAAATCAAGGAAGATTCAAAGGACATAGATAGCATGGGAATCATAATTTCATTTCAAGAAAATACCTTTTCAATAAAAGAAAAAAAAAAAAGGACCATCTAACTCTCCAGGTCTATAATCTTGTCTTTTTGGTAATTGGAAGATGAATGAAGATCACTAGCAGGGGAAACATAAGGAAGCAGAGAAGAGAGATATGTCTACTGCAGCAAATTAACCTGTCAACCTTGTTTAAAAGGGTTATTTTTAACTCTATTAGTTGCAAGTTTTAGTAGCTGTTCAACATCTTCATATTCTTCTAGCACTACCTTCCACAATACAACCGCATTCACAGACAGCAAAGAGCTGTGGCCTTCTTGTTAACTTTCCTTTCTAACACAAGCTCTTGACTCCTGAAGTGTGAGTATGAACAGAAAAGAACACCAACCCTGCCTGACTTACTGAGAAGCCTCAGGAGCAACACAGAATCCTTCAGTGACAAGAACAATGAAAATATTGTAAAGGGAAAAAAACTGTCTTCACAGAGTCCATCAGCAACAAAAAAGAATAGTTAAAGCAAGAATGGAAATAACCTATTAAATGAATAAAGAATTTACTTTTCTCTGCCATGTTTCAGGCCATGACCCTTACCCTTAAAGTCTTAAAGCTTGCACAACAAAGAACAGATCCCCACCCCTTTACCTTTGGTGCAGTGAGACAGTGTCTGGATAGCATGACTTCATCTGAGAGGCTGTGTCTGCCTCACTAGCTCAGACACCTACAGGTGCCAACCTCCAGCCATGAGAGGGGCTGTGAAAAAAAACTGATGGGAGCCTGAGCAGCCAGAATGGATAAAGCATCTTAGGGATAGGAGAAAGCTTCCTGTGCTCTCTTCCGTCCAAGAACATTCATAAGAGGAATGGGATACATGTGCCTAGCTTCCCCAGACTTAAGTGATATGTTGGTGTCTTGAACCATAAATAAAACTCACAGGCACAACCATTTACCTCCTCCTACCTACAAACTGGTTGTCATCACCTCAGACCTGCTGTCCTTGCTGCAAAGCATCACAGACCTTCCTGAGACTCTACTTTTATGTTTTCAGATGTGCTGTGCCATCACTATGAGATGGAAGGTTATACTCTAATGCTGCAGACAGATGTATGTACATAGACGCACATTAGCTGTGCCACAGAACTGCTAACAGCAAGAGGCAAATTCTTCCTCTCACAGCTTTGCTCTGTGCAAGTCATCTCCAATTCAGGTGTGGCCACAAGACTGACCTTGACTTTCTGTTGGTGATGGTATATCTGCCAGGCGATGTGAACGTGCATAGCACACCACTTCCCAGGTTTCTGGAAAAAAACAAAGAGATGTGACATGAATCAGTAACTTTCAAAACCCTGTGATGCTTTATTCTAGATCTAGCAATTTTTGCCAATCCTCAGCCCACTCTGTTTTCTCTAAGGGATCTCCCATGCCAAGACAACTGAATGCCAAGGGTCTCCCTTTAGTGTCTTCCCTTTCCACCCTCTTGGGAAACCAGACATGAAAAGAATTTGCCCTTTGCTAAGACGTTTATCTGTTAATGCAGGAACAGTCCTCGTGTCTCTCCTCTCCAAATAAACTCATGCTTTGGTTTTATGCTCTCTTGTAGTCTTAAGATGCCACTGACTGAAAATGCAGCTTGTGTTGCTGAAACCAATGGATCTATCTCAGTCAGAAGCTGCTCTGCATAGCTGGCTTACTTCACAACTGTACACTGAGCTCACTTCTGAGTGTGCAGCTATTCTAAGACCAGCCTTTCCACCAAAAAACAAAAATGAAAGCACTCTGAAAGATCACTCTGGTTTCTGGAATGCATCTGACTCCCTGAATATAATTGCTGGTCTGTTCCTCCAAAACTCTGGCTCATAAATGCACTGAAATAATGGACATCGGTCAACTCACGCTGTATGGTAAGGTTCTTGGCATCCTTCCTGTCACCATGCTTAGAAGTCATGGACAGGAGAGAGGAAGGAAAGAACCAGATTGCTGTTCAGATTTTCTTACTGATTTTGTACACCATTTCCAGGACATCTTGTCTAAAAAAGACACACCCAGGATATACCTTCTCTAATTTTGTTATTTAGGGGTCTGTAGTTAACTAGAGGACTACTACTTCCTGTTAATTTAAAAATACCACAGGAATTCAAGCTATCCAAGCTCCTGCTAATTTACATGTTTCACAAGCCATGGCATACGGTTTGCCTTCTGTTTCCAGGTGTCTATCACCCAACAATCAATACACAAAAACCCAGAGCCCAGCTCACAGAGGTACTCTCCTCAACTCAAGCCTTTTTCTTACTCACAGCAGCATTAAAGTACATTCACTTGGTTGGGTCAATCAAAACCTAGACCTTCATGAACACTCTGAAAAAACCCTTTTGGATCAGGGGAAGACTGGATCTTCTGATCCTTATTTCTAAAAACCTTTAGTGTTTGAAGTGGATTGTCTGGGCTATACTTGACAGTGAGATACTTGGGTACAAGTGCCACTCTGAATAACACTGGAAATACAGAGTGAATAATGCAGAGCAAAATCCTTCAGTCTGTAGTGAAATGGCAGAGGATCACTGGCAGGGTAGGTCTCTAGGATTTTGCTCAGTGTGCTAGAAGGGTTATCAATATTTAACCTCTGGGACTCATGTTCTGGGGTTGCATGAGAAGAACAGAAAACTTCCAGCTTTCATACTCTGTATTCCCCTTGAGTGACCACAAGCTGCCTGCTAAGAAGAACTGACCATGCTGCTCACCCACACAATGTAAAGTTCCCAAGGTGAAACACTGCACTGCCTTACAATTAGTCTGCTGCTTTAACACAGTGGGGACTGAGATGAGCTTGACAAACTGTATCACAGGAAGATTTCTTACCCTCAACATGGGCCTGAACGGATCTGTCAACTGTGAAAAAGAAATGACAGCTTGGTTACATGCCTGTCACTCAAACAATTGCTTTAATTAACAAATTTGTATTGCTTCATTAAGAGATGAAATTAAAATGTTATCATTTTACTTTCAAATGAAGCTCTTTCAGATAATAATTAGTCCTTAGTCTCCATATTGGAGCTGGTTCCCCTCCCTCCATGGCTGTTGTACCTAAGTGTTGACAAGCAACTGAACAAGCCTCACACAGAGCGTTCTGTCCTCTGGCATCACCATTAATTTGTTGATTTAATGCTACAAAAATGGCTGGTTATCTGCTTTGAAGAAAAACACAGATCTATCCTTTGGGCAAACTTCTGTTCTCATCTTTCAAAGCTGCCTGACTCACAGGAGACTGGATAGCAGACAGGGACTTTTTCTTCACAGGCTTGATCCCATGAATTGTGTTAGAATGGGATGGAAGGGTGTTTCAGATGTGCCCCTATAAGCCAGTGACTGTCTGCTCCACAGCTACGCCATTAGGTCCCTGACTTGTACATTCAGACAGCCATCACTGACTGACTGCTTTGTTCTCTGTCACAAATGGGCTTTGGCTTAAATATTATCCACACTCCAGCAGGGGCTGTATAAACCCCCAATTTTCTCATGTTTTTTTAATGTGGCCTGATTTTGGGGTTCTTAGGGCTGGGGTAGGTGAGTAGATTATTTCATTATTCTCCTTTTATTTTGGCTCATTTTCATCAATTAATACTGGAAAATAAAATCAATGTATTGAACAGTTCTCATTTGTCTTGGCTTTTCTGTTTTGCAATGTAATTTATAGGTCTAACAGGGACTTTGCAGGCAGTGATGGCACAATCCATCAGCTTGAAATAATTGAAACTACACTGCAAGATGAAAGAGAACACAAAGCTAAATGACATAATGATGGGAGCCTCTAGTTACCTTTTCAATTGGATACATAAAAACTAAAAGATGTGGTTCCTTTTGGTATCAAGCTCAACTAGAGCACCAATTAAGAGCAAAATTAAGTATTGCAACTTAGCATAACCCAAAGAAAACAGCTTTGCTGTAGTTAAAGTTTCAGTCATACTGCAGTGTGGATCTTTAAGGAGAGCTCCCTATATTGCTTTTGTCAGAGAGTTCTGCTATAAACGTGACTGTGTATTAATTCAAACATACAAACAACCCAAGGGCATTCACAAAGAACAGGAGAAAAAAACCCTAAGAAACCTAAGAGACAAAGTGCTGAGCCAATAAATGCTGTTCGCACAGGCCAGGACTCAAAAATCCAGAGGCGCCAAGCGATCAATAAAGTGCATCCGTATTTCACTGGTGCAATCAATGAGACAGCAACCAAGGGAATAACTGTCATTACCCACATTAAAAACAATTACAGGGTATAAATGTAAATCTTGAAGAGGTTTGTACATGTCTATGCTGAATTGGACTTTTATGCCTTTACCCCTGGGCTTGCAGGGATGCCTGCTGGCAGCAAGGAAAGAGCTCTTCCCATGCATAATGAAAGAGCTCTTCACTGCTTTACTTCTTTGCTTTTGATGGTGATAAACAGAAGTAAGGATTTTTTTTCCTCATATAACTGACCTCATTCTCATTGACTTAATCAGTTCGGACTAAGCTCTAGATTTAGGATGTTAATTTTGGCATGGGGAAGGTGGTAGCTCTAGCACTCAAAGTTTTCAGCTTGACTTGAGCAAAAGAAATATTTTCTACAGACCCGTGGATCCTTCTGTAGAAGGGTATGTGGGACAGTTCCAGGTCTGGCTGCAACATCAATAGGGTTGGAAGTCTAGAAATAGGATAAAGACAGACAACATTAATAACACAATGCATAGAAGCAAGTGAAAGAGAAAAAAACATACTTCTTTATCTTTAACAATGCCCAGACAATGAAGGCAAACCTTTTAAGGAGGAAAAGATGACCATCATAAGGGACTTAGGAAGAGATGTATTACAGCCTACACCTGCAAACTTTCACTGCCCACCAACTTCCCATTATTTTAATCTGAAACATGACTGTTTACACTGGAAAATCTTTTCACTATCAAAAAGATGATTAGCAACATACTTCTGATATCACATCTAAAGCAGTCTTTGGAGGACCAAGTTTGCACCCTGCTGCTTATCAGTAATGCCCTGGACTGGCTGAAACTGCTAACCTGGCTGCCAGCACACAGAACATGACTAACTTCCTCAGTCACAGCACAAGGACCTGAACTCCATCCCCAAGAAATTGTTACCACACAGACATCAGGATAAAAGCAACAGCCAGTTGAAAAAAAGGTAAAGAGTTTCCTGTGATTTGAATGTCAATATTCAGCTAATGTAACAAAATGAAGCTTTGTGAAAAAATAAATACAAATACTACATTTAGAGAGAGAGCTTCTTCCTATGTTAAAATGAAGGGGAAAAGAAATCAGCTACAGTGTAACTAACAATTAAGTAAGCCAGTTGTTAACAGCCTGATTACCATACATATGAAGAATTCCACTAATGAACTGCAATTTACATATCCAGTCATTACAGCGGATGGGCCAATTTAAGAGAGGAGGAGTCTTCTCTGCAGACATTTCAGTCCTGATTTCAGTCTTCAGTTGCAAAGAGACTGCAGACTACAGAACACAATTTCCTCCCACTCAGGAATCAAGAGTGACTTCATGAAAACAAAAGAAAAAGCCCAAACTCATCACATTCATCTGTCTGAGCTATCACAAACGAGAGAACTAAATCTGTGTATTGCACCGTGGTGGAGCTGTGAGATAATTATGGAAATGAGTAAACAATAATGATCATGAGTTCTTCACAACTTCATTATTACAGGACCTCACATTAATGTGTACTGAGAACTGAGCATATTGCTTCTTAAGTTAACTATGCCATTATACATGTATGTGCTTGTTAAATGCATGTGGATAGATCTGAAGCTAATAAGCAATAATTTCTTTTTCAAACAATCAGAGAATGATTTTGGTTGGAAAAGAACTTTAAGGTCATCAGGTCCAAGCATTCTCAAACTCTACCGAATCTGATGCTAAAACATATCCCTCAGCACCACATCTCTGTCTTTTAAAATACCTCCAGGAGTGGGGGATTCAATCACCTTCCTGAGGAGCCTGTTCCAGTGGGTGAGAACCCTTCCAGTGATGGAGTTTCTTATAACACCCAACCTAAACCTCCCCTGGTGCAACTTGAGGCCATTTCCTCTTCACCTTATCAGCTGTTGCTAGGGAGAAGAGACCAACACCCACTTTGCTAGAATCTCCTTTCAGGGAGTTGTAGAAAGCAATGTGGCCTTCCCTGTACCTCCAGACTAAACAATCCCAATTCCCTCAGCTGTTCCTCGAAAGATCTAGAAGAAGGCAATTTGGAAAAAGCCAAGTGTCTTCTGTGGAATTAGGTTGTATCTCAGATCTCAAGTGCTCCAGAATCTAAAGCACCTGCTAAACCTTAACCTAATCTGGCTCATGACACCACTGTACTGTTGTATTTCTTACCTTGGGTTGAAATGCTCCTTGTAGAGAGCCAAATGGGCCAGTTGGAGGAATCATGGGAGGAATACCTGATACAGCTGGAGGATAGGAGTGAAACAGCTGTAACAAAAAGAGAGAAGACCATAAATAAAAGTGCCCATCAAAACACAGCCAGGAAACTGAACAAGACAGAGAAAGCATTCCCACATAATATTAGGGAAATGGTACATGGAGAAAATCGAGAAGCATTGAAGAAGTGATCTTGTTGCAACAATGTTAGTTAAAGCAGTCAATGGAATGTTCACAAATGTCATGACATTTAGAGCTTAAAAGCAGTTCCAAAATCACAAAGCAGCAACCTCTCCCCTGGATTAGGCCACTGTAGCATAAGAGAGGCTTCTCTCCCAACTACTCATTTTTCAGTTGAAGTTTGAAATGGTTACAGTTTGCAGACCATTTCTAGAGAAAAAAAGAGAACACTGAGACAAATCAGACTCAGAAAACTAGTGTTTTAGTGGAAAGAAAAAAAACCCTTATGAGTTCTAGGATATTGTATCATTAAAACTCCATTAGTGCCTTAGGTCTGTAATAGTGTCTGTAGGAAATGAGGAAAATACGCACAGCTCTTACTTCATTAGCCTGTCTGAGAGGATATCCTGCCACATCTCCTACTAGCAGAAAGGCAATCTGATTTGTTAAGAATTATTATTTAAACAAAACATCGAGGCAGAACCTCCCCAAAAACTCAGAGTACTGTTTTTATAAAGACAGGCTACTAAGCATAAAAAAGCTGCACATCTCCACTGGCTTCACCAATCCAAAAGTATCTGTTCTAAGACAATTCAAGGACAAAAACCAAAGCAACACACCCAAAGTGTTCCTGTACTAATGTAGACCAACACAGAGAAACAAGCAAGTAAACCATAACCTCCAAATATTATCCCTCTCTGTGCTCCGGCTGTGAGTCTTTTACTCCTGCTGCAACACAGTTACCTGGCTCAACTGCACGGAAAATGCTGAGATTACACACAAAATTGTTTTCTGGTAGGAGGCAAGGGTTCAAAGCATCACACTCCAAATACTTTCTCACTGTGAAGCCTCAGGATCTAACAGGGGATGGCTGCTACCTCCACTGCTATCGCCACCCAAAAACCCAACAGGGTTGTCTGGCTGATACGAATTCACCTCTGAACACAGCTGATCAAACTCAATTTACTGTATGCTACTTTTAAGATCAAAATAAATGAGTTAATGGCCCATTGAAGAGAAGCAGGACTGGGCAAAAGTGAAAGACTGGACATGCAGAGTGGGCAAACACTGAGAAAATCAATCACATCCTAGAGAAAATGAGTCTCACAAAGTTTTGATGATTTTTTTTACTGCCAGGTATAGGTATGTGATTTCTTAATTGGTTTTCCTTCCACTAGCTTATCTTGCAAGGCCATTTCATATCATATTCACTGAAAGCTGAGAAAACATTTCAGTATTTTAGAGGTATTTTTTTTCTCTATTTAAAAGCACAGCATCAAGTCTCCTTTCATAAAACATTGTTATTGTTTTTAATTCTATCTGATTTGGACTTACTCCATTCAATGATGCAGAAAGCATTTTAGATTAGTTGATACTGAACTGTAGGCATGTGAGAAATCATTAAGAGAAGCATGTTCTCATTTACAGTAACTTTTAATGAGTAAAATGTGTTTTAAATCCCCCAGTGTCTTCTGCATTTAGTTCTGTGTGTAATGGGCTAATTCCAAATGATGGAAAGAGACGTAATTTTAGACCATATTCTTCTATTGGCTATTCTATTCCATCCTATCCATATTCTATTGTCTATGACTAATAATAAGGAAAGCTTTCTTTAGAGTTCTATAACAACTGGTAAGTTAATTAAATGTCACCTTTTATCAAGGTCAAAATTATTAATAAAATATCATTTTGTATCTCCAGGATCTCTTTGTATCAGTTAAATCCCTCCAGCTCTCAAAATAGTTCTTTCAAAGCTAGTGATTCCTTTTTCTCCCTCTCTTTTGGGCAGCATTTTCCCCTTCTTGTTTTCTCCAGGGAACAATGCAGTACTCACAGCTCTCCTGGCATCAGCTGCAGTGTAACACTGAACTGAATCCTGCTTTGGCTGTGGGTAAAAGTAATGCCTCATTGTGCTGCATGCAGTAAGGCCCTCCCTCAAAGACATGACTGCAAAATCAAAGATGTCAACAAAGAAAATTGGTTTACATCTCTACATGACCTCTGTCTCCTATTTTAAAGTAGATTGATTTTAAGGAAGCAGAGATTGTCCTCCTGCTAACTTCACTTGCAAGCTTTAAAAACATGGCCAGCTTATTTTTTTAAGATATCTGAATTCTTGGTGTGGATGCATAATGGAAATTCAAGTCAGCAGGAAAAGGTCTGTGGAAGTGGCATAATTTCATGTTTCACAGAAACATAAAATGCTTTTGGTGCGAAGGGACCTTCTAAGCCATCTTGTCTGACTCCCTACAGTCAGCAGGGACGTCTGCAACTAAAGCAGGTTGCTCAGAGCTGAAACAACCTTACCTGGAATGGTTCCAGGGATGAGGCATCTACCATCACTTTGGGCAACGCAGGCCCAGTGTCTCTACACCTTCAAGGTAAAAAAAATTCTTCCTTCTCTCTAGTAAACCAAACCTTTTTCTGTTTAAACCATCACTCCTTGTCTTTATTTTTACAATAGGAAAAGCCCTGCCTGCTATGTGCTTAAGCCAGCAAAGATCTGCTTCTTGATACTGCAGCTGCTCAGGAAACTGCTGCAAGCAGTTGCTCTGGTACCTCTAGAAGCTGCAGTCACAGTAGAAGAGATTACTGAAACACCTTGGCTAGCATGGCCTTGCTTTAGCTTGAGAGAAACTGCTAATCCGATGGGATTTGTAGCCATCACGTTGATCTCCTGGTATTAGCTCACTAAACATCCACCAGACGCAGCAGTGCTTATTTGGCAACTGCTTCACAAGGACAAACCTTTCCTGAAGGAAGGGTAGGGGAGGCAGAATGGACCAGAGCTCTGCTGGTGGAGCCCTGCCAAGTTCAACAGCACGGCTCACTGGCTGAGCGAGAACACCATGAAGCCTTCCCTTACTTTAACGGGGGTAACACCATGACCTCTACAACTGGGGTTAACTGCCAGATTTGTAAGAGATTATGTCACTGAATTTGACAAGCACATAGAGCTGGAGACTTCTGCAGTGTTTCCTGTATTACATGTTGACTTCTGTGCCTTATTTGTCTCAAATTCATTTACCTATTTCCCAGTTCCGTGTTCTTGCTTGAATCAACAAGCCAGGGGGATGATAATCTATCTTTTGAATCCACTTAAAGCTCGGCAAATACCGGTGCAATTTTGCAAACAATGATGCAAATGAGCAGTATTACCCTTTGGAGTCAAAGTGATTATCGTAGGCTTAAATGTTTGCCTAATACTCCTAGAGCTCTGATCCTGCAAACACACTCTACAGTTCCAGTTACTCAAATGAGGTGTCAGAAATTAATAGGACTGGTCACATGGACTGCAGGCAGGAACTGTGTTTAATGGGTACAGCAGGAAGCATCACACGATCATCTTAACCAGTTCTTTTTGCCCAGTTCCACTTCAAAGCAAAACCAACACATAAAGCCAAGTTGCTTTGCCAATTTCTGAGTGCTGATGCAGTACTCCTTCTCTCATCAAAATATCGCTATTGGATTTAGAAGTTCTCGGCATATTCAACCCAGACCCTGCCTATGCCAATACAACGAAGGAAATACATCCCAGATTTCAGCAGCAAATGAATCAGTAGATTCAAATCCTGAAGAGCAGAAGCTCTGCCATTAAGGGGCATATTAAAAATCAGTTCATCTCAGCAAATCACATTTTTGGTAGCTTTCAGGTAAACACAGCTAGCGCATAGCCGGATTCACACTGCTGTCACCAGACAGCTTTCAAAGCATAATGAGCCCAGTGGATCAGATGTGCCTTTGAAATTGGAAGAGTAAGACAAGTTTTCAGATTTTATAAAGCAAAATATGATATATTAGGGGAACTATTCGATTACCTATCCCTGAAGGCTCTGTATGAGAGTTTGTCATTTCATTTCAAGTTTCTTAGGAAAAAATATCAGTCTAAGGGTTTGTGGCACCACTGAAACACAGCGGTGAAATTATTGCTCTTTCCTGCTTCATGTAAGTCAGCTCTTCTGTCTCCTCTTTTTCACATCAACCCTGTCTCCGAATGGTGTGTGGGCAAGAGATTTTT
This sequence comes from Tricholaema leucomelas, assembly GCA_013400475.1. Lineage (NCBI taxonomy): Eukaryota > Metazoa > Chordata > Aves > Piciformes > Lybiidae > Tricholaema lacrymosa > Tricholaema leucomelas. The sequence goes on from WAAF01018256.1 coordinate 303,162, forward strand.
TGATTGGAAAAGCTGATACTGCATCTTTATCAGAAACAAGCACCACGAATGCAAGCCTTCAAAAGCCAAAGCAACCAAGAACGATAATGGTAAATCCTGGAGTGATGATTAGGGACAGATTCGACACTGTGCCATTGATTGAGTGGTGATCCCAACCCACCACAGAAAAGCAGTGAAGTCAGTTTTAGAGAGAGCAACAAAACTCACACTGTGACGGTAGAAGGGGTCAACTTTTGTAGGGTATTTGTCAAACTGCAAAGGGATCAAAGCACAAGCTAGTTACTTTAGAATTCCTTGCTTCAGTTCTGTTGGTAAGACAGAACACTACTTCTCTATTATTTCACAACCAACAGAGAGGAAGAATTAGGCAGAACTTTAGTTTGTAATGAACCAGTTCGTGATTTTTCTTTCGTCAAGGTCTTTACAAGACAGCAAAAGGGAGGAGCACTAGAGTGCACCACTCCAAGCACTGGGAAGTGTCCTTTCAGCCAGCAGCCTCATCCCTCAGCCCCTGTGCTGCCTCCTGAACTTATCACACATATGACAGTCGCAAGGAAGGGACAGTCCTTCCTCTTCTCCTCAACCACACCTGGGCAGCAGAAAACTCCTTCCCCACAACCTGGCAAATTGTTAAAGGTTTGTAATAAAGAATAGAGTTGTGCTCTACTTATCCTCACATTTCTGCCTGGGGTACGCACCATGGGCGGTGCTGGCGTTGGCATGATGGCAGTGGGTGGGATGGCGTGAGGGAAAGGCGTGAAGGTGTGCTGGTGTGTGTGTTGGTGTGTGTGCTGGTGCTGGTGCTGATGCTGGTGGAACTCGGTTCTCAGGTACGGTGGGGGGCCCAGGGAGGCTCCGCGATCTGCGCTCTGCGAGGCCAAAAATCGCGTGTTCAGTTCCTGACGGAGGAGATCTTGTTCTGAAAGACAAAGAGCAAAACAACCCTCTGTGAGCTCAGGAACTTTCTGAGACCTTGTGCCACTGTATTTTTTGCTAAGTATGGAGGTAACACTGTATTTAAGACTCCCTGGTGGTAAATCACGACACTGTAGGGTAAGAAAGCTCCCTTAGATCTTCCTCAAGGGCATGAAAAGACAGAATACCTCCCTCTCGGCAAGCCTGTCTTCACTACAGCATTGCTCTGAGCAGCATTAACCTCAAGGTTCTCCCTACAGTTGTATGGATACAGACAGTGAGAAGGTGGGGCAAGCGGGAATAAGAGTAAACACTGAGTGGCTGCTGCTTATATGGATACTCTGCTGGGGTGGGTTTGCTTCAATGCTGATAATCTTCATTTTGTTCCCTTTCAGTGACCTGGGAGGAACAGACACTTCCCATCTCCCCACACAGTCTAGAAGAGCACAATTTTCTCCACCGATAAAACTCCCTGCATCCCAACCCCCGAGGCATAAAATCTTGCATGTATGCAAGCTCAGGACTGCAATGCTCGGCACAGACCTCAGCTGCAGCTAAGACAGGCATTGTATAGGCACATTATGAACCTCAGTGGTTTTACCATGGGAAGAAAAAAAAACCAGACATGGAAAAGCACAGCCTTTGAAAATATTCACTCCCAAGGCAGCAAGAGTATGTCTAGGTGGTTTTAGGCTTTGATATCACTCCAAATCATTCCACAATGAGTCCAGTCTCTACCCAACCAACAGTCTTCACTGAATTCAGCAAACCAAAAGACTCTGACTGAATCTGGAGAACCACCTTCCTATGCTGCACTGGCCATGCTCAGGCCGTACTTCATTTGTCTCTTACCTGAGTAGGTACTACCAGCTGGGTGTCCCGGAACCTGCAGTGTCCCTGACGTCAATGGAGGTGGAGGAGGCAAAGCCGTAGGAGGGGCAAACATATTGGGGTGATGTGGGTGTGCAGGGGGCTGGAGGGTGGGTGTGAAGGTATGCAGCGGGCTGTGGCTGGGTAAAGAGAGGGGGAATGGTGAGGCTGAGGGATGGTGAGATATGTGTGGAGGAGCGGCCTGAGTCTTGGCGGGAGTGCTGCTTCTGCTGCTGCTGTTAATGAAAAGAAAAGCAATTAAGCATTGCATGGAAGACAGAGAAGCTGCAAATGTACACATAACCCCATCAAGCTACACATGGCTCACGTTAAACGCACTACTAATCTAAGTTATATGTTACAAATGCAAGTTACCATTCACTTCCTTCTCCAACCATCTGCTCTACACTTACTACGGTCTTGTACTTCCTGTGGTCTCTCTGCATCAAAACCTGAGACTTATTCTCCCTCTCAGTAAGTAGTTGATACTCTGTCCTCCAGTAACACAAGAATGACACACAAAAGAGTAATCAGCCCTATGCATTCACTACTTAATTATCAGGTTCTTTCTACATGAATGCTTCTGATTCATGTTTTCAGGCAAATGAAGCTCAAAATCAGTAATCACTGCATTAATAAAAGTTAATTTTCTTTTTTGCAATGACTTAATAAGATGAAAGACTGCAAAAAGTGTGAAATGAAGTTGAGAAGGCAACAACAGCCATATGCTTACTCTACGGTCACTGCCTCTCCCTACCCCCACAAGGTAAAAAAGTCAGCAAAGTAAATATTTGTGATTACATTGGTTGCAATTTTTCAGGATTCCTTTCCTACTAAGGACTATGTGAAGTACATTCACACAGTGCTTAATTCCACTTGTTGGTTCAAGTAACAACACGCTTCTACTGTAGTGACTTTTTGAGACATGAAATACACCAGCTTGGTTAAAAATAAACCAAAGTCTTAAAAACATCTCCTAGTCTTTAGACAAACTGTGAAGAGACCATAATGCTAGTTCACCAGGTGTCGAAGAGATCCTTCTGCCTGCTGGAAGCTCAGATTTGGGGAAAGATGACCTTGTGCTGATAGCACTAGCTTAGAGTTAGGGAAACCTGAGGTCTCTGACTCACAGAGACAGGACAGGCTCCTGTGAACATATTTTTTAACCTCTCTGTTCATCTTTGTTATCTTCCTATAAAAGGTGAGGCTTATCTCACTGTAGCCAAGTGAAGAGAAAACCACTGAAGACGGCAAGGCGTCAGCAGTGCAGGAAAAAACGGAAGCTTCAAAGTCACCGGTGCAAGATCACTTGTGCCAGGCTGTCTGCAGGGCCAGCGGCAGCTGTAACCTAGGTCTTGCTCTAGGTATGTCAGTAGTTGGAGAAAGCAGATGTTTACAGGGAAGGGAGGCTAAAAGAAGTCAGTGTGCAGAAAGCAGCCTCGTGTGCTAGAACTGAGATTTTCTTCCCAAAACCTGAGTACACAATGACAGGCGGGAAAAATAAAAGCACATTAGCTAAGCGCTTAAGAACACCTTGCATTCATGGGAATGCCAGACCAGAAATAAGTCATCCTGGCACGTTTCAGGAGAGGAATTAAGGTTACGTGCACAAAGTCCCCTTTATTTCCCAGTGATGTGGCAGGATGTGCTGTCACATCTCTCCTTTAGCTAATTCATCTCTGCTTCCTCCAGGCATGGTAAAGCATCGCCATCAGCCAGCGAACCTGCAGAGCTCTGCACAGGGCTCCAGCACATCCTTCACTTACCTCAAGCTGTTGAGGCTCAAGCTGCTGCTGTTATAGGCAGAGAGTGGCTGCGAGAGGCCTTGCGAGGCCGGGTGAGGCGGCACGGCAGGGAGTGTGGGATGTGCCGGCTGCACCGGCGACTGCGGGCGCGGCGGGTGCTGGGCGGGCGGCGGCGGCGCAGGCGGGCGGTTGGCTTCTTCCGAGGCTGGCGGCAGCTGCGTGGCTTGCGGCGGCGGCGGCGGCTGGGCAGGGGCCTCCGGCCGCGGGGCGAGCGCAGGGCTGGGGCAGGGCGCCTCAGGCTGCGGCTCCAACTGGGGTTGGGCCAAAGGCTGTGTCACCTGAGGACAAGGGTCTTTAGGCACCACAGGCTCAAGTATTGGGTCTTTACTGCTGTCCTGGCTCTTCTCTTGACTCCTCTCTAATCCTGATATTTTCGGGACAGCTGGGCCCCTAGCACCAGGCTCGTCATTTTCAGCTAGCGCGCTGACTCCTAACTCTTTATCTGCAACAACAAAAGGGAGATAGAACCGTTGAGTGTGTGACAAAACAGGCAAAACGCACCCGAACCCTGTGCCAGAGCCACGCTCCAGGCAGTTACGGTTTGCCTTTACCGAGGACCGTGCCCAGGTGAAACCCAGTCAAATCCAGCCCTTTCCAGAAGCGTCCCTAACCCACCGAGTCCTTCTCCTAGAACAATTTCTCCTATTTTATCATGTGGAAAAAGTTTTTGATGTCTTCACTGATGTATCAAAAAAAACAAGCACACAAAAGCTGAGCACAGTGCACAGTGCAATTCCTGATCCAGACCTCCCCAAATATCTTCACTTCTACCTTTGGGAAAATATCAGGCGAGGTTGTGCTTTGCTTCTCTCTGTGTCTGTAGCACAATGTACATCAGGTCCTCCATACTAGTCCCCCTGGGTCTTGTCTCCTAGGGATTAGTTTCCCAACTTACCTGTGCAACCATGCCAGCATTTCATCAAGAAAAACTAGACTTACACAATAATTGCCTGACTCCAAGATTTGGGGCCATAAACCTGAGCTCATAAATCATAGAATCATAGAATGGTTTAGGTTGGAAGGGACCTCAAGGATCATCCAGCTCCAAACCCCTGCCATAGGCAGGGACACCTCCCACTAGAGCAGGCTGCTCAAGGCCTCATCCAGCCTGGCTTTAAACGCCTCCAGGGAGGAAGCATCCACAACCTCCCTGGGCAACCTGTGCCAGTGTCTTACCACCCTCACTGTAAAGAACTTCCTCCTAACATCCAGTCTAAATCTCCCCTCTTCCAGCTTAAACCCATTCCCCCTCGTCCTGACATTACCAGACCTTGTCAATAGTCCCTCCCCAGCCTTCCTGTAGGCTCCCTTCAGATACTGGAAAGCCACTCTAAGGTCTCCTCAAAGCCTTCTCTTCTCCAGGCTGAAGAGCCCCAACTCTCTCAGCCTGTCCTCATAGCAGAGCTGCTGCAGCCCTCTGATCACCTTCGTGGCTCTCCTCTGGACCTGCTCCAGCAGTTCCATGTCCTTCTTGTGCTGGGGGCTCCAGAACTGCACACAGTACTCCAGGTGGGGTCTGAGGAGAGCAGAGTAAAGGGGGAGAATCCCCTCCCTTGCCCTGCTGGCCAAATCTGTGCATGCAGGTAATACCATCTGCATGTGTATTTATAGAATCAGGGTTTGGAGGGACCACAAGGATCATCTAGTTCCAACTCCCCTGCCATGGGCAGGGACACCCTACCCCAGATCAGGCTGTCCAGAGCCTCATCCAGCCTGGCCTTAAACACCTTCTAGGATAGGGCCTCAACCACTTCCTTTGGCAACCCATTCCAAGGTCTCACCACTCTCATAGGGAGTCCTGTCACTCCCTGAAAGCCTAAAAAGTCCCTCCCCAGCTTTTCTGTAGGCCCCCTTCAGATACTGGAAGGCCACAATAAGGTCACCTCAGAGCCTCCCCTTCTCCAGACTGAACAGCAAACCCCACTGAAATGATCTCCTGAATGCCAAAAGCACACACAGGTACAATGACAGAGAAAGAGCTTGACAGGAAGCCTAGTTCCACCAGATTCTCTGCTTGGAGAACTGCTCATCTGTTCAGCACATCCCTTTGTTCCTAACTACTGTTAGACATTTACTGTAGCATCTCTATTGCCTGGGCTGCCAAATGAACAGAACAAAAAAGGTTAAGGGAAAGAACAGAATTTTGCTTTGAGTTTTGTTTCGGTGATGTTCATTTCAGACATTACTTTTCAGAAGAATGGCCAAAGAAGTCAAAGTGACAACTGTTAGTTCTGAGTATGTTCTCTTTAAAGACATGAGATTTGGGCAAGGCACTCTGCAAATGAGTGTGTGCATCTGTCTCTCATCTTCTCTCTCTGATAACCCTCCTCAACATAAATCAATTGGAAAAGAAAAGAGGACATGGAGTTGCTGAAGCATGTCCAGAGAGGGTAATGAAGCTGGTGAAGGGTTTGGAGAACAGGTCTGGTGAGGAGCAGCTGAGGGACCTGAGGTTGTTTAGCCTGGAGAAGATGAAGCTGAGGGATGACCTCACTGCTCTCTACAACTACCTGAAAGGAGGCTGGAGTGAAGTGACGGTTAGGCTCTTCTCCATAGTGGTAGAACAAGAGGAAATGGCCTAAAATAGGTGCAGGAGAGGTTTAGAATGGATACAAAAAGAAACTTCTTTATTGGAAGAGTGGTCAGCCATAGGAACAGGCTACCTAGGGAGGGGGTGGAGTCATTGCCCCTGGAGGTATTCAAGAAATGTGTGGACATGGCACTTTAGGACAGGGTTTAATGGCCATAGTGGTGTTAGATTGGTGGTTGGACTCAATGACCTTAGAGCTCTTTTCCAACCAAAACAATTCCACGATTCTATAATAAAATAATACAGAGCAGAAGAACTGGCAGCTATATTGTTCAGACCCTGAAGGAAAGGAGCTGAAATGAAGATGATGGAGAGTGTACTCTGCCAGCTCACAGCCCAGGCACACAGCTGTTTGCCAGCCTTTGCATCCCTGGAGCTGCCAGAGACCGCCTGGCAGGAATGTGTTACAAACATATCATCATTTGGGTTTGTCTTCATGCACAGATTAAAAAAAAGGCCATGTCAGGCCCCCCTGTTAAGTGGTTTACAGGCTCTGTGCAATGGTGAACTGCTTGGTGAAGTGGAGACCAGATTGTTTTAACAGTCTGTGGACAACAGATGGGGAAAAAAAAAAAACCTTCTAGGGGGCAAAAGGGAGGTAAAGAGAAGAAGACAAAAGAGCCAGCAAGAGCGAGCCAGGGAAAGTAAACAGGCTTATTTGGTGAGTATTTAAACATTCTTTAATCACTTCTAGAGCATGCAATCTCTAAAAGGCACAGAGGCGTCTCCACAAATTTGGATCAGGAGACTATAAGAAAATGGTGGAACTCCAGAGGAAGAAAAATAACTGCTCTGCTGCATGCCTAAGGTCTATCTAGCTGCAATTAAACTGCAGGTTCTAAAGGAAACTCTATTTGCACTAATTCTTTGGATCAATCCTGTTTGATCAAATGTGATAAAAGTTAGCCAGAGTGCGATCACCACATGTTAAGGCAGGTGGTCTCCACGGAGGAAAGAAAGAAGGAACAGTTTATTCAGGAAGAGGTGGATCTATGTTCCAAGTCCTTACAGATGCAAGAGTTAGGAGGTTTGTTTAGTTTTTGACAGAAAGGCACAGTAATTAAGGTTTCCAGGGCTTAGCCTTGTCACTAGAAATTCCCTACAAGATGAACACAGTAGGTGGTCTGAAAATCCTGCTGAGGTGATGCTTCCAAACCTGTGGGGAACACCTTGCACTCTGTGCATCCACTATATCTTTCCCTGCGATATTTTTAGTGTCTATCGCATGTGTAACATTTATTGAGCAGAGTTCTCTGCTGGGGAGTTTGTTACTCACACAGTTGTTCCTCCTCCCCTGGAGAAAGGGCTATGAATCCTAGTGTCTCCTGGGTATTTTTTGCTGCTGCTTACATCTTCATTACACAGCCCCTGAAGTACCATTCCTGCTAGCCTGCAGCCTAGAAGATGCTGTATTTAGTAAGATAATGTTATTCCAAATGTCAAACACTGAAGGTGTGCAGTTTCTCCCTCTTTTACCACTGCACCTGTGCTACACCCCAGAAGAGTGTTAGATGTCCTCACTATGTCTAATCCCACTATAGCTGGCACATGCCTCGATGACACAGAAAGCAGAATGAATTTTTCATCCCCCAGTATCCATTTAGGGAGTTCAAATCCCACATCAGTGACAAACACAAGCAATTCCATGTTTCAGTATTCCAAGGCCAGACAGGTGACTCCTTTTCTACCAGCATGTCTTTGCACATCACATCATCTCTGAATGTTGACTCAGTGTAAAAGCTGAGGAAGAAAATCTTTCACAGCACTGTGACACAGAGAACCCAACCATACAACTTCCTGAGCTTGTTTACACAGCAGATGAATTCATCTCCAGCCACCGGCTGAAGAACCAAACAAGCTAACTTTGATTTGATGGCAGCCTCCGTACTGTGATCTGGGTAAAGTGAATTGCTGCATCAGTATCTGTAAGAGCAGTAACTGTGATGGACCTTCTGTGCTGACACAGGCTTCCCTGTTCATCCTGCAAAGAGCAGCAGTCAGTCTCTTTACCACTACTGGAATAAAGCCACAATTTGATGCTGTTCGGGATCTGAGGAGAATCACAGAATTGCTGTGGTTGGAAAAGACCTTCAACATCATCAACTCTAACCATTACCTAACTCTACTAGACAGCTCTTAAACACATCCAGGGATAGTATTCAGTGACTTCCCTGGGCAGACTGTCCCACACATGCAACTTCTGTCACTTCCTTTCCTGTCTTTGCCCTTTGATGCACCTTACATCTCAAATTCCTCTGTTTTTCACTTAACACACACACAATCTGGAGATCTCTCAAGGTGCAGGACTTGCTGCTCTCCAAGTAACACAAGCATAGCCAGCAATTTGCTGGGTCAATGTGGTTATTACTCATCTGGCCCAGTGACAGCAGAGTTGCAGAGAAGGCCACACTGGGAAGATCTGTAAGCAAAGCATATCACTGCATGTGAGCTGGAGAGACTGTAGCTGCGAGTTTACATTTTATTCCTAGTGGATGGCCAGAGCTGGCCAGTTAAGAACATTACAGCCACAGGACAAACCCCAACTATTCTTCTGCAGACAAAAAGGCCCTCTTGAAATTCCCCAGATCTGAAATTCAGGTCAGCTTTGTTTGCAGATAGGTTCACTGCATTTGATTGCACCAAAGACCAGAGATGATGCCAAGTGCTAGCACAGGGCATTTCATGACAAAAGCTGGGGCACCACCAAGCTGGCCAGGTCCTGAGTGGCAGCCAAGGACGTGTGAACTAGGCATCTCTGACCATACCTGGTAGTAGTTGAGGAATGGAAATCTCCTTAGACAATGTCCTGCGTAACGCTGTCAACATATAATGGCCAAATAGTTTTTTTCTAAACACAAAATCATCCAAACTTCCATGTCTGGAACAAGTGAGTTTCATTTGGAAAGCAGATCTTATCTTATCCTGTCACTCCTGCTTCCATCCACATTAGGATTCTAACTCTCTATGGCTTGCCTGGGAATACTCAGGCATCTTAAGAGAGAAATTCAGAGTCAGTATTGAATTGACTTTCTCTTGAGAAGGCTTGGGATTAAGCTCAAAGGCCTTCTTGCACAAGTAAGAGCACTGTAGGAGTTTTCAACATTCTGCAGCATTATCTTTGGGGCTGAGCATTCAGCTTGCCAAGGAAATATTTTACAGCATTATTTAATTGAAAAAAGAGCATTCATTTTCTTTTACTACTCTGGTAAGTTAAGCATTACTCTTGACAATATTACCTCTGCCTAAGTAAAAATTTTCTGCAAACTTCTTATTGCAAAGATAAGAAAAAAAAAAAAAGAAACCTAAATAGAGCTTTCAAAAAACATAAACCCTGTTTTCTTCAGTTTGAACATGGGTAAGTGGGTAGTTGGTGCAAGCTGTCATCACCACTACAAACTGTCACAACTTCTCTGGAGCCACTGCAATGCAGAAAACACAAACCCTGCTGACCACTGGCCCCAGGAAATACACTTCAACACACATTTTACAAGCCTTGAAATAATTAATCAGATTTAAGACCTGATTGTATGTTTCATATCGATTAGACACCGGTCAAGAAAACATTTGGATAAATAAAGGCAGATGACAGAAACTATTACCGCAGGGATGGAGGAGGTTGCTGGCTGCAGCAGCCAACGCGTATCATAGAGGCCCTGGAGCAATTCATCTGTTGTACTGGATACACTTAATTTGCTAAAAAACATTTCTCATTTTTAGCACACAGTCATCTTTCATCCTCATTTCCAAGGACACCAGAGCAAAGTCTTTGATTATGCAAATTAAAACCATGTGTTCAAAAGCGTGGTTACTACCAACTCTGTCATCTGCTGATAGCAATTATTCCACAACAAGCAGGTATTTAGTACGGCTGAATAGCAAGACTTGGCGACATGCTTTGTACTTCATTATGAAACAGAGGAGAAAATCAGTCAGGACAAAAGATTTCTCTTCCTCCTGCTAAAAATGTTTAGCTTTGTCACTGGAATGCATTTAATTGTCAACAATGAAGTTGCAGATCAATGAAAAGGAGCACTTAATGGAATTGCACAAGATGTTGACAATTCTTCAGTCACTGAGCCGCTTCTGGCCTTGATTTGAGAACGCGGAGTCCTCAAATATTTCACATGAAACAATTTATTTCATCCAGCTGTGAAACCAAACACGTGCCAGAAACGGGACTCCTACATCCTGTACGCTCTGAGTACTGTACTGAAAGCTCTTGAAGTTTGAGGTTCTTTAAAAGTGCCTCTTGACTTAGGAAAAGGAATGGGATAGTGAAGCACAGAACATCCAAACAGTCCTCTTCTCGAAGTCATCGTGTTTAACTTCACAGAGGGCAGTAACAGACCCCAGGGGAAAGCAACACTGTGATAACAGAATCCTGCTTCAAGGTGTGCACACACAGAGGCACAGCTAAAGGTTCATTTCCAATAGGAAAAATTTCTTGGCTTCCTAATCTTTCCAGTTTGGAAGCAATAAATCACACCATTAACTATGCAGCTCTGAAGTGTTCAATAGGCAGGGCTTATTGAAGTGGACTTTTCTCCATTGAGCTGGCAAACTTCCCACAAGGGAAGTGATGCTGACAAAGCTATTGGGAGATATTCTTTAACAATAATGGGTTTGAGCACAAAAAGCTGAAGGTTCTTCTTTCAGTTTTGCATTTTAATTAAAGAAATCCAGGTCTTGCAATCAGTATTTGTAAAGCACACCTAGTTTCACAGAAAGAGAAGCCAAAGCCTTATTAATCCAGCCTGGAGGTCCATGCTTCCTACCACACATAACAGCCAGCACCACATTTTTTTCCAGACCAGGTGTAAAAACCTTGCAGCCAAGGTATGTACATCAACAAGTCCAACCCCTGAGATCTCACGCTGATCTCTGGTCAAAGACTGGCTTACACCCAAAAGCCTCAGATTTTCTTCCAAGATTTTCTAGACCTGTGATAACAACCACAGCCTTGTTATGTACAGAAATCTCAAGTCCCTTCTGAGTATTCACAAGTTCTTGCCCATGGCAGTAAATTTCTTAGCATGCCATATGAAAATATTCCTTCCACAAGGTTTTCATTTCTCACCTTTTAACTCCCCTCAGTTCTTGCAAGTCTGTGAGAAAAAAAAGACTTCTCTCCAAACCATCAGCAGCACCTATTCCTTTACAAAAGTAACTTGCTTCCCCTTCCAGCTCAGTTTTTTCAACTCCTATCTCCCCAGTCTTTCTTCCTACAAGACTTCTCTACATGCCTGAGCACTCATTATTTCTCTGCTGTCCCGTCACACTTAGGCTTCTGCAACACTTTCTGCAGGAAGCAGATGACCCACACTGCACAGCCCTCAGGAGCTGGACCACTTATTGGTGCCAAAGTTTTTTCATCCTCGCCATACTGTTCACCACCCCATTCCTCCTTCTCATCACAGATAGCTGTTCCCAGCCTGTAGCTGCAGATGTGAGTGAAGGTCTGCCTTAAGTCACCTCTAGTAACATCCAGCTTCTTGTTTTGACTTGTCTCAGCTGTTTCAGAGCCCTACCAGATCTACAGGCACCTGCATCTTTTGCTTTAATGTGTGTTGCTCTGAGCTTGCCTACATTGACTCAGTCTCTATTCTCTCAGCTTGATGAGGTTTCTCTATGTTTCCAACAGCTCCCTCCAGCTCCAACATTAGCGCAAAGTTCAGCAAAATGCAAGGAAAGAAAAACATACTGGGTTTATTCATTGCCTCCTCTTCCTCACTATGGATCTGCCTTGGCCATATCACTGCAGTATTCCCTCATGACATCTGCCCTTCCTGCTCACATGTGACAGGATTACTTGAATGAGCTTGGACAAAACTGCCTTACAAAGGCAGCTTGAAAAGTATCACCTTATGAACACTGATCAAATTCAGCATGACAGCTCAGTTTAATATATGAAGGACAAACAGGATCTATGTGATATGCTTATACAGAAAAATAACACGTGTATGCCCCCTGAGAGGTGTCAAGCCCATAACTCACCAGACACATACTGCTGGGTCCTTTGTGAGTTTGTTCCTTACAGCCAAGAACTCTCTTTTCTGTTCTTAAAGGCATGATGTCAATAGGAGCAGACAGCTTAAAAACTCCAGCGCCCCTCTCACTAACACCAAGATGGAGTTCAGCATGACTGTGACAATATTCACTTCTAATTAAAATTGGTTTAGCTCATTAGTGTCTACAGGAGAACTCTGCTGAGCTTACAGGTGGTAACGCCACCCATCAGTGTCACTTTACAGTATCCTCATGCTGGGCACCATTTTGTTCATGTTTCCAATGCTGCAGAACAAAAGCTGGATATTATCCAACTGTCTGCTCCAACACAGAGCTCCCAGGACTTGGGAGCACTGGCTGAGGAAACTGGGCTTGTTTGGTTTGGAGAAAAGGAGGCTCAAGGCAGACCTCCTCACTCTATACAACTATCTGAAAGGAGGCTGGAGAGAGGTGTGAGTTGATCTGTTCGACTGAACAAGTAACAAGTGATAGCAACATGGTCTCAGGTTGCACCAAGAGAGGTTTAGATTGGATATGTGGAAGAATTTCTTCACTGAAAGGTTTCTCAGACATTGGAACAGGATGCCCAAGAAGGTGGTGATGTTCCCATGCCTGGAGGCATTTAAGAGTCCTGTAGAT